>CP136869.1:139444-361944 GCA_033000465.1 Sciaenops ocellatus | reverse complement strand
TTAATGTTCACGTTCTCACGTTTAATGTTCACGTTCTCATGTTTAATGTTCACGGTTTAATGTTCACATTCAGGTTAATGTTCACATTCTCATGTTTAATGTTCACATTCTCATGTTTAATGTTCACGTTCTCATGTTTAATGTTCACATTCTCATGTTTAATGGTCACGTTCTCATGTTTAATGTTCACGTTCTCATGTTTAATGTTCACATTCTCATGTTTAATGGTCACGTTCAAGTTACAGTTCACGTTCTCATGTTCACGTTCTCATGTTTAATGTTCACGTTCAGGTTAATGTTCACGTTCTCATGTTCACGTTCTCATGTTTAATGTTCACGTTCAGGTTAATGTTCACGTTCTCATGTTCATGTTCTCATGTTTAATGTTCACGTTCTCACATAATGTTCACATTCTCATGTTTAATGTTCACGTTCTCATGTTTAATGTTCACGGTTTAATGTTCACATTCAGGTTAATGTTCACGTTCAGGTTAATGTTCACATTCTCATGTTTAATGTTAACGTTCTCATGTTTAATGTTCACGTTCTCACGTTTAATGTTCACACTCTCATGTTTAATGTTCACGGTTTAATGTTCACATTCAGGTTAATGTTCACATTCTCATGTTTAATGTTCACGGTTTAATGTTCACATTCAGGTTAATGTTCGCGTTCTGATGTTCACGTTCTCATGTTTAATGTTCACGTTCTCATGTTTAATGTTCACATTCTCATGTTCACATTCTCAAGTTTAATGGTCACGTTCAAGTTACAGTTCACATTCTCATGTTTAATGTTCACGTTCAGGTTAATGTTCACGTTCTCATGTTCATGTTCTCATGTTTAATGTTCACGTTCTCATGTTCACATTCTCATGTTTAATGTTCACGTTCAGGTTAATGTTCACGTTCTCATGTTCATGTTCTCATGTTTAATGTTCACGTTCTCATGTTCACGTTCTCATGTTTAATGTTCACGTTCAGGTTAATGTTCACGTTCTCATGTTCATGTTCTCATGTTTAATGTTCACGTTCTCATGTTCACGTTCTCATGTTTAATGTTCACGTTCAGGTTAATGTTCACGTTCTCATGTTCATGTTCTCATGTTTAATGTTCACGTTCTCATGTTCACGTTCTCATGTTTAATGTTCACGTTCAGGTTAATGTTCACGTTCTCATGTTCATGTTCTCATGTTTAATGTTCACCTTCAGGTTAATGTTCACGTTCTCATGTTCACGTTTCATGTTCACGTTCTCATGTTTAATGTTCACGTTCTCATGTTTAATGTTCATGTTCTCATGTTTAATGTTCACGTTCAGGTTAATGTTCACGTTCTCATGTTCACGTTTAATGTTCACGTTCTCATGTTTAATGTTTACGTTTCATGTTTAATGTTCACATTCAGGTTAACGTTCACGTTCTCATGTTTTAACACGTTCTCATGTTTAATGTTCACGTTCTTATGTTTAATGTTCACGTTCTCATGTTTAATGTTCACATTTCATGTTCACGTTCTAATGTTCACGTTCTCATGTTTAATGTTCACGTTCAGGTTAATGTTCACGTTCTCATGTTTAATGTTCACATTCTCATGTTTAATGTTCACGTTCTCATGTTCACGTTGTCATGTTTAATGTTCACGTTCAGGTTAATGTTCACGTTCAGGTTAATGTTCATGTTCTCATGTTTAATGTTAACGTTCTCATGTTTAATGTTCACGTTCTCGTTAATGTTCACGTTCTCATGTTTAATGTTCACATTCTCATGTTTAATGTTCACGTTAATATTCACGTTCTCATGTTTAATGTTCACTTTCTCATGTTCACGTTCTCATGTTTAATGTTCACGTTCTCATGTTCACATTCAGGTTACTGTTCACGTTCTCATGTTTCATGTTCACGTTCTCATGTTTAATGTTCACGTTCTCATGTTTAATGTTCACATTCTCATGTTTAATGTTCACGTTCTCATGTTTAATGTTCACGTTCACGTTAATATTCACGTTCTCATGTTCACGTTCTCATGTTTCATGTTCACATTCTCATGTTTAATGTTCACGTTCTCATGTTCACATTCTCATGTTTAATGTTCACGTTCACGTTAATATTCACGTTCTCATGTTCACGTTCCCATGTTTCATGTTCATGTTCTCATGTTTAATGGTCACATTGTCACGTTTCATGTTCACATTAATGTTCATGTCCACCTTCATGTTCATGTTCATGTTCTTTTGGCGTTTATAGTAGCCAATAGCGAGTGTGTATTTCACCCCCACTGCTATGTATTGCAGTACGCTATATACATATATATACACTATGAGCTAGCGTCAGCGTCTACCTTCCAGTGAACATGGCCGGACCGAACAGAACCTCTGAACCAGCAGTGTCCAGTCTAACAGTGAATACAGTAACAGAACCTCTGAACCAGCAGTGTCCAGTCTAACAGTGAATACAGCAACAGAACCTCTGAACCAGCAGTGTCCAGTCTAACAGTGAATACAGTAACAGAACCTCTGAACCAGCAGTGTCCAGTCTAACAGTGAATACAGTAACAGAACCTCTGAACCAGCAGTGTCCAGTCTAACAGTGAATACAGCAACAGAACCTCTGAACCAGCAGTGTCCAGTCTAACAGTGAGTACAGTAACAGAACCTCTGAACCAGCAGTGTCCAGTCTAACAGTGAATACAGCAACAGAACCTCTGAACCAGCAGTGTCCAGTCTAACAGTGAATACAGTAACAGAACCTCTGAACCAGCAGTGTCCAGTCTAACAGTGAATACAGCAGCCTACCGAGGTGGTTTTCTTGCCGGGTTTGGCTCCTGGCATCCCGGGCTGAGTCAGTTCAGTTAGCTACACGGCTGACCGAGCTAACCACTGTTAGCACTTGCTAAAGTAGCTAACCACTAAATAACTGACTCTGCCGTTGGCAGGCAACAGAACTGGGTTCAGCAGCCGGACTGGACCAGTAAGAACCACTGTCCTGTTTCATGGAGACTTCAATACAGTAGTTAAGTAAAAGTACTTAGTTACTTTCTGGTGAAAGTAAACACTATCTCTCTCTCACTCTGCAGCTTGCTCGCCCGGTCTCTCTGTGGTGGAGGGTTAGTTAGATTTAATGTCCTGCCTCGCCCTGCACACTGCTCCACATATCAGCTGAGAGGAGATCGAACGTGTGTGTGTGTCTGATTGGTTGGATTGGCTGCAATTAGTCACACCTCCTCTTTATTGAAAAGAAAGGTGGTGACAAACTTGCCTCCCCCCTCCCCTCCCGACCCCTCTCCTCCTCTCCTCTTCCCTCTCCTCTCTTCCTCCCCTCCTCTCCTCCTCCCTCTCCTCTCCTCTTCCCTCTCCTCTCCTCTTCCCTCTCCTCTCTTCCTCCCCTCCTCTCTCTCCTCTCCTCTCCTCCTCCATGAATCACAGTGAACAGGACAGTAACCACCTCCTCTGTGTGTGTCCTCGCTCAGCCTGTCTCTCACGTGATTGGCTCAGTGATTTAAGAGCGCTGCATTCTCATTCGTCAGCCGTGCGAGCATGTGACAAACGGCTGAGGCTGTTATCTCGGCGGGTTCGGTGTTTCAGTCCGTCCATAACTCAGCGGCTCCATCGACGAAAACACAAAAGCTGCAGCAGCTCGTGCTGCCTTCAGGCGCCTCAGTCCACCTGAGGAGGTGCATTGAACGCATCGTTTGTGTTAATGAAACGTTCAGAATGAAACATGCGTCGCAGCTTTAATGTCTCTCAGCTCATCCTCTGTGTGGTTCACTCTTTAGGGCTCTCATAGCATCCCTTTCAGAATAAAAGCTGAACAGACGACCTGCAGACACCTGACACCTAAATCACCACTGGGCACGCTCAGTGACGCCGCTTTGGTCTGTCCTCCACGCAGCTTCATTTCCCACCAAGAACGTTTCAAGAACGTTTCAGAAACATTTCAGACTTTTTAACTTGCTGGTCATTTTTGTAGATTAATGTCCTCTGAAGTTAATCTCCACAATCAGAGCAGGGAGACCCCTCTGAAGCAGACAGACAGACAGACAGACAGATACCTGCAGGGATCCATGGGTTGCTGGTCGGTCGGTCTCGGGTGTCTCCTTGTTCCCAGTCAAAGTCGTCCTCTTTGGACTGGACCAGAGGACAGTCTGGAGCCTGACCGGACAGACAGGCTGAAACACAGACAGACAGACAGACAGGTAGTCAGACAGACAGTCATTTTAGAGACAGACACAAACTCGAAAGATCGAGACTTTCAGAATAAACATTTCCCATGAGCACTCTGTGAGCGTCTGTGGTTAGTTCATGTTCTTCAGTTCAGTAACATTTCCCAGCATGCTCTCTGCTGACACACACACACACACAGATCATACATGTAAATCTTCGTCTTCAAACACGTCTTAATCTCTCCATTCACACAGTGAATGTATGTGGTGACATCAGGAGTGTGCGTGTGTGTTTTTAATGTGCCTTCTGTTACAAAGAAAGAAGATGAGCCTTCCAGCTATTTAATGTCAACACTTTGAGTTGACACACACACACACACACACTCATCCCTCAGGACAGTGTTAGCTCATCAACAGATATGAGACACAATCTGTTTAATCTGCTTCTATGAATTTGCATCTATATAACACACACACACGCACACAGACAACTACACTTATCATGCTTTAACAGTTACCTAGTGTTTCTGTAGCGTTGACAGAACGTTCCAAAATAAACATATTATCAGTTTGAAGTAAACTAAAGCTCCCTGCGCTGTCAATCATTACGTGTCCATAAAAACACAAGATAAAGGACGTCAGACAGACAGTAGTCGAGGTTTTCTTTCCCTCCACAGGAAATGAGACTAAAACACACATACTGGCACAGTGTGTGTGTGTGTGTGTGTGTGTGTGTGTGTGTGTACAGCAGGAGTAATTAATCATAATGTGCAGTTATTGATCGTCTCCAGTCTCCTGATCAATAAGTACAAGTCGTCTCACTGTGAGGATCATTAACCCTTCAAACACAAAATACACAAGATACACAAAATACACAAGATACACAAAATACACAAGATACACAAGTACTGCTCCTGATGTACTGCCCTGTATCTATAGCTTGAACAGTAAATGTATATCTATACATGTATGTGTCCAGTCTAACAGTGAATACAGTAACAGAACCTCTGAACCAGCAGTGTCCAGTCTAACAGTGAATACAGTAACAGAACCTCTGAACCAGCAGTGTCCAGTCTAACAGTGAATACAGTAACAGAACCTCTGAACCAGCAGTGTCCAGTCTAACAGTGAATACAGTAACAGAACCTCTGAACCAGCAGTGTCCAGTCTAACAGTGAATACAGCAACAGAACCTCTGAACCAGCAGTGTCCAGTCTAACAGTGAATACAGTAACAGAACCTCTGAACCAGCAGTGTCCAGTCTAACAGTGAATACAGCAGCCTACCGAGGTGGTTTTCTTGCCGGGTTTGGCTCCTGGCATCCCGGGCTGAGTCAGTTCAGTTAGCTACACGGCTGACCGAGCTAACCACTGTTAGCTTCACTACTGATCAATGTTTCCATCATAAAGTCTGTAAATCACCTCGGTATTGTGACGTTATTCCCTGTTGGTCTCAGAGGCTGTGCTCCAACCCGGTCCGGTCCGGCTGCTGAGCCCGGTTCTGTTGCCTGCTAACGTCAGATTCAGTTAGCAGCAGCTAATTAGGGGTTAGCTACTTTAGCATGTGGTTATGCTAAAGCTATGTATCCATCATAAAGTGTGTAAATCACAGAGAGGTGAAGCAGTTGGAGGACATCAGAGGGAAAAGCAGCAAATATATTGTGAATATAAATCTGATCCAGTTTGAATAAAGTTCTAAAGTTGTGCTTTTGTACAGTAATCAGTGAGGCCCGGACATAGATGACTGTAGCAGCCACTCACTCGTCTTCTTTCATAAACTCTTCCTCTCTTTTCATCACTCTCTGTTTCTAAAGCTCGCTCGCCCTCCCTCTCTGAAGTCTGAATGAAACCATCTGGAGCTCTCTCTCAACACAAACCAGAGCTCGCTCTCTCAAAACAGCAAAGCCAAAACAAATGTGCATGTTTTCAGGAGAAAGAATCACTCCACGTTTCACTACGTTTCACTACGTTTTACTACGTGTTTCACTCCATGTTTCACTCCGTGTTTCACTTCGTTTCATTACACGTTTCACTTTGTGTTTCACTACGTGTTTCACTACGTGTTTCACTCCTTGTTTCACTACGTTTCATTACACGTTTCATTCCATGTTTCACTCCGTGTTTCACTACATGTTTCATTACACGTTTCACTCCATGTTTCATTACACGTTTCACTACACGTTTCACTCCATGTTTCACTTCATGTTTCACTCCTTGTCTCACTACATGTTTCACTCCTTGCTTCACTGCGTGTTTCATTACGTTTCACTCCGTGTTTCATTTCATGTTTCACTCCATGTTTCACTACACGTTTCACTACGTGTTTTACTATGTGTTTTACTACGTGTTTCACTCCATGTTTCACTCCTTGTCTCACCACGTGTTTCACTCCGTGTGTCACTCCGTGTTTCACTCCATGTTTCACTCCTTGTTTCACTCCGTGTTTCATCACACGTTCCACTCCGTGTTTCATTACACGTTTCACTCCTTGTTTCACTCCGTGTTTCATTAGATGTTTCACTCCTTGTTTACTCCGTGTTTCATTACACGTTTCACTCCGTGTTTCATTACACGTTTCACTCCATGTTTCATTACACGTTTCACTCCTTGTTTCACTACGTGTTTCACTCCGTGTTTTACCACACGTTTCACTACGTGTTTCACATTCACTATGTGTTTCACTCCACGTTTCACTCCATGTTTCACTCCTTGTCTCACTACGTGTTTCACTACGTGTGTCACTCCATGTTTTACTCCTTGTCTCACTACATGTTTCACTCCATGTTTCACTCCTTGTTTCACTCCATGTTTCACTCCATGTCTCACTACATGTTTCACTCCATGTCTCACTCCATGTTTCACTACATGTCTCACTCCATGTTTCACTACGTGTTTCACTCCTTGTCTCACTACATGTTTCACTACGTGTGTCACTCCATGTTTCACTCCTTGTTTCACTACATGTTTCACTCTGTGTTTCACTCCTTGTTTCACTCTGTGTTTCACTACATGTTTTAGTCCATGTTTCAGTCCATGTTTCAGTCCATGTTTCACTACGTTTCACTCCATGTTTCACTCCTTGTTTCACTACGTGTTTCACTACGTGTTTCACTCCTTGTTTCACTGTGTTTCACTACGTTTCAGTCCATGTTTCACTCCTTGTCTCACTACGTGTTTCACTACGTGTTTCACTCCTTGTTTCACTACATGTTTCACTCCATGTTTCACTCCTTGTTTCATCACACGTTTCACTCTGCGTTTCATTACACGTTTCACTCCTTGTTTTACTCCGTGTTTCACTACATGTTTCACTCCATGTTTCACTCCTTGTTTCACTCCGTGTTTCATCACACGTTTCACTCTGCGTTTCATTACACGTTTCACTCCTTGTTTTACTCCGTGTTTCATTACGCGTTTCACTCCATGTTTCACTCCGTGTTTCGCTACACATTTCACTACGTGTCTCATTACACGTTTCACTCCTTGTTTCACTCCGTGTTTCGCTACACATTTCACTACGTGTTTCATTACACGTTTCACTCCGTGTTTCATTACACGTTTCACTCCTTGTTTCACTATGTGTTTCACTCCGTGTTTCACCACACGTTTCACTACGTGTTTCCCTCCACGTTTCACTATGTGTTTCACTCCACGTTTCACTATGTGTTTCACTCCATGTTTCACTCCTTGTCTCACTACGTGTTTCACTACGTGTGTCACTCCGTGTTTTACTCCTTGTTTCACTCTGTGTTTCACTACATGTTTCACTCCATGTTTCACTACGTTTCACTACGTCTCACTACGTGTTTCACTCCATGTCTCACTACATGTTTCACTACATGTTTCACTCCACGTTTCACTCCTTGTTTCACTCCATGTTTCACTCCACATTTCACTCCATGTTTCACTACATGTTTCACTACATGTCTCACTACGTGTTTCACTCCACATTTCACTCCATGTTTCACTCCATGTTTCACTACACGTTTCACTACGTGTTTCACTACATGTTTCACTCCATGAGGACGGGGTGCACAGCAGGTAGAGACTGAGTGTTGAGTGTTGTTGTGTGTCCATTTCTTCCTCTCTCTGTCACACACTGACCCAGAATCAGGTCTGCACCCCGGTGACCTCACCAAACATCAACACACACTCATTACTTTGTGTGTGTGTGTAGCTTTAGCAGTGATTAGCGTCACAATTAGCCGTTAGCATGTGGTGATGCTAACATGCTGCAAAACTAAATCCTGACAGGTGATTGGACGAGACCGGACAGGCAGGGACGGTGACACGTGCAGCTCCCAGCAGCCCCTGGGGCTGTGTGTGTGTGTGTGTGTGTGACTGAAAGTGACACACACACATTGTGACAGACAGCAGTAGCCTGTGGTGTGAGTGGTGGCATTTAGCTGGTGAGACACACACAAACACACACACACACACACACACACACACACACACACACACACACACACACAAAAGAAAACAACAAATCCTTTTGAGTGGGCGAGGAAATTCAGACAGGAAGGAAAGAAGAGATGAGGAAGGAAAGAGGAGGTGAGGAAGGACAGATGGGGTGAGGAAGGAAAGAGGAGGTGAAGTAGGCAGTAGGAAAGGAGACGATCATGTTCCACACATTAACATGACTTCAGTTCTGTGAAGTCTAAAAAAAGAAGCTCTGATTAGAGACCAGTATGTGTGTGTGTGTGTGTGAGTGTGTGTGTGTGTGTGTGTGTGTGTGTGTGTGTGTGTGTGTGTGTCAGAGTCGACTGAACACACTGAAGCTGTGTACGAGGGTAAAAAGTCAACAGGAATCGAACCAGTGAAACGAAGCTGATGTTTAAAATATTCTGCTTTTCCAGAGAGGAAACGGGGCGAGAGCGGTTTACAGGAAACACTCTGACTTCCCAAGACTGTGAGGAAATCTGACCATGACACCATGACATCATGACATCACATAATCATAAGGTGACAAAGACTAAAAACATGACAGAAGACTGAAACAACAGGAATATGAAATAATCACATCTTCATACTGATGCAACTGTGTGTGTGTGTGTGTGTGTGTGTGTGTGTGTGTGTGTGTGTGTAAACTGTGATCTCCAGCAGTAACTGGGCGCTAACAGCTTTAGTGTTAGCACAACGAGCTAACTCGCCTCAGGCCAAACATGAATAATGCAGCAGTCAGCTCAGTGCCTCTGGGTGAGTGTGTGTTAATGTGTGTGTGCGTGTGTGTGTGTGTGTTATCTGGCTGTACTTGAGGCTGTCCATATGACGGTATTAGAATAATATGCTAATTACTAATAATTACCCTGTAACACACACACTCAGATTATCTCCGTGCCCCCTCCTCAAGTCTCTCACCCTTCTTCCTCCTCCTCCTCCCTCTGGGCTGTAACTCCTCCTGGCAAGGACGAAGAGGAGGAGGAGGAGGAGGAGGAGGAGGAAACCTGCAGGACACAACATGCCTGCATGCAGTGACATTTCAGCTGCAAACATCACAGACGACTGTTGAACGCTGACGTTCTGTCAGAAACACCTGACGGGAACCTTTAAAACAGACCTCCACCTTTGTTCTCGTGAGCTGATGGAGAACGTTGCTGTGTCTGGGTGACATCAGTGTCTTCAGCTCTGGATGAAGAGTGTCCTGAGGTCACTCAATAAAACTGTTGCAGTGAATTTTCTTTGAACTCCGTCAGTTTGTCGTTTGTTTGTTTGTTTTGGTCTTTTGTGTTGACAAGAAGCTGCTCCGAGCAAACTGTCCTCAGTGGGATCAATAAAGTTATTTTGAACTTTGAGACGTGAAACATGTGAGAGGATTCTGGATGGTCTGTATGACCACAAACAGACAAAACCAAACGAGGGACAGCTGATGCTGCTGTGTTTACTTTCAGATCTGGCTGAAGTGAAACCAGCAGGTCAGACATCAGGGAGAGTTTGAGCATTTCCGTGTGTCCTCTGTCCGTCCTCATCAGTCAGACTGTCAACTCATCACCCAGAGGACGCCAGCTGTCAGCCCGTCTTTATGTCCAGTTTCAGGCTCTGTCTCTGTCAAAGTCCACAATGAACCAGATCAGATCTGTCAGAACGAGTCGACACGGCAGCCCGGTCCGTCCATGAATCTCTCTGCTGTCTGGGTGTGAAGCAAAGTGTCAGTGTCCCACAATCCATTGCAGGTCACTCACGTGTTCTATGGTGGACTCTGGATTGGTGGTTTGTGTTCTTGATCCAGATTTTTAAAACCATACTGGAGTCAAGCAAAGCAAAAGTTTTCATCAGATTCAGGCTCCAAAGGTCCTTGACAAAGTTCTGCAGGTTCTTTGAAGATGATCTCAGTCCTTATAAATCCTGGGTTTTTTGGGCTGAGAATGTTTCATGAGTTCCTGTAGTCTTCAGGAGGTCAGAGAGACATGTTAGGAGGTTTCAGTGGTCAATGAGAAGGTTCTGTTCTTCTGGAAGGTTTTCATAAGTCATTCATGAGGATGTAACGTAACTGAGTGAGTACTTCAGCCAGTTTTATTACAGACAGACAGTCAGACAGGCAGTCTGGGTTCTTCTGGATTAGATCATAGATGAAGACATTTCATGAATCATGTCAGATTAAAGTCGGTGCTCTTAATCTGTCCGTTCCTTCAACCTCCCTCTGTCTCTCTGACATCCCTATTACAGGAGGATTGTGGGATTATGTGTAATTAATAGATGACAAGAGAAGCTTCATGACCCAACGAATGATTATACTACGATTACTGACCACAGAAAACGAGAAGAAGTAAGTTCACAACAGCTGTACTTTAACTGAGACAACACGATGCTGCTGAAATTAAAGCACTAGATCAGGAAGTACACAGAGTACACAGAGTACTACATAAAGGAGGACTAACATGAGTACCTGAACTGAGACACAGCATCAGTCCAAAGCGCCTTACAAAAAAAATTTAGTTTTCAGAAAACGATTAAAGTTCATTGGTTGGTGAAAAACAGCTGTTAAACCACTAAGACCACAGAAGAAGAAGAGGACACAATAAGATGACAACGTTGTTCGAAGAGCTCCAGGCTAAACCAACAAACAAACCAACCAACAAGCAAACCAACCAACCAACAAACAAACCAACCAACAAGCAAACCAACCAACCAACAAACAAACCAACCAACAAGCAAACCAACCAACCAACAAACAAACCAACCAACAAGCAAACCAACCAACCAACAAACAAACCAACCAACAAGCAAACCAACCAACCAACAAACCAACAAACCAACCAACAAGCAAACCAACCAACCAACAAACCAACAAACCAACCAACAAACCAACCAACTAACCAACCAACAAACCAACAAACAAACCAACAAACCAACCAACAAACAAACCAACCCACCAACCAACCAACAAACCAACAAACAAACCAACGAGCAAGCAAACCAACCAACCAACCAACAAACCAACAAACCAGCCAACCAACCAACAAACCAACCAACCAACAAACAAACCAATGAGCAAGCAAACCAACCAACCAACAAACCAACAAACCAACCAACCAACCAACAAACCAACCAACCAACCAACAAACCAACCAACAAACAAACCAACAAACCAACCAACAAACAAACCAACCAACCAACAAACCAGCCAACAAACAAACAAACCAACGAGCAAGCAAACCAACCAACCAACCAACCAACAAACCAGCCAACCAACCAACAAACCAACCAACAAACAAACCAACAAACCAACAAACCAACCAACAAACAAACCAACCAACCAACAAACCAACCAACAAACCAACCAACCAACCAACCAACAAACCAACCAACCAACAAACAAACCAACAAACCAACAAACCAACCAACCAACAAACAAACCAACGAGCAAGCAAACCAACCAACCAACAAACCAGCCAACCAACCAACAAACCAACCAACAAACCAACCAACAATGGGGCGTTGATTAGCTCAGTTGGTAGAGCGTCCGCCCCATGTACGAAGGCTCGGTAGCAGCCCGGGTTCAATTCCCACCCGTGGCCCTTTGCTACATGTCATTCCCCATCTCTCTCTCCCACATTCCCGTCACTCTTCAGCTGTCTCTATCCAATAAAAAAGCTAGAAAAAGGTCAAAAAAATATCTTAAAAAAAAACAACAACCAACAAACAAAGGAATGAACTTTGATTCATGTATGAGACAGCTTTTTGCTGTAGCAGACTCCACAGAGAAACCAGAGGATTGTCCAAAACACACACACTGTAACACACACACACACACACACTCAGCAGCGTAAATGTCAATGATGACACCAGAATCTGCCTCCCCCCTCACCTCCACACACTGAAGGTCATCTCTAACCTCCAGCAGGGGGGGCTGAAAAGGTCTGATCCCACAACACACTACAACACACAACACACACAGTCTGTTGTGTAGTCTGTTGTGTAGTCAGCACCTCCACACTCATTCTTCAAACTCCAACACATGATGTGACGTTGGTGGGAAACCTGCAGCACCACGGACCAATCAGCTGCAGTCCTGAACGGAATACAACACACACACACACACACACACACACACACACACATACACACACACTCATAGACCATTATGAACTGTCCCTGCAGCTCCCTCATGGCGGTCGACCACTAATGCAAATGTGCTGTGAGCGAGGCCTGGGGGGCACTTAGACCTACACCCTGTCTGTCTGCCTGTCTGTCTGCCTGTGCACTTGCTCTGTCGTGGTCTATGTGTCGTGGTCTCCGTGTCATGGTCGATGTGTCGTGGTCTCTGTGTCGTGGTCTCTGTGTCATGGTCTCCGTGTCATGGTCGATGTGTCATGGTCTCCGTATCGTGGTCGATGTGTCGTGGTCTCCGTGTCATGGTCTCCGTGTCGTGGTCTCCGTGTCATGGTCGATGTGTCATGGTCTCCGTATCGTGGTCAATGTGTCGTGGTCTCCGTGTCATGGTCGATGTGTCATGGTCTCCGTATCGTGGTCTCCGTGTCGTGGTCTCCGTGTCGTGGTCGATGTGTTGTGGTCTCCGTATCGTGGTCGATGTGACGTGGTCTCCGTGTCGTGGTCTCCGTGTCGTGGTCTCTGTGTCGTCGTACAGGCTGACCTTGTGTTGAACTTCAACGTGTCTTTGATAAATTTGAGAACAACATTAGAAGAAGATAAATCAGCTCAGATGAATTCAAATATTAGAACCTATCAGCAGGAAGAACTGATCTGACCTCTCTCTCTCTGCGTCTTTAACCTCTCTTAACCTCGACCAATCCCAGAGGGGATTCTTGGTTTCCCCCGGTTACGGTCTGACACACATACAGCCAATCATTAATCAGAGTCTGGTGGCATATTAAGAGTCTGCAGCAGCCCGAGGACACACACACACACACACACACAGTGACCCAAAAACTCGTCCTCAGTACAAAGACGTCTCAGAAAGCAGGAGGTCGTCACACACTGAGCGTGCTCAGATGGACCGCCACGTGGAGTCACTCTGCCTGCACTCGTGTTTACAGACAGCAGTGAACGCACCGACCGCAGCCTGTCAGTCAAAGTGTCTGAAAACATGTTCATTCACACCTGCTCATCCGTTCACACCTGGTCATTTGTTCTCAACACCATTCATATTTTAACACGCACACATTAACACACACGTTAACACACACACACATTAACACACACACATTAACACACACGTTAACACACACATTAACACACACACACATTAACGCACACATTAACACACACGTTAACACACACATTAACAAACACACACACACACACACATTAACGCACACATTAACACACACGTTAACACACACGTTAACACACACGTTAACACACACACACATTAACACACACGTTAACACACACATTAACACACACACACACATTAACGCACACATTAACACACACATTAACACACACATTAACACACACACACACATTAACGCACACATTAACACACACGTTAACACAGACACGTTAACACACACACACATTAACACACACGTTAACAGACACGTTAACACACACACACATTAACACACACGTTAACACACACATTAACACACACGTTAACACACACACATTAACACACACACACACATTAACGCACACATTAACACACACGTTAACACACACATTAACACACACACACATTAACACACACGTTAACACACACATTAACACACACGTTAACACACACGTTAACACACACACATTAACACACACGTTAACACACACACACATTAACACACACACACACATTAACGCACACATTAACACAGACACGTTAACACACACACGTTAACACACACATTAACACACACAACCACAGCACATTAACGCACACATTAACACACACGTTAACACACACATTAACACACACACACATTAACACACACGTTAACACACACATTAACACACACGTTAACACACACGTTAACACACACACATTAACACACACATTAACGCACACATTAACACACACACACATTAACACACACACATTAACACACACATTAACACACACACATTAACACACACGTTAACACACACGTTAACACACACGTTAACACACACACGTTAACGCACACATTAACACACACGTTAACACACATTAACACACACACACATTAACACACACACACACATTAACACACACGTTAACACACACGTTAACACACACATTAACACACACATTAACACACACGTTAACACATACATTAACACACACACATTAACACACACACACACATTAACACACACACACATTAACACACACACACACATTAACACACACACATTAACACACACATTAACACACACACATTAACACACACATTAACACACACACGTTAACACACACGTTAACACACACACGTTAACACACATTAACACACACGTTAACACACATTAACACACACACACATTAACACACACACACACATTAACACACACGTTAACACACACGTTAACACACACATTAACGCACACATTAACACACACGTTAACACACACATTAACACACACGTTAACACACACATTAACACACACATTAACAAACATTAACACACACGTTAACACACACATTAACACACATTAACACACACACATTAACAAACATTAACACACAAACACACAGATATTAGCTGCATATGAATATTTACTGTAGTAATTTAGGTTAAATAGCAGCTTCTGGGCCTGAAGTCCCTGAAGGCGTTACTGACACACACACACACACACACACACACACACAGTCTCTCTCTCTCACACACACACACACAGTCACACACACACACACACACACAGACACACTGTGTTAGCTCGCAGCACTTTGCAGATAATTATCATAATGACGATAAAGAGTTCAAATCTGAATAAAATATTTATTCTTCACTTCTTCAGAGAGAGACAACGGCACCTGAACGCATCACAGCTTCAACAGCACCTGAACGCATCACCTTTGTATTAAGTTTTATTGTTTTATGGGTGAAAACAGGAAGTGGTTTCCTTCCTTCCTTCCTCTGACTGTGTAAAGAGAAGTCATCGCGTGACCGCAACCTTGTCCTCCATTAAATAAAAATACTGCACATTATTTACGTGCTGAATAAAACGTGGTTAATCTCTCGGCCTGAATCTGCTTTTCTTATTACATTTCTCGTTCTTCACTTTCATGCTTCGTGTTTGGATTTCAGTCTTTTTAAAAATCTCTTTAATCTCCCATAAATCCACGTCACAGCTGTGAATTATCTGCAGCAACAGAAGGAGGAAAGTTCCAGTTTTACGCTCCATAAGGGACGACTTCCTGTGTGTGTTTGCGTTCGGTCCGGTTGGATTAAAGCCGTTAGCGAAAGGATCCCCGGCGGCGGGCTGAGACGCTGCGATCGGCCCTGTGGCCTCTGGGATTAATGTGCTGCCTTCAGACGCAGCGTCTGCAAACCCAGAGGGGATTAAAGGAGCCGGATTAAGACTCCTTTTGTTTAATGTGTAAGATGAGATCGGAGCTGAGGAGGAGGATTTGTGTCTCTAAGAGCGCACAGAGGGAGGCCAGTGTCAGCTCTAAGCTCTGTCACACAGATCCAAATCTCCCTCAGTCCCTGAACTCACCACAGGACGGTCACACAGTTGATACTTAAACACATCAGCTGCTGCTCGAGGTCATACGTGTTCTCAACAAACACATACAGAGCCTGTGAAAATCATTTCAAATTACAGACTTTATCTGTAAATCTGCAAACTGTTATTTTAAGTTTTATACAAACTGGATACAAACAATTTATTATTCATACAGAATTTATGCTTTCTTAAATTACAGACAAATTCATGTAAAATGACAATAACAATCAATTAAACAGGCAGCTCATTAAGTTAAAATCAGTAAAATAACAGTGTTTCACTGTAAAACTATATGTCACTTTTTGAAGGTATATAATAATATTTCAGTTAAATCTGAACACACACAGTATGTGTGTGTGTGTGTGTGTGCGTGTGTGTGTGTGTGTGTGTGTGTGTTTAATCCCTGTCCAGTCTGATCTGTGTTGTCGCCCTAATCCCTGATCATATTCATAAGATTATTGTTTGAAGACGAAGACTTGAAGACTGCAGTAATGAGACAGAGATTAATGTGTGTGTTATCACAGTAATCTGTATTAAGATGTTTCCTGCCTGTTCAGCAGCTCTCAAACTTAAAACACTTGTTTATACTTTTGAGGACCGTCTTACGGTTGTAAGAAAAATTCTAATTCTAATAATAATAATTAATTTTCATGTCTCTCATTGTTGTTTGTTTGTTTATTAAAACACAGAAATAAAAGAATAGTTGTTGTTATGATAGTTGTTGTTGTTGTTGTTGTTATGATAGTTGCTATATGATACAGAGTCATTGAGTTGATCCGTGTGGTTTCACTTTTAAAATGTTTCAGTTTAAACACTTCCTGCCCGAGGCTCTGGTCCAATCAGCTGGCCTGAGAACGGTAACACTGTTACAGGTTAGTGTGTGTGTAGAAGGTAAATTGGCTTAAGAAGCAGCAAGAACACAAAGTCATATGATCATCACACACACACACACACACACTGAGAGAGGCTGAGAAGACGAAGAAGTTTGAGGAGATATAATTAACTCACTGAGGACCCTGAACACATACACACACGCACACACTGTGACACGCACACTGTAACACACACACTGTAGCACACACACCTGACTTCACAGTGTGTGTTTAATCTGTGAGCTTCATTAAAACCCTGACGAGACAGAACAAAGAGCTGACTGCACCTGAACACACACACACTCACTGTAACACACACACACACACACACACACACACACACAGTAACACACACACACACTCGGGAGGAAAAGCTAAAGTCCTGAATCAGCGACAGCTCTGAACCTGGACACACCAGGTCATCAGAGACTACGTGTGTGTGTGTGTGTGTGTGTGTGTGTGTGTGTGTGTGGTGCTGAGTTAACAGCAGTGCTCTAATTACAGACACCTCTCTTTGTTTCAGTTTTATGTCGTTGTGTTTTATGTTATGTGTTGTTTTTATCTGTTTTTAAACCCACAAAACAACCACAAAGACACAAAACCACCTCAAAGAAACAAAACCACCACAAAGACACAAAACAACCACAAAGACACAAAACAAAATCAACACAAAGACACAAAACAAAACCAACACAAAGACACAAAACAAAATCAACACAAAGACACAAAACAAAACCAACACAAAGACACAAAACAAAACCAACACAAAGAAACAAAACAAAATCAACACAGATTCAAAACAACCACAAAGACACAAAATCATCACAAAGACAGAAAACAACCACAAAGATTCAAAACAACCACAAAGACACAAAACAAAACCAACACAAAGACACAAAACCAACACAAAGACACAAAACAAAACCAACACAAAGATTCAAAACAACCACAAAGACACAAAACAAAACCAACACAAAGACACAAAACAAAACCAACACAAAGATTCAAAACAACCACAAAGACACAAAACCATCACAAAGACAGAAAACAATCACAAAGATTCAAAACAACCAGAAAGACACAAAACAAAACCAACATATAGACACAAAACAAAATCAACACAAAGACACAAAACAAAATCAACACAAAGACACAAAACAACCACAAAGAAACAAAACAAAATCAACACATAGATTCAAAACAACCACAAAGACACAAAACAAAACCAACACAAAGACTCAAAACAACCACAAAGAAACAAAACAAAACCAACACAAAGACACAAAACCAACACAAAGACACAAAACAAAACCAACACAAAGATTCAAAACAACCACAAAGACACAAAACCATCACAAAGACAGAAAACAACCACAAAGATTCAAAACAACCACAAAGAAACAAAACAAAACCAACACAAAGACACAAAACCAACACAAAGACACAAAACAACCACAAAGACACAAAACAAAACCAACACAAAGATTCAAAACAACCACAAAGAAACAAAACAAAACCAACACAAAGACACAAAACCAACACAAAGACACAAAACAAAACCAACACAAAGACACAAAACAAAACCAACACAAAGATTCAAAACAACCACAAAGACAAAAAACAAAACCAACACAAAGATTCAAAACAACCACAAAGACACAAAACCATCACAAAGACAGAAAACAACCACAAAGATTCAAAACAACCAGAAAGACACAAAACAACCACAAAGATTCAAAACAAAACCAACACAAAGACACTAGTGATGCAAATTATCGATTAATTCATTAATCGTTAGTTGATTGACCTTATCGAGCGATTAACGATTAACTGATAAGTGGCTTTTTTCCTGAGAACATACATTTCTCACGGTGTCTTTAACGTAAAGCAAAATATTGCTTATATGCTGAATAAAAAATGCACGTTATATTCCTCAATTAATGTTTTATTGTACCAGTTGGGATACGGTACAGATAATGGCATTTAACCAAAATAAATTCTGCACAGAAAATTGAAATACATAAAAAAATAATTGCTTTCTGTAGTCAGTGCCGTCCAACAATCCGTCGTCAAAGCCACATTAGCCGCGGCTAGCTGTGTTTTTAGCTCAGTCTTCTTGTTTTTGAAGCGTGCTTCCAGGCGGGTAGTTATGGTCGCTCGAGAAGGGATATTATAACCTGGCTCCATGAAGTGTATTAACTCCCGAAATCCCTTGCCGTCAGTGGTGCTAATTGGCATCATATCTTTTTCGATCATGCCGCAAATCCTCTGAGTAATGCCCTCAGCTTTCCTGTCGTCGCATACTCGCCTTCCCATCACTGCGGCGATAGTCGGTTGTGAAGGCGGTGGACTTCCTCCCTGCAACACGGCTGCATGCAGGTTTTGAAGGTGGTATCTTAGCAAACTCGTAGAGCTGCTGAACTTAAACGTAGTACCGCAGAGTTTACATTGAGCGTCTTTGTCATCATTAATTAGTTTGAAATGCTCCCATACTCCACTCCGTTTTGACCGCCTCATGTTTGTGTGCCGGGTCTCTCGCCGCCCGCGAGAATCCCGCATTACGTTCACGTAAGTTCGGTGTGGCCTAGATTAAGCAATGGCACCCTCAACTGGCGACACCATGACATTTCACTGAAAAAACTCCTGTGGAAAATGGCCCTAGATTCAGTTAACCTACAATTAATTTAATTTAATCGATTAAATTCTTTTTGACAATTAGCCGATAGTCGATTAACCGTTTACATCCCTTAAAGACACAAAACAAAACCAACACAAAGACACAAAACCACCAAAGACACAAAACCATCACAAAGACAGAAAACAACCACAAAGATTCAAAACAACCAGTAAGACACAAAACAACCACAAAGACACAAAACAAAACCAACACAAAGACACAAAACAGCCAAAGATTCAGAACAACCACAAAGACACAAAACAACCACAAAGATTCAAAACAACAACAAAAGACACAAAACAAAACCAACACAAAACAACCACAAAGACACAAAACCATCACAAAGAAACAGAACAACCACACAGAAACAAAACAACCACAAAGACACAAAACAAAACCAACACAAGGACACAAAACAGCCACAAAGATTCAAAACAACCACAAAGACACAAAACAAAACCAACACATATTTTCAAAACAACCACAAAGGCACAAAACAAAACCAACACAAAGATTCAAAACAACCAAAGACACAAAACCATCACAAAGACAGAAAACAACCACAAAGATTCAAAACAACCACAAAGAAACAAAACAACCACAAAGACACAAAACAAAACCAACACAAAGACTCAAAACAAAACCAACACAAAGACACAAAACAGCCACAAAGATTCAAAACAACCACAAAGACACAAAACAAAACCAACACATAGATTCAAAACAACCAAAGACACAAAACCATCACAAAGACAGAAAACAACCACAAAGATTCAAAACAACCACAAACACAGAAAACAAAACCAACAAAAAGACACAAAACAACCACAAAGATTCAAAACAACCACAAAGACACAAAACAAAACCAACACAAAGACAGAAAACAACCACAAAGACAGAAAACCACCACAAAGTGAAGCCAAAACATAAAATCTTGAACCTGTTCTTAGTGTTCGTATCCGTCTGATCATTATTTTCTTTACTCATCGATTGATTGTTTTAGACATCAGACAAGAGTGAAAGATGTTGACGTCCACAAATGAATGACGGTGGACTTTAAGGTGGTCTTTTAAGTTGTCTTTAAGGTGGACTCATGGTCGACCCCAAAGATGGCCACACTCATTAGCTTTGCTCCATCACCGCGGTTATTAGGGCGTGGCAGCCATCTTGGACCCAGACCGTGGAGAGTTTAATTTCATTCTCTGCTGCTTCACACACACACACACACACACACACACACACACACACACACACACACACACACACAATGTGCCCCCACAGCCCTCCATATGTGCAGCAGAGAGGGACAGACAGGAGAAGAAATCCAACACACCCTCAGGCTGCAGACAGACTGTGATAAAGAAAGTCAAAGTTCAACAGCTCCTGATCCTCGTTCAGTCTTTGAAATCAGCCGAGAGACACAAAATATTCACCTGTTTCACCTGGTTCAGTCTCTGAGGTCACACGTGGGTAGGCAGTGTCATTAGCCATTAGCTGAATAAGCTGTTAGCAGCTCCTTTGGATTTATGACGTTTATTCTGGATGACATCAGAGATGAGAATAATCTATATAATCTATAACCTATATGGTGGATAATCTACATGATCTGTAATCTATAAGAGGCAGATCTTTGGCTCTGATCCTCCTGCAGTATATTTGCTGCCTTCAGCTCTGCAGATCAGATCCAACCCGTTCAAACGGTCCATGTTTCTCTGAATAAACGAGTAAATCTGACAACAGCGAGGAGGAAACACACACACACACACACACACACACACACACACAGACAGACACACACACAGACAGACACACACACAGACAGACAGACACACACACACACACACACACAGTAAACAAACTCCTAATTAGTTTCAGAGGTTCCTTAATTACTTTGTTGCTAATTAGTTTACATGAAAATCAGCCTCCTGCCCTCAAACACTGACTGACATCACGTCACAGGGAACAAACTGTTGGCTCCATGTTGACTCTATGTTGGCTCCGTGTTGGTTCCATGTTGACTCTATGTTGGCTCTGTGTTGGCTCCGTGTTGGCTCCGTGTTGGCTCCATGTTGGCTCTATGTTGACACTATGTTGCCTCCGTGTTGGCTCTATGTGACTCTATGTTGACTCTGTGTTGGCTCCGTGTTGGCTCCATGTTGGCTCCATGTTGGCTCTATGTTGACTCTATGTTGCCTCCGTGTTGGCTCCGTGTTGGCTCCGTGTTGGCTCCATGTTGGCTCTATGTTGACTCTATGTTGCCTCCGTGTTGGCTCTATGTGACTCCATGTTGACTCTATGTTGGCTCCGTGTTGGCTCCGTGTTGGCTCTATGTTGGCTCCGTGTTGGCTCCGTGTTGGCTCTATGTTGACTCTATGTTGCCTCCGTGTTGGCTCTATGTGACTCTATGTTGACTCTGTGTTGGCTCCATGTTGACTCCGTGTTGGCTCCATGTTGACTCTATGTTGACTCTATGTTGCCTCCGTGTTGACTCTATGTTGGCTCTGTGTTGACTCCGTGTTGGCTCCATGTTGACTCCGTGTTGGCTCTATGTTGACTCCGTGTTGGCTCCGTGTTGGCTCTATGTTGGCTCTATGTTGGCTCCGTGTTGGCTCTATGTTGGCTCCATGTTGATTCTGTGTTTTGTCTCCATGTTGTCTCCGTGTTGGCTCTATGTTGACTCCGTGTTGGCTCCATGTTGACTCTATGTTGGCTCCGTGTTGGCTCTATGTTGGCTCCGTTTTGGCTCCGTGTTGGCTCTATGTTGGCTCCATGTTGGCTCTATGTTGGCTCTGTGTTGGCTCCGTGTTGGCTCTATGTTGGCTCCATGTTGGCTCTATGTTGACTCTATGTTGCCTCCGTGTTGGCTCTATGTGACTCTATGTTGACTCTGTGTTGGCTCCATGTTGACTCCGTGTTGGCTCCATGTTGACTCTATGTTGACTCTATGTTGCCTCCGTGTTGACTCTATGTTGGCTCTGTGTTGACTCCGTGTTGGCTCCATGTTGACTCCGTGTTGGCTCTATGTTGACTCCGTGTTGGCTCCGTGTTGGCTCTATGTTGGCTCTATGTTGGCTCCGTGTTGGCTCTATGTTGGCTCCATGTTGATTCTGTGTTTTGTCTCCATGTTGTCTCCGTGTTGGCTCTATGTTGACTCCGTGTTGGCTCCATGTTGACTCTATGTTGGCTCCGTGTTGGCTCTATGTTGGCTCCGTTTTGGCTCCGTGTTGGCTCTATGTTGGCTCCATGTTGGCTCTATGTTGGCTCTGTGTTGGCTCCGTGTTGGCTCTATGTTGGCTCCATGTTGGCTCTATGTTGGCTCTGTGTTGGCTCCGTGTTGGCTCCATGTTGACTCTATGTTGGCTCTATGTTGGCTCCGTTTTGGCTCCGTGTTGGCTCTATGTTGGCTCCATGTTGGCTCTATGTTGGCTCTGTGTTGGCTCCGTGTTGGCTCTATGTTGGCTCCATGTTGGCTCTGTGTTGGCTCCGTGTTGGCTCTATGTTGGCTCCATGTTGGCTCTATGTTGGCTCCGTTTTGGCTCCGTGTTGGCTCTATGTTGGCTCCATGTTGGCTCTATGTTGGCTCTGTGTTGGCTCCGTGTTGGCTCTATGTTGGCTCCATGTTGGCTCTATGTTGGCTCTGTGTTGGCTCTATGTTGGCTCCATGTTGACTCCGTGTTGGCTCCATGTTGACTCTATGTTGACTCTATGTTGCCTCCGTGTTGACTCTATGTTGGCTCTGTGTTGACTCCGTGTTGGCTCCATGTTGACTCCGTGTTGGCTCTATGTTGACTCCGTGTTGGCTCCGTGTTGGCTCTATGTTGGCTCTATGTTGACTCCGTGTTGGCTCCGTGTTGGCTCTATGTTGACTCTATGTTGGCTCCGTGTTGGCTCTATGTTGGCTCCATGTTGATTCTGTGTTTTGTCTCCATGTTGTCTCCGTGTTGGCTCTATGTTGACTCCGTGTTGGCTCCATGTTGACTCTATGTTGGCTCCGTGTTGGCTCTATGTTGGCTCCGTTTTGGCTCCGTGTTGGCTCTATGTTGGCTCCATGTTGGCTCTATGTTGGCTCTGTGTTGGCTCCGTGTTGGCTCTATGTTGGCTCCATGTTGGCTCTATGTTGGCTCTGTGTTGGCTCCGTGTTGGCTCTATGTTCCATGGAGTAAAAGATTTCAGGTAACATCCAGAGTTACCTGTGCTGATGAAGAGGAACTCGATTCACTACCTTACCAGTGTTTCTGTTGATCATCTAATTGATTGATTGATTGATTGATTGAGGACACAGAGACTCTAAACCACCACACTGGAGCTAATATCTGTAATATAGATTATCAATATGTATCATAGACGTCACATGTTTGAAGCAGAGAGCGAGGACATTGGGGAGATCAAGCTTCACTTTCTATACAGATGGGAGGGTGTTGACTGCTGCACCCGTCAGGTGAGCAGAGGAACAACAGCTGATCTTCATCATCATCATCATCATCATCAATGCCATCATCACCAGAATGTAGGAACCAGCAGTCAGCAGAACCAAAGCACCTGAACACAGCAGGTTCTCCAGAGAACTCACAGGCCTCAGCAGAACCCTGTCGTAGTACTGCAGTACTGCAGTTGCAGTACAAGTACACACATACACTGCATGTCTGCTGCTCAGTGCAGTGAGACGGGTGATCTGTCTGTGTTCCCACTGTCTGATGGGGACATTAAACGCCTCATAACCACAATTACACTCATTAAATAACCTCCATCTATTTTAGATCAATATCCATGTATTGATCAACAAATACACATGAGACGAGGTATAAGAACACATGAGACGAGGTACAAGAACACATGAGACGAGGTAAATGTATGTAGTAAAGTATTAGTCTGTGGTGAAGCTGTTGGTTATTTTCTGTGTTTGAAGTGTCAGTGTGTGGCCTGCTGATGACGTGATGAAGATTTTATTGATTTTACTCTGAACTCCATGTTTCTACTCTTTGGTTCTACTCTGTCCTGTAGATGAATCAATGATGAGTCTGATGCATCAAAATGTGTCAGTGACAATTCAAACCGACTTCAGCAACGACCAATGAGATGCAGTTTGACTGACGGCAGAGCGACATCTACACTACAGCTGAAAACATTAAATATTGGAGTACAACTCAGTACTCACACCATGTACTCACAGTATACTCACAGTGTACTCACAGCGTACTCACAGTATACTCACAGCATGTACTGTATGTATGTGCAGTATTTGTATTTGAGTACTTTGCCTTCTCTTTGGTCTGACGCAGTTTTTGTTTTATAAAAGTTTTTTCTGGTCTGAGATCAGCTGAAAACTGAAAGAAAGGAGAAAGAGGAGGAGGAGGAGGAGGAGAAGGAGAGGAAGAAGGAGGAGAAGAAGGAGGAGAGGAAGAAGAAGGAGGAGAGGAAGAAGAAGGAGGAGAAGGGAGGTAGAGGAGGGAGGAGATTTTCCAGCTGGAAACTTGGATGCCGACACACAGAAACAACTCCCTCCCATGTTCACGCCGCTCTCCCCCTCTCCTCCCCCTCTCCTGTGCCCGCTCCCTCCTCACGGACCCCCTCACCCATAAACCCGGTCCCCGGGGTCCGGTGTGCCCGCTTACCTTTGAAGGTGTCCGCCCGCGCGCCCGTTAGTCCCAGTGAAAGCAGCAAGAGAGCCGCGGACAGCAGCAAAGTTCCGGTCCGCTCCATGTTCACACCGAGACCCTCCGGAGCGCGAGGGAAAACTACCGACCAACTCCGAGCGCACTTCTTCTTCTTCTTCTTCTTCTTCTTCTTCTTCTTCTTCTTCTTCTTCTTCTTCTATTTCCTGTCTGTCGCTCAGACAGACACACGGACAGGCGCAGAGACAGACACGCACACTCTCGGACTGGTTTGCGGGTGTCGGTCTCTCCGGTTTCTTGTTCCTCCGTTTCTCTTCAGACCGGAGAGAGAGAGAGAGAGAGACTGGCTCCGTTTACCGAGCAGGCGCTGACGTCACAGGGGGCGAGAGACGTTCGGGGGGCACGAGAGAGAAGTTTAATATCACGCACACACACACACGCACACACACACACACATCACCTTCATGTATGATGAATCACACGTTAAACATGTTAAACTTTTATCTCCGAAGTTTAAACACAACACATTTTTTACATTTTCTCTTCTTTATTTTTGTTTTTATGTCTCGTGTCTGTCTTCATTGTCTCGTGTCATTTTAAAGCTCCTAATTGGTGATTTCATGTTTTTGTGTTGAACTGTGATACGTGGAGCTCAGAGCGGGTCGATGCTGCCACCTGCTGGTCCGGAACTTCACTTTTCCTTCAGTAACACAGACTTTAACATTCAGAACTTCCTTTGAAGAAACACACTTTTATTCATTGTCTTCATGTTGCCTACCCCTCACGTCACCTAAATGCCATGCATGAATATAAAGACTTCCTGTTCAGAGGTGAATTATATTTTTACCAGTTTGGTGTTTTTGTTCTTCTTTTTCACAAGACAAAGTAAAGCCATGTTCACAATCAGTGAATAAATGAATGAATGTTTCTTTTCCTGCAGATATTTCCTCAGTTTAATGAGAGTGTGTCTTTAAATGGCGTCAGCTGCTGTGTGTGTTCAAACAAAGTGCTTCATTCAGGACGATGTGTTGCTCTGTGCCGCCGCCTGCAGGACGAACTGACGAACAACAGGACACACTGATACTACTGCAACCACTCAACATAAGTCAGTTTTATTAAAATACAGCCGTAAGAAGTCCTCCTGCTCTGTATAATGATGTGAAAACATTGAAACTCCATATTTATCTGAAAATATGACAAAGAAACTGATCAAAAGATTTAAGAATAATGTTTGTCAACGTAAAATGACAAAGAATCTGTGGATTTCATTGTGTACACTTCATCATATCATTCAAAGATTCAGCCAATCAGAAGAAAGCTCTGTAACAAGGGACAGGGCTGAAAACCAATCATGTGTGTCGGTGATGTTCAGGCCCTGCAGACAGCAGAGCATCAAACACAGACAGGATTCTGTCGTGGACATCACTGCATGGGCTGAGGAACACTTCAACAACCATCAACACACTTCATCTCTGACTCCATGATGACAGCGCTACCATGACTCCACCATGACTGCAAAGAGGAAACCAGATAGAAACCAGATCCAGAAACACCACCGCCTTCTGTGGGCCAGAGCTCATTTAAGATGGACTGAGCTCGTTTAAGGTAGACGGAGCTTGTTTAAGGTGATCTGAGCTCATTTAAGATGGACTGAGGTGAAGAGGAAAACTGTCCTGTGGTCTGACGAGTCAAAAGTTATTACATTTTACAAAAACAATCAAATTTATCTGTTTAACATTTGGTAAGTTGTTTTTGTGCAACTTTTTTTGGAAACAGTTTTTTTACACTTCCTTAAAAGGCCAAAAGTATGTGGACACCCTGTGTGTTGCTTCTCCTTTTGCAGAAGGGAAATCTAAAGTACATAGCAAAGTCTTAAACCAGTGGTTCTCTGGTTCTCAGGTTGTAAACACGCCCCACCTCCATCTCTACACAGCTCTCAGGTAGTAAACACGCCCCGCCTCCACCTCTACACAGCTCTCAGGTAGTTGAAGAGGGCGCTGAGTCCCCCCTCCAGCACCTCCTTCACAGGCTTCATCAGCGGGTTGTGGACGATGTGAAGTCCTTTATCCAGAGGATGGCAGGCCAACTTCTCCAGCCTGGACAACTGGTGCAGCTCCTGAACACATCATCATCATCATCATCATCATCATCATCATGATCATCATTTGAACAGTTTCTGTGGATGATTTGCACCTTGTGAAATGTCAAACACACTTTACCTGTGGTACATCCTTAATGTCGTTAAAATCCAGATTCAGTAACTCCAACCTGGACACAAGCAAACAACTCAAATCAAATGGAGGGGCTACCTGGAAAGGAGGGGTACCTACCTGATGGGGAGGGGTTACCTGGTGAGGCAGCAGAGGGCCTTAGGCAGAGTGTGGAGGCTGTTTCCCTCCACAATGAGGATCTTGAGCTCCACCAGAGCTTGGATGTTCTCCGCCAAGTTCTCCAGATGGTTACAGGCCAGATGGAGGAACACCTGCAGGAACAGAGGAGGTGACTGACATAAGAAATGTGTCATGTTGGCAGAAAACGGAAGTACAAATACCGCCTGCTATCACACCTCAAATCACTGAGTTAAGTAGGAATGAATGTTGGATTATCATTTTGTAAAGGTCAGACAGGGGCTCCTTGTGAAGTTCTGGCAGAGTATAAGCAGGACATGGACTTGATGAATTTGGTGCAGCCTATGTGACTGATGTGAACGTACCAGAGCCTTCATGTTGTAAACACAGCCTGGGATATGAGCGATGTGGTTATGACTGAGGTTGAGCTTCCTCAGTCTGG
This sequence comes from Sciaenops ocellatus, assembly GCA_033000465.1. Taxonomy (NCBI): domain Eukaryota; kingdom Metazoa; phylum Chordata; class Actinopteri; family Sciaenidae; genus Sciaenops; species Sciaenops ocellatus. Next base: position 333,733 of record CP136869.1, on the reverse strand, counting down.
TGAGGTTGGACAGAGAGGCAGGCAGTGAGGACAACTGGTTGTTGGCCAAACTCAGCACCTAAGAGACAGAAACACTGTTAGACAGAAGAAGAATGGAAAAAACTACGCTTTGTGTTTTATTCCAACAGCTTCTGTTACATTTGATAACTCCTGTGGAGTACCACAAGGCTCCACCTTAGGTCCTGTTTGACTCTTCTTATATATGGTTCCTTTAGGCATTAATTTTAGGACATACAACGTTTACTGTTATGCAGATGATACTGTGATATACCTGGAACTGGATCTGATCTGCCCTGATGCCGTTAAATCTAGGTTAAAATTATGCTGAATCATCCACATCCAAGTCTGTTCCCAGGTGTTGGGGAGTTCTACTGTTCATTTTTAAAAGTGGAATAATCATTTAGCGTCACTGTGTGAAGTCTGATTGTCATCGAGTGATGTCACCTGAGTCAGCATCAGTGGAAACTGAAAATTACAAACTTATGGAGTGATGGTGGAGTTAGAAAGAAGTGAGCTCACCACACCTCTGTAGTCTAGTCTGTAGTTAAACATCATTCAAGGTCACTCTGCCTCACCAGGTAAACCCATCTAACAAGGTAACCCCTCCTCACCAGGTGGAGTCTCTGTGTTCAGTTTGAAATGAAAGCAGAAGTAGTATTTAGACCTATAGTAGAAGTACTTCCAGCAGTATTCACACTACCTCCAGTTGTGTACAGTCTCCCAGCTCTTCAGGAACTTCAGTCAGTCTGTTTCTGTAGGCAAATAAAACTCGCAGTCTTCTCAGCTGTCCAATCTCTGCTGGTAGACTGCTGAGCTGCAAACAACACACAAACAACCACAAAAAACACACAAAAACACACAAACAACACACAAAAAAAAACACACAAAAACACACAACCACAAAAACACGCAAACAACACACAGGTATAATATAAACACTCCTTCTGGTGGTTGTTATATTATTATTATATATTCTGTTTTATTTTGAAATTCCTCTGGTCTGTGGCGCTTTCATGTTATTGTGAAGGAGGAACTGCTGACCACAGTTCAGACACGCTCAGACCGTTTGAGGAGGTTTATGATATTAACCTGACTGTTAACACAGATGACTGTAGCAGCCCTCACAATCACTCATAGACTGTATCACACAGGAAGCACTCCGCTCCGGTGGCATCAGAAGAGAGAAGGTTTTTCATTGGATGGTGTTAACCATGTGAGTGATGTGAGTAAACAAAAAGATCCTGGTAGTGAACTCAGTTTGCTTCATTTGGTGACACACTGACCTCAGAAGTAAGATTGTGTCAGACCTTAGACTTTTCAAAGTTTTATGGATGGTCCACACAAGATGACTAAATGTAATACTGTAGTGGTAATTACCCCACCACCTGTAGGGGGCGCAAGTAGTGCTTTACATTGTTAGCACTGTTTCTTAGTTACACTGAAGGTTGAAGGAGGGACGAGGAAGGTGAAGAGAGGACAGAAACTGGATCCTGGTGGATTAGAGGGGGGATTATAACCTTTATTTATCCAGGAGACAGAGCAGCTGCTTGGGGAAGAGGAGGAGAAGGAGGGAGGAGGAGAAGATGCGGTGCAAATAAAAAGTACGATAAAATGGAAATAATGAATTAAACTACAAGCACCTTAAATTTGTACTCCAACGCAGTACCTGAGTAAAAAAACCCACCACTGTGATTCGACTCCTCCAGTCCTACAGGCTGTAGTTTAAGTTTCAACATAACAGATATTACTGAGTGTGAGGAACATGAGCTGATCCACATATATCTCCGACAGGTGTATTAAATGTGAGGACTGAATATTATCAAAGGTCTTTGAGTCTCTTCTGAAAAGGATTTTAAACAGTGACGGATGATAAACCGTCCCATCAGAGCTCAGAAGACAATCAGTGTTTCTGTGGAGAAACCAATGTTTGAAATAAAGAAGTCACAGAAACACGTTCATCATCTCCAAACTGTTCACCGCAGATCATTTCTTTCATTCATTCATTGGTGTCAGTGGGCGGATGTTTTACCTGGTTGCCCCACAGGTTGAGGACCACCAGGTTGGAGAGCAGAGCCAGCTGAGGAGGAAGAACCTTCAGACTGTTGAGAGACAAATTCAGCTTCTCCAACTCCACCAGCTCCCACAACTCATCTGGAGCCACCTGCAGGAACAGGAAGTGCGAGAAACAGAAGCAGAAAACAACTTCAGGTCAAAGTGACACAGCACGGTTCAGTCGCTAACAGGATGTGACTCTCATAACTGTGTGTAGACCATGAAGGTTCCTAACAGATCTTGTGGAGTTAGTGTTAGCAGTGAGCGCTCATTGTCTCCTACCTTCAGTCCCCGGCGAGCCAGACTCAGGACATTAAATCCAAACTGTTTGACAGTGAATCGACGGATTCTGTCCGCTGTTGTCAGACTGTCCTCCCTCCCCACACTCCTCCTCTTCTCCTCCTTCACCTCCTCCTTACACACCGTTCCTCCCATCCCTCCTCCTCCTCAGTTCTGGTCAAACCTTCTTTATTTCTCGTCAGTTGTCACCAAACCAGAGCCGACCAGACAAAAGTTCTTCCACTGAGTCAATACCCAGATATTTTATTGTTTTAGCATGGACACGTGTCCATCACCTGTCCATCACCTGTCCCTCAAATGTCCATCACCTGTCCATCACCTGTCCATCAAATGTCCATCAAATGTCCAGGTGTTTTTCTAGGTGTTCATCAGGTGTTATCCAGATAATATTCAAGTGATGTCCAGATGTTGTCCAGATGTTGTCCAGGTGTTTCACTGCAGAGTATTTATAACACTTAAAGGTATTTTTTCAAAATAAAAATTCATCTTTTGGAATTTAAATAATAAAGTGAGTCACATTCAAACATAAACATGTTTTCAGTCCAAACTCATCCAACAGACGATGATTCAAACATATCTGAGAAATATTTAACATCCTGTTAGACTTTCAAAATAAAGCTTACTGAGCAAACACTGAAGGATGACTGCATGTGTCTTTAAATCTGCTGATGATTCTGTGTTCAGCTCAAACAGACATGAAGACATCCTCAGGTCCAACATGTCCTGTTTGTGTCCATTATTCTGTCTGACTCTGACTGCAAGTCGTCCTCACACTGTGTTCAGCTTTTACTCTGAAAGGAACGGTATGAGCGCGCTAAAGACTGAACCACAACAGACATTGACGAGCTGAGAGTCATTTTAAAGCTCAGACACAAAAATATTTACAAAGATGTTTCCTACCTCAAACATGAAGGTTCACCGGACCTGTCTGTCTGTCTGTTACTCAGACGGAGAAGACGATCGTGTGAGAACGAGAGAAGAAACTATTTGAGAACGAGCACTGACAGACAACTAGATCTAACCTCTGACACACACACACACACACACACACACACACACACACACACACACACACACATGCTGCTGTCAATCATTCACTGTTTGGACACAGACCTCATATCTACCAGCCAATAAGAGAGTGCTGTCTAAAACCTGGATGTAGTCTCTGTGACGTCCCCGCAGACTGTCTAAAACCTGGATGTAGTCTCTGTGACGTCCCCGCAGACTGTCTAAAACCTGGACGTAGTCTCTGTGACGTCCCCGCAGACTAAAACCTGGACGTAGTCTCTGTGAATAATAACTCAGGTCAATGTTTCTGTACTATCAACTTATTTAAAATATGATTCTATTCTTTAATTTTGTTCTTTGTGGATTTTGTTTGTCATTTTTTACAGTGTGTGTGAGCCCCGCCCCCCGTTTCCTGTCATGCTCTGTCTGTCAGACTCTGCTTCATTTCCTGTCAATGAAATGTGTTCTGCTGTTTGCATCTGATCACACAGAAGAAGAAGAAGAAGAAGACGAAGACGAAGACAAAGTCGAAGAAGAAGAAGACGAAGAAGCAGGTCTATGTTTCTTCTTCTTCGTTGACTTCATATGCACACAGCATGCAAAGAGAGAACACGTCACCACATGTTGCATCATGTAGTTTGTGTGTTTTCAGGTAGAGCTGGTCCAGGATCAGGTTTGTTTCTGTTTAGTCCTGAAGTTAAAAGCTAACTGTTGGTGTCAGTCTGTGTTTGAACTGTTAGAGTCTCTCAGAGTCAGAATCAACAGACGAACACACAAAGGTGAAGAAAAGACTCGACTGTGCACGATGTAAAAATACATTAAGATTATAACACATTTAATGATCTAGACTGTTACTTATGACTTCTTTTAGCTTTAAGATGTTTAATCGATCAAAATATTAAAAATCTTAAAATCTAAATAATATAAACATAATTTGAATGTTTTGTTGAGGAAGAACAGATGTCATGTCGTCTGTACACACCTTCCTGATGTCCACGGTCTCTGCTATACCTGGTTCACCTCTTAGACCAGAGACGATGAGAGATGTGGAGGAAGAAGAGTCTCCAGCATCTAGCTGTGTTTCTATAAAGGGTGACCGGTCCAAAGGAAAACCTCCAAACTTAAGTCATGAACCTGGACCCTCAGACTCAAAGTAAGAGGAGTATTGGAGGAATGCACACTGCATTCAGAGTTCATGATGGTTCACTGACACTAACCCAGAATCTGACTGTTGTCTGTGATTCAGAATCAAAAACATCTTTGTGTTTGCAGAGTCCAGCCCAACCGACAGAGAGCCGAGTCTCCAGGATCCAGCTGTGTGTCCATGAAGAGTAACTGGTCCAAAGAGTCTCCTCCAAACTTCAGTCATGAACCTGGACCCTCAGACACAAAGTAAGACTCTGAACAGAAGAAGAAAGTTTCTCTGGATTGTCCTCAAACACATCTTTGTCTTCCACATCATGCTGAACAGAAGTCTACACCCGTACAATCAGAAAAATGAAGGTTCTTCAGAGGTTCTCTGGTTCTACAAGTAGCCATGAGCAGCTGAAGAACCTCTTTACTTAGGGGACGGTTCTTCACAAACTTTCTGTGAAGGACTAAAGCACCTTTATTTTTCAGAGTGTATATGAATGCTACGATGCCTAACAGGAAGCAGATAAGCGGCTCCCTGCAGCGCTCCAGTGGTAATGCTGCAAAGGTTTTATCCACCTGGATATTTGGCTTTGAAAAGCTGACATGCTGTCACACTGTAGACTTCAGGGTCCATTTGAAATTCATTCATTTATCTGTTTTCAGCTGCTTATCTTGGTCATGGTAGAGTTGCTGTAGGTCTGTAAACCAGAATGCTCAGTTATTGGTGAGAGTACAGGTTTAGGCCAGCACCTCCAGCTGCTAGCCTCCAGGTTGCCCTCCAGTTCATCTTCCAGACCTGCTCCACCCATTTGCCTTGAGCCCAGGGGACCACCTGAAGTTTCTTGCCCTGTCCTTGTGTAACCCACCATTCTAGATCTCCCAGGCCACACTGCAGCATCGTGTGTCCATCAGTCAAGTGCTTTAGTTAAAAATAAATACCTTTGTGTCCACAGAGAGATGAAGAAGAGGAGTCATGTTCCTGTGGAGGAGCAGCCGTCCTGCTGTGTTTGGTGTCAGGACGTCCTGAAGGATCCGGTCTCTACCAGCTGTGGACACTGCATCACCTCATACTGGGACCAGTCTGCTTCATCAGGAGACTCCTCCTGTCCCCAGTGTGGAGAAAGATCCAGAACAAGACGTGGACTGCAGACAGCCAGTCAGACCAGCACTGTACAAAGTAAGACTGTCCATCAGTCTGCTGATGTCTTCATGTCTGAAAACAGGATTGTTCTCGCAGTGTGGTCATTTAAAAACTCATAAACCATTTTCATTATAACTTCTTTCTCTTATTCTTGATTTGTTTTTATTGTTACTGATTTCTTCTCCTTTCAGGAGATAGTGGTCTGCAGGAGGTTTTAGATGAACATAAGATCAGTCTGAAGACGAGATGTGAACGTGTGACTGAAGGAAGTGATGAAACAGGAAGTGGAACCCTCCTCAACAGGATCTACACTGAGCTCTACATCACAGAGGGACAGAGTGAAGAGGTTAATACCCAACATGAGGTGAGGCAGCTTGAGACAGCTTCCAAGAAGAAGGAGACCCTCCATGACACTCCGATCAAATGCCACGACATCTTTAAAGCCTTTCCTGACCAACAGAGACACATCAGAGTCGCTCTGACCAACGGCGTCGCTGGCGTTGGAAAAACCTTCTCAGTGCTGAAGTTCACTCTGGACTGGGCAGAGGGCTCGGAGAACCAAGATGTCAGTCTGGTGGTTCTGCTCTCGTTCAGGGAGCTGAACTTGATCAAAGATGAGCGGTTCAGTCTTCTCACGCTGCTCCATGTTTTCCATCCAACATTACAGAAGGTCACAGCAGAGAAGCTCGCTGTCTGTAAACTTCTGTTCATCTTTGACGGCCTGGATGAAAGCAGACTTTCACTGGATTTCAACAACAAAGAGGTCGTGTCTGATGTCACACAGGAGTCATCAGTCAGCGTGCTGTTGACAAGCCTCATCAAGGGGAATCTGCTTCCCTCGGCTCTCATCTGGATAACTTCCAGACCTGCAGCAGCCAATCAGATCCCTCCTTCATGTGTTGACAGGGTAACAGAAGTACGAGGCTTCACTGACGCTCAGAAGGAGGAGTACTTCAGGAGGAGAGTCAGTGATGAAGATCTGTCCAGCAGAATCATCTCACACATCAAGACCTCCAGGAGCCTCTACATCATGTGTCTGATCCCAGTCTTCTGCTGGATCACTGCTACAGTTCTGGACCACATGTTGACCACAGACCAGAGAGGAGAGCTGCCCAAGACCCTGACTGACATGTACTCACACTTCCTGCTGGTTCAGACAAAGAGGAAGAAGAAGAAGTACGATGAAGGACATGAGACAAGTCCACAGGAGCTGACGGAGGCTGACAGGGAAGTTCTTCTGAAGCTGGGGAGGCTGGCGTTTGAACAGCTGGAGAAAGGAAACATCATGTTCTACCAAGAAGACCTGGAGCAGTGTGGTCTGGATGTCACAGAGGCCTCGGTGTACTCAGGAGTTTGTACAGAGATCTTCAAAAGAGAGAGTGTGATCTTCAAGAAAACAGTCTACTGCTTTGTTCATCTGAGCGTTCAGGAGTTTCTGGCTGCAGTCTACCTGTTCCACTGTTACACCAACAAGAAGACAAAGGTACTGAAGGACTTCCTCGGAGATTGGGATGATGATGATGATGATGATGATGATGGGGACAATGGCTATTATTCATCCCTGGATGACTTCTTGTATAGTGCAATGGAGAAATCCCTTGAAAGTAAAAATGGTCATCTGGACCTGTTTGTTCGCTTCCTTCATGGCCTCTCTCTGGAGTCCAACCAGAGACTCTTAGGAGGCCTGCTGGGTCAGACATACAACAGTCCAGAAATCATCCAGAGAGCCATCAACAACCTGATGGAGATGAAGAGTAATCGTATCTCTCCTGACAGAAGCATCAACATCTTCCACTGTCTGATGGAGATGAACGATGACTCAGTCCATCAGGAGATCCAAGAGTTCCTGAAGTCAGAGAACAGATCAGAGAAGGAACTCTCTGAGATCCACTGCTCAGCTCTGGCCTACATGCTGCAGATGTCAGAGGAGGTTCTGGATGAGTTGGACCTGAAGAAGTACAATGCATCACGGGAAGGACGACTGAGACTGATTCCAGCTGTGAGGAACTGCAGAAAGGCTGTGTAAGTCCTGACTGTAACTTCATTATACAAAATTCACACTCTGTCAGCAGCTATCAGAAGCCAGAACCTAAATGCTAATTTTCATTTGTTATTTCCAGCATGTCATATCCACATAAAATCCAGATCAGACACTTTGATATACATTGTCCATCTTATCAGGGTCGACTACTCCAGAGAGTAACTGAATTTACATTAACTGTACTCCTAGACTTCCTGAATGGTGGCTCTCAGAGACTCATTATGAAGTTGTGGCCTCAGCTCTGAAGTCCAACCCCTCCTATTTGACAGAGCTGGACCTGAGAGGAAGCAGACTGCAGGATTCAGGAGTGAAGGTGCTGTCTGCTGGACTGGAGAGTCCTAACTGTAGACTGAAGACTCTGAGGTCAGTTCAGTTAATGTCTTTTTTGCTCGTATATATTTTAAACTGAATGAAAAACTTAAACACAACACAAAAACTAAAATAGATTAATCAGGCATCTGTTTATCTTTTCATTTAACATTGTTTGGGTGGCATGGTGGTGCAGTGGTTAGCACCGGGCCTTTCTGTGTGGTATTGCATGTTCTCCCCGTGTCTGCATGGTACTACAACTTCCTCCCACAGTCCAAAAACATGCACTTAACAGGTTATTTGGTGACTCTAAATTGTCCGTAGGTGTAAATGTGAATGGTTGTTTGTCTCTATGTGCCCTGCGATGAACTGGCGACTTGTCTAACCTGCCTCCAGCGGTTACAGATAATATATGTATGTATTGTTTGGTTTTCAAATGTTCCTCAGTTTTCCTCAAAACAGCAGATGGGGGATGTGGGACAACCATCATGCATTATTGCTTCATACTTTGTTGCAGTTCATAAGCTGGTCGATGGTAATTTGTGAAATGTTCTTCCACTCCTGTTGATTGGCATGTATACTGTATATCTGTAGTATCTATTGCTCAATGTGTTTCAACAAAAATGTAATTTTTAGAGTGTCCTTTTTATTCTCTTCAGCAAACATAAGACACATGTGTCATCATGGTATCAGATGAAATAATCACAGATAGGCAGATCTTTAAATCTGTGATTGTTTTTGTAAAAATAGGAACAAAATTAGAAGCGTTGTGTTTAAGATTTTCCTTTTATTTCTTTATATTTCAATGTTGACAGGAAGAAATCATATCTGATTCAGATATTATCCCTTTATTAACAGACTTGCTAACTGTGGACTGTCAGAGACCAGCTGTGCTTCTCTGGCCTCAGCTCTGAAGTCCAACCCCTCCCATCTGACAGAGCTGGACCTGAGTGTCAACAAGCTGCAGGATTCAGGCATCAAGCTGCTGTCTGATGGACTGCAGAGTCCACAATGCAGACTGGAGACTATCAGGTCAGAAAACATTCTGCTCTTTAAATATCTGTGTAGTGTGAGGTAGATTGATTTAAGAGGCAAACATGGTACTGGTTTACACCAAAGTTGAATCCAAATCTGAATTTAACCCTGTGGCACGCATCACACATCCCGATCAGCACAACCCTGTTTGTTTTATTGCAGGGCTGTTGTCCAGCTGAATGCCTGAGTAGTCTGGCTAAATTAGGATCTTCTGTACTAAATGTAGCTCCCGAGTTAGTTATGAGGACAATCCAATGATTGGCTACACAATTAAATTGGATCAGATAATGTTAAATCTTTCTTTTTTATTCAGATTGGTGAACTGCAGTTTGTCAGAGATCAGCTGTGCTTCTCTGGCCTCAGCTCTGAAGTCCAACCCCTCCCATCTGACAGAGCTGGACCTGAGGAACAACGAGCTGCAGGATTCAGGAGTGAAGCTGCTATGTGATTATCTGGAGAGTCCACACTGTAGACTGAAGACTCTGAGGTCAGTTTGCTTTTCGTTCTTGTCTTTTAACTGTATCACTCCTTCTTCATACAGATGGATTTATTCCTCTCTTAAACTCCACTTCATCGCCATCAATCCACCATCGAACTGTTACAGGACAATATACAAATAAACATACAACCATTTAACATAACATTGACATGCCAAAGACTAATTAACAGGGCCATTTCTAGCTGTTTGGGAGCCCTATGCAAGATGCTATTTGGGCCCCCCTATTTTATGAAACTGTGAGGGAGAGATTCCAGACCTTTTCAGATGATCTGTGGCGATGCAGCAGTCTGTTACATTTTAAGAGGAAAACAGGCTGGAGTACATTAATAAATGCAACAGTTGCAGCATGTTCCTGAAAAATGTTTAATGTAAACTTTGAAAACAAGGTGACAAAACATAAAAAAAAGCTTTCCCACCAATCCAAAACAGTAAAAAATAAACAACTTAATTTACTTAAATTTATAAAAAATACAATGGACCAGCCTCCATATTAATGTGCAAACAATAAAAAACAAAAAACTAATAAGAATAGTTATATCGTGGGGTGTGGATTAGCTCAGTTGGTAGAGCATCCGCCCCATGTACGAAGGCTCAGCAGCGGCCCAGGGTTCGAATCTGACCTGCAGCCCTTTGCTGCATGTCATTCCCCATCTCTCTCTCTCCACATTCCTGTCACTCTTCAGCTGTCTCTATACAATAAAGCTTGAAAAGGCCAAAAAAATATCTAAAAAAAAAAAAAAAAGAATAGTTATATCGTCATGTTGCTGTTTGCTGGTCAAGAGCTGTTGAAGATCCCTCTAGCCCTGCTTGAACTGGACCCCCTTCAAAGACAAAGTTCCTTAGGTTACCAAACAAAATTGATCAGAAGCAAATATTCATATCATATAACTGCAGCTGTGTTGCACTAATGCAAAAATTCAGAATCTGTTTTTATATTAAACATTGCAATATACAGTGTCCCTTTAAGGTATACTACCAGTTACAAAGTTGTCACTTTCAGACTTTTTCTGCGTTTATCTCCACATTATATTTGTTAAAGTAATGAAGATGAAGGTAAATGAGTGATGAGTACCGTATGACATAGAGGGAATATGTTTGCATATATTTTGCAGTGCATTACAAAGTGGACAACTTGCATCTAACTGATGATATGGTCTTAACCTGTATTGTTACTGAGGGCAGAACTAGTCTTATGCAGTATAGTACACTTTAAATGTACTTTAATTTGTGTTACACTGCTTCTTTTGAATTAGAAAGTACTACATCCAAAACTTTAACTCTACAAAAACCGGCATCATGGCTCCCCCCTCCACCCCACATCATGAACAGATGCCTAACCTTTATCACCTCCATCACTTTTCTTCTTTTTCCGTTTTTCTGCACCAGACGCATACGTCCGTTTTGATGCTGTTGTTTATGGTGCATACTGTTATTCTCTTACTTCAGTGAATGGTGGGCGGCTGTCAATCATCCCATCATACCTGTCGACAGACGTCACTTACTACATGACAGCCCAGCCCAAAGGTGATTTTGACCTGATTACCCCACAAACACTTACATGCTTTATTTAAGCATGTAAGTGTTTAACACAACAAATGAGGCGGTTTGTCTGTCTACAAATGAAGACAGCTACTTTTAATTCTCCCAAAATATAATATGAGGCTGAGCTTGCAGCTTGGGGGCCCCCTGGTGGCTGCAGGGCCCCATACAGCTGCATAGACCGCATATAGCAGGAAACGGCCCTGCTAATTAACACGACAAGCAGCGTAAATAAACATGCCTCACTGGCTGCATACAACCCAGGGGGAGTCTTCTTAAACAAAACAGTCTTTCAAAATACAAAATCAGTAAATACAAAGATCACCTGACACACTTTAAACAACTTAAACAGAGAATAAACTTTCTTTTCTTTTTTTCAGGTAGATTCCCGCAATTAACTGCGTCCCCTGCGCAACAGGCAACAAACATCAGTTCCCACCCAGTGCACAAAACAAATGAACATGCACAAAAATAAAACACATAAATAATATATGTAAACAAAACACTGAAATAACTGCAAATAATATTTATCGCAGTTATAAACTGTAAAACACGTGACTAACTGTAGATGTGAAATACAGTGGACAGATACTCGTCAGCTCACTGGTTTAATATTCATGACACACTGGGAAATAGGGAAATAACATCTACAAGATTATTCTGGTTATTGATGACAATTTAAACTATCTACAACACAAAAATCAGGACTTTATTTAACATGTTTTGAACTGTGTTTAAACCCGATCTTTTTCTTTTATATTCTGGGACACTTGGCCATTGGTTGTATACTTTCCTGATGGATTTATCTTTTTCAAAAATGAAAATCACCCTCAAAAGACACGAGGGAGTGAAACAAACGTGAATGAACATCCACTGACAAGTTTGAATGGTCCTTATCGCTCGAACATGACGGACAGGGCACATATTCTTACCTGAAAAGCACTTAGAAACTGTATCAGGGGCGTAGAATTGGGTAGGGACGCTAGGGACACGTCCCTACCAATATCCAGGCGCTACTGTGTAGTCACTATCAATACAACCGCTGCCCGTAGTCTTTAGTTAATGATTATGGCACACAAAGGGTTAACAGTCGATCTCTGCTAGAAGTCCCGCCTCTAACCTAAATATCGCTCTCCGATTGGCTCTGCCAGTTGGCCGTCCCCGCTGTCACTCCATCTGCTTGTAAAAGCTGCAACCTGCTAGTTGGACAGCATAGGAGGCAGTGCATGTATCTGCAACCGCGAGTGAAGAGTAAGTTGTCAACATGTTTGGCATTCGTTCTGCCTGGGTCACATCAGCTAGACGGATTTTAATATCAGTGGTGTCATTTACATTTACATTTGTATTTGTGTTGTGTGCTTGGTAATTAGGATTAGTTGCTTAAACCTATAACATTACAGAATGCATTAAATTCTTGTATTCTCTTTAGATATTCAGACATGCATTATAAATATGTCAATTAGTGATTTTTTTTTCTGACTGTGATTGCTTGTTTGATCAGCTCTACATGATGTGAAATTATGATTGCAAATGCAAAAAAAAAACATCAACTTTCAGGAGTGCTGCCTTGGAGCACTTTTGTGTCCCCACCAATGTCAAAATCAAACCTATTCCCTTGACTGTAATCTAGGTTTATATCACAGATTCCTTTTTCAGTCAGTCCAACATGTCCAAACTTAAGCTGCCGAACGCCAAAGCAAGACGACTCACCAGATCCAGTCCAAAGTTTGCACATAATCCCAATTTTAGCATCTGTGAGTTGGTTTGTTTTGATAATCACCTATTGGATATGTATGATTGTATTTCTGACTTGTTCACCACATATGAGCCTGCAGCCCGAGATACATTATTGGTAATTATCAAGTTAAGGCTAGAAAACTAGAGGAAACCAGGTCTTTGTAGTCAGGACGCCTCGGCTCGAAGCAGAAAATGTGACCATAGAATCCATTTTGAATCTTGAGTGTTTATCCTGTAATTACAGATTAAACCACTGTGAACTTCCAGAGATCAGCTGTGCTTCTCTGGCCTCAGCTCTGAAGTCCAACCCCTCCCATCTGACAGAGCTGGACCTGAGCTACAACAAGCTGCAGGATTCGGGAGTGAAGCTGCTATGTGATTATCTGGAGAGTCCACACTGCAGACTGAAGACTCTGAGGTACACAATATAGTTTGCCTCAATATGGGATCCAACAGCAGCCTGCAATTTGTTAAAATAATCTCGTTTCTGCAGGTTGAGATGCTGTCTGCTCACAGATGGAAGCTGTGCTTCTCTGGCCTCAGCTCTAAAGACAAACCCTTCCCGTCTGACAGAGCTGGACCTGAGTCTCAACAAAATACAGGATTCAGGAGAGAAGCTGCTGTCTGATCTTGTGGACAAGATCCAGTTGACTGGAGACTCAGGTCAGTAGAGATAAATGTGACAGCTGGCTGTTTGTTAGGATCATATCTTTGAGTTGACCCAAAGGAGACTATTGTGATTTTTTTCCCCTACAGGTTAAAGAGAGACCTGATCTGAGAGGAACAGAACACAGAACAATTAGACTTGATCCAGAAGGTGTTGGACCTGAAGAGACCCAAACAGAGACAACACCAACACCTTCAGCAGCATGATGATCTATCAATTAAAACAAGCAACTCGTGTTGAGTTCTTCCGTTATTGTTTCTCACAGAAAAGACCAACTGTTACTTGGACTGACGATCATTTAGACTCGGGTCCTTGCTGTGGATCCATAGACTTCTACTAGTTACCATCCACTAGATCATTACAAACACCTTGAGGCCACCAATACCATGCTAACAGGGACTTTGACCACCAACACCACCATAAGAAACAGCAACAGTTACATCAAACCTACCAGCTTATCTGAACATGAGTAAATATGAAGCATCACCGTCGCAGCCTCATGTTAGAACACCTCAGGTCCAGGTTGACAGTTCCCGGGTTGGAGCGCCGAGTTTCCCGTGACTTCAACTCTTTTAATTTTTTCAATCTCTCCGTTCCAAATAAAACTCAACACAATCAACATTTTAGCATTGTTTACATGAACCACTGTGATGTCATTGCTGCACAGACATTGTATGTTTTTTATGTGTTTGTTAGAAATGTGTGTACGTTTCTTTTGTACTTTACTTTTAGGATAAAATCATTAAACTGGTTAAACACGCTGAATGTTTCCGGTTCGTCTTAATTTTGTTTTGACACAACAGAAAACTCATTGTCATGATGTCATGACAACGTGTTGTTCAGAGGTAAATGTGTATGTGGCACTCATCCTCACATTGAAGCCTTGAGTTAAACATTGTGTTTTTTTTCTTCATGTTTTTTTTTTTTTTTTTTTGCCAGAAGTGACCATATTTGGACATACTGTACTTGGAGCTGGCAGGTGTTCCTATGTGCTCTCAAACATTATCTTCTTCCAGGTGAACAGGAACTAAAATCTGTTTTTAAACATTTGAACTGAGAAACAGTCGAGGCACAAACAGAAGCTGGATTCAGATTTGATCACCACTTCCTAGTTTGACAGTTTGATCTGAGTTTTGAAGTTTAAATTGAATCGTGAACTTAAAGTCAAAAGTCTACCTTGTTGTTCAACCTGATCCAACACTCCAGAAGCTGACCACAAGAAGACCTGGAGGGCCTTGTTTTCTCTGTAAAGTGAATTCTTGAACTCTTGAAGGACTCATTTGTTCTTTCCTCTCTACTTTATGTTGTCAGTGATATATCATAATTATATCCATTTTCCACTGATGGACCTGGTCATTGATGTTTACGTTGTTGGGTCGGAGTTTTAGCCGTTGTCTTGTGAAGTCTTTGATGTGAGATTCTGGATTGTCAGTCATGATTTCTGGGTTTTATTGTCATTTGAACTATACAGACAGGACACAGTAAAAATGAGACAGCATGGATGCAGGGTGACCATGGTGCTACATGAAACAGGATACACACACATTACAACACCAGATACTAAAGGGCTACACAAAGTGCATTACATTCAGACAAAACGGTCTGACCTGGTGATGATGTGGTTTGCAGAGTGAAAAACGTGGCTGAGCATGCAGTCCTGAGGAGCTCCTGTGTTTAGACCCAGCTGGTTCAGCTTCTCCATCAGCTGCTGAGGAATGATGGTGTTGATACTGAGCTGAAATCTGACATACAGCAGTCAGGATGATGCAGTGAGACTGGCAGTTGGGACTGGAAGCACCTCATGATGGTGAGTGTGTGATGATGATGGCATTTGGATGATGATGGTGGTTTTGAATGTTGAACAGGAAACAAACAGTACTGAGATCCTTTTACTGTAAAAATAGAAAAACGTTTTTATTTTTTACAGTGTACACTGTGGAGTGTATTCTGCCCTTCAGCCTCAGGGGGCAGTAATGAGTCTACTGTGAGACATTAAAGACTCTCCTCAGTCAGGAATGAAGTGCAGCCAACAGAAAACCTGTTGAGTTCACTTCAGGTGAGAAGAAGAGCAATTAAATACTTCAAGACAATCTCTGCCTTTTATTGTTCACCAACGAGAGCCTCTATGAGGTCGGAAGAAACCAAGATCGAGTTCAATAACAAGGTAAGAACACCTTCTCTTCCTGATTCTCCTCCCCCCACCTTTACCTTTACCTGCCGTCTACACCTGGCAACAGTCGTCATGCAGCTGGATACATTTACATAGACACAGAGCACACCTCCATGTGACGGCTGGTAGAGACGGAAAAGACTGACTGTAAAGATGTTTACGACTGCTGAATATAAAAAAGTGTTCAGTGATGATGTACCTGTGTTAGGGTGAGGTAACTGTGAATGACAGTTTATGACATAACTGGACATGCTCAGTGCAGATATATGAAAGCCTTCATAAGAAATTTGTCAGTCAATGTGCATGTTGGTGTGAACAATACTTACAGGTCAAACTGGTGATAACTCACATGTGACATGAGGGCATCGTAAATGAAGGGTTCGTTTAGAGACTGACCTTTGAATAAATAATAAAATACGATGAAGCTTTGAGCGGTCTCAACAACACTTAATGAAGACCAACAAGGAATAATGTGATTTACTGTCTGTTACTCTGAACTCAGCCTCAAAGGTCAAGGCTGTGAAGATAACAGCTGCATACGTGAGACAGAGAACAAAGTTTTATAACAGGTAGAAGATGACCTGTGTATCATGTCTGCTGATCATGCTCCAAACTCAGCCATTGGTTAGAAACAGTGTGTGTGTGTGTGACCTGATAACTCCTCCCTCTGCTGCTTCCACAGTGACTCATCTTCGTCTACATATTTCTTGCTCCTGTCGTCCTGAACAGAAGAGTTCAGAGTGTCTGCGGAGGGAAAATGGCTCACCTGGACAGGAGGAAGTTCTGCTGTCCGATCTGTCTGAATCTACTGAAGGATCCGGTGACTATTCCCTGTGGACACAGCTACTGCATGAACTGTATTAAAACCCACTGGGATGAAGAGAATCACCAGAGAATTCACAGCTGCCCTCAGTGTAGGCAGACCTTCATACCGAGGCCTGTCCTGATGAAAAACACCATGTTGGCAGATTTAGTGCAGGAACTGAAGAAGACTGGACTCCAAGCTTCTTTCGCTGATTACTGCTATGCTGGACCTGAAGATGTGGCCTGTGATGCCTGCCCTGGGAGGAAGCTGAAAGCCACCAAGTCCTGTCGGCAGTGTCTGGCCTCTTACTGTCAACTCCACCTCCAGCCTCACTTTGAATGTCAGATCTTTCACCAGCTGGTGGACCCCTTCAAGAAGATCCAGGTCCACAACACAGCCGCAGCTGCAGCAGAAAGGACTGAGAGGCAGAGAGAGCTCGAGGTGAGTCGACAAAACATCCAGCAGAGAATCCAGGACAGAGAGAAAGATGTGAAGGAGCTTCAACAGGAGGTGGAGGCTATCAATCGCTCTGCTGATAAAGCAGTGGAGGACAGTGAGAAGATCTTCACTGAGCTGATCCGTCTCATGGAGAAAAGAAGGTCTGATGTGAAGCAGCAGGTCAGATCCCAGCAGGAAACTGAAGTGAGTCGAGTCAAAGAGCTTCAGGAGAAGCTGGAGCAGGAGATCACTGAGCTGAAGAGGAAAGACGCTGATCTGAAGAAGCTCTCACACACAGAGGACCACAACCAGTTTCTACACAACTACCCCTCACTGTCACGACTCAGCCAATCTACAGACTCATCCAGCATCAATATCCGTCCTCTGAGGTACTTTGAGGATGTGACAGCTGCTGTGTCAGAGCTCAGAGACTACAGAAACTACAGGACGTTCTGAGGGACCAATGGACAAACATCTCACTGACAGAGACTGAAGTCCATGTTTCACTGTCAGGACCAGAACCAGAGCCAAAGACCAGAGCTGAGTTCTTAAAATATTCACGTGAACTCACACTGGATCCAAACACAGTGCATGAAGACCTGTCATTATCTGAGGGAAACAGAAAAGTGACAAGAATGGATATATTAGCTTCTCTGTCATCCACAGTTGCTGATCATCCAGACAGATTCACTTTTTGGGAGCAGGTCTTGAGCACACAGAGTCTGAGTGGACGTTGTTACTGGGAGGTGGAGTGGAGTCGGTCTGTTGCAGTTGCAGTCGTGTACAAAAATATCAGCAGAACAGGAAGGGAAAGTGAATTTGGATACAACTACAAGTCTTGGGCGTTAGAGTGTGATGATAATTATTTTTTCTACCATGACAGAAACCAAACTCACATCTCAGGTCCTCTGTCCTCCAGAGTTGGAGTGTACCTGGATCACAGTGCAGGTATTCTGTCCTTCCACAACATCTCTGAAACGATGACTCTCCTCCACAGAGTCCAGACCACGTTCACTCAGCCTCTCTATGCTGGATTTAAAGTTGGTAGTGGTAGCACAGCTGAGCTGAGTCCACTGGTTTAGGAAGTATTCAGACCCTTTAGTGAAGTAAAAGTACTGTGTGTACATTTGAGTTCACTGCTGAGCTGTTTCCACACATGCTGTCAATCAAACAGTGAGGGGGCGGGCTTTGGAGTTTTATGTGATGCATCACTTCCTGTGAGTGTTTTATTTTGTTTAAAGGTTCAGTGCTTCCTGTTTTATTTTGTAAATCTTCCCAGGAAGCTGATCCTGCTGTCGTCACCTGCATGATCTGTCTCCTTACACTTTGATTGGATGATAGACGAGCAAAGTTTTCTTACTAATCAAATAAAATCAAATCAAATTTTATTTGTATAGCCCAAATTCACAAAACACATTTTGCCTCAGAGGGCTTTACAATCTGTACAGAAACAAACTGAACCAGGGCTCTGTTTGATCTGGACTGAGACTGGTTCTTTTCATTGGACCAAGGGCGCTTCCTCAGTTTGCACAGTTTGCATAGTGCCTTGTTTAAAATAGGGTGGAGGTGGTTCTTGGGGTGGAGGGCTGGGGCGGGAGGTGGATGTTGGGGTGGAGGGTTGGGAGTGGATGGGGATGGAGGGGTTTTATTGTGTGAAGCACTATGATACAAATAAAGTTTGATTGATTAATTGAAAGGAGAAAAATGTGTATCTAAACCAAATGAAGTGGATGCTGAGGGCCCTCAACTGATGTGTGACTGTAAACAGGTGGACAGGTAAATGGTGAACAGGAAGTCACTCCAACATAAAGACTCCCAGATGTCTTTTATTTTCACACATTCACAGGAAACACTGAGTTGACTGTTTTTATCTTTCAGATAATAAAGTGATGTAAACAAAAAATAAATTCACTGTAAAACCTTCAAACAACAACAACACGAGTCGAACAATTATTCTAAACCTGTCATGTGTACTTCCTGTTGTCACTAGAGGGCGAGGTGTGTTTGTGACTCCAGTGTCATGTCGTGACTGAACAGCTGTTTTCAGTCATTTCCTCTGATTGGAAGTCATGTCCACACTGGGCTTGATTGACAGCTCCCTCATTGTCCTGTTAGCACTGCTGTACCTGTGAGGGTGGGATATCTTACACTTTCATCATGGAGTTAGCTTAGCTCTGCTCACACCTGAGTACAGGTGGTATGAAACCGATGTGGAGCTAAGCAGACCTTACACAAAGCTAATGTAGAGCTAGCAGACCTTACACAAAGCTAATGTAGAGCTAACAGACCTAACATGGAGCCAATTTACGGTTAATGAAAGCTAGAGCATCCTGTTGGTGCTATTATGGATACTCATAAGATGTTGTACTGGTATATTGTATAAATATTCTAGTGTCAGTGATCATCAATACTTCATCAGGTATTGATCCACTCAGCCCTGTCAACAGATTATTAGTCCCCTGGAAAAGTTCCTGTGGTGGAAATGCCCATACAGTGAAACAGAGCTGATACAACTGTACACCTAAAGGAGCGCTAACATACAGCTACAGTAGAAGATGAAGCTACATTAGAAGATGAAGCTACAGTAGAACACGAAGCTACAGTAGAACACAAAGCTAAAGTAGAATACGAAGCTAAAGTAGAACATGAAGCTACAGTAGAACATGAAGCTAAAGTGGAACATGAAGCTACATTAGAACATGAAGCTAAAGTAGAACATGAAGCTACAGTAGAACATGAAGCTAAAGTGGAACATGAAGCTACATTAGAACATGAAGCTACAGTAGAACACGAAGCTAAAGTAGAACATGAAACTACAGTAAAACATGAAGCTAAAGTGGAACATGAAGCTAAAGTAGAACATGAAGCTACAGTAGAACACAAAGCTAAAGTAGAACATGAAGCTAAAGTAGAACATGAAGCTAAAGTAGAACATGAAGCTACAGTAAAACATGAAGCTAAAGTGGAACATGAAGCTAAAGTAGAACATGAAGCTAAATTAGAACGTGAAGCTAAATGAGTGCTAACAAATACTGAGACATTGTTCTGTAAACATTTTACTAATATAAATTAAAAGTGAAACAGCTGTGTGGCTGTGCAGGACTTCTTTTTGATATCACTTTCTGTTTATAGACAGGTCCCTGAACACAAAGTCATTGCAAAGGTCCTGGAAAACATTAAGAACACAGATTTATTGTCTTTGTTTGTGTATTAATACATCTGTCAATCAATGTGGGAGTGCCAGCAGCATTGACCATGTCATCATGTGATTTGAACTTTGGCTTCACTTTAGTTTGGATCACTGGTTGGTGCTATTAAGAGCCCACCAATCATCACTGCTGCCTGTCCAAGGGTACGTTCACAAAACACAACAAACTTTTCCAGGAACTCTTTGTTTTCCACGACTTTAACAGGAGCTGCATTAAAAAGAATTCCAGGTTTTCCAGGATGTCTCATATCCCTGCGGTGATTGATAATCAATAACTAATACTTCTATCATATTCCCATAACACTTTCTGCGGTGTAGCACTGTCCTCAGATCAGTTTAGGTATTAGCACAAGGTTGGCTCCGCCTCCCAGCTGCTCCTATTGGTCATGCATCAAACAGGTAATGTTCTAATTTTTCTGTTTCTTGAAACCTCAAAATAGGAGTCTGCATGGTTCTTTACCTACCATCACTGATAGTTACTTCATCTGGAAAACATTCTCTGTATAACATTTAAAGAACGTTGAAGGAACCACTACCACATGTACAGTTCACAGATGAGTGATGATGTCACAGTCTGTGATGTCACAGCAGATATAATCAATACTGTATTAATCGATGAGGTCAGCGTCGCGTCCATTTGATCAGCGTCTCTGGTGATCGATAGAGGAAGATCAGTTTGGCATAAAGCTCCTCCTCCAGCTCCAGCTCACCTGTCTCTCTCACCTGAAACAGAAAACAGCCAGTCACGTCACAGCATAACTCATCAGGGTAAAGTCTTTGTGAAACAGGAAATAGGCATTTACAGTAGCCACCGACATCCAGGAGACTTAAACTCTGATCATACAGACGTCGCGGAGACTTAACCTCTATTGTTGTTGCAGAGCATTGAGAGGGTGGAGGCTGCGGACATACCAGGAAGATGTCGGTGCAGAGTTTGAGGATGCGGTCAACACACGGCAGCTCCTCGAACATGATGGAGTGACTGATCCCGCTGAAGAACTCTCGGACAAACTTCCCAATCACCAGCACCACTGAGGCGTACAATCCCATGATTCTGCGGGGCCAAAGACATAGAAGAAGAAGAAGAAGAAGTTGTTAAGTGGGATAGACATGACTTGGACGTGTTCCCATCGTAGACTGTACATGAAGATGAACACGGTAACCATGAATGTAGGACTTGTTCGTTGGGTGACTGTAGTATCCTCATGTATTACTATAATACTACTACATTTTTCTGCATTACATAAAGGTAACGTGTACCCGTATCCAGCCAGAAAGCCCAGACTCGGAGGACTGACTTTATCACTGAACACAAACAGTTGAAGCCCCGCCTCCCTCCTGTCAGTCAGTGAAGCCTCGCCCCCCAGAGGCACCAGGCTGGCAGCCGGTTGGTCAACAATCCACCACTCCTGGATCTCTCGGCTCTGATTGGTCGACCGTTCCAGGGCCAACAAGATGTCCTTGTAGCGGTCGTCTGATTGGAGAAGAGAGAAGAAAAGCCATGAGTGTTTCATTGTTGTTTTCACTCTTTGTGGTGGTCTTGTGTCTCTTTGTGGTGGTAACCGTTATAAACTCTTTTTAGTCAACTTAAAGGTCCAGAGTGTCAGATTAATAATCTTCATAACTCTGTTTCATTCATTAATTAATTAAAGGCCTCAGAATGAGACTTTTATATCACTTTGAACCTCCATGTTTCTACAGGAGCCCAGAACAGACAGACCAAACTGTGGATCGAGATCGAGTTTTTCACTGTAGTTTCTCCTTCATGTTAGAAAGGAGAGGGTGAAGTGATTTGAATCTACAGACTGGAGCTTTAACTTCTTGAATGAAAAGCAGTGATTTCAGTTTGTTAGCGTGTTGGACATTAACTGATGACTGCGTGTTCGTACCTGTGTAAAGCTGCTCGATTGGTTTCGCGTTGGAATCACTCGGAGCTCGAATGAAACATGGAAACACTTCTTGTATCACCCTGAAAACATTTATATAAAAAGACATATGTAGAGAGAAGGCGGCTCCACTTCCTGCCACTACAGGAAGTGTCAGACAAAGCAGAAGCACCGGGCGATATATTTAAGTCTTTTAGCGTTTCTTAGTTACTTTAAAATTAATAAATGGTACTTACAAAGACAAACTCATCACTAACAGACTAATCAGGTTTCCACTCTCATGTTTGCTAATCAATGGATCACACTAAGCTTTTGTCCCCCCTGTACAACCCCGCCCCTCTGTAAATAGCCCCGCCCCCTGCACTCACACAGGAAGTGTCCTGGTTCCATTCAGCAGCTGGATGAGCTCAAGACGAGTCTGATCGTCCAGGTAGGTCACATGTTTACCTGAAGCAAGCTCCACCTTCGCCCCCAGACTCAAGTTCCTGTTTGGAAAAAAAAAAAAAAAACTCTTTTCAGGTGCATTGCTACTACTACTACTACTGCTACTGCTGCTACTGCTGCTGCTACTACTGCTACTGCTGCTACTGCTGCTGCTGCTGCTGCTACTACTGCTACTGCTGCTACTGCTGCTGCTGCTGCTGCTACTACTGCTACTGCCACTACTACTACTGCTACTGCTACTGCTACTGCTACTACTGCTACTGCTGCTACTACTACTACTGCTAGTACTACTGCTACTGCTACTGCTACTACTACTACTACAACTACTGCAGTGACAACGACTATGACTACTACCATCATTACTGAAGTTCTTAATGAGTAGAGTGCAGCTGACCTCTGAACAGTCCAGGACACAGTCAGGGGGAAGTGGTCCAGGTTGAGCACCTGGCTCAGGTACTGCCTGCTGGGAGGACTGATGGTCCACAGAGAATTACTGCTGCCCTGCAGCTCCGCCACAGTCACATCCTCACGACCGTATGCCTCCAGGAACTGCAAGGCACTCTGGGGAATACAGGCCATGAAGTTACTGGGATAAAACTACAACTGTAGCACCAGTACTGCAGTCAGTGCAGGGCCGTTTCTAGCTGTCAAACTCTGAGGGAGTAAACTTTTCAGATGATCTGTGGCGATGCAACAGTCTGTTACATGAAGAAAACAGGCTTGATTACATTAATAAATGTACTGCACAACATCAACAGCTGTTATCTGTTATTGTTTTCATGCCATTGTTAATGGTGCCTACAGTTATTCTCACTTCAGTGAATGGCTTCATTCAACCTGTCATACCTGTTGGCAGGCGTCACTCACTGTGTGACATGACAACAAACAGTCACAGCTTCCCTATCAGAGCCGCTTAGTTTGGACTGTAAAAAAGCCTATGTGCTTTTTTAAGTATAGACGTGCTTCACACAACACATGAGAGGGTTACAAATACAGACAGATACTTTTAATTCTCCCAAAATATGTTGAGGCTGACCTTGCAGCTTGGGGGCCCCTGGTGGCCCTGTGCATCTACAGTACATAGTCCACATATAGCAAGAAACGGCCCTGAGTCAGTGTGTTGTAGTACTGCAGAGTACTTACAGGAGTGTAGCTGTAGGAGCTGGTGAAGGAGCTGAAGTCCTCCTCGGTCAGATCTTTGAGCTGATTCTGCTGAGCGCTCATCGTGAAGATTGGCTGTCAACAACAACACGTCAGTACCAACAGGTCAGTACCACCAATACTAAAAACAATACTACAAATGTTACTATTAATACACACGACAACAACAGGTCAGTACCATCAATACTACTACTGTTACCAATACAACACTTTTAAGAGTCATCAAGACTTTCCTTTTTGATAGAGCTCATAGTGCTGGCTCAGGTCATCCCTTAGTATGCTGCTATAGGACTACACTTCCCATGATGCACCTCAGTCCAGGTGAGGTTACCTGGAAGCCTCCCAGTGTGATGGTCAGGGAAACGTCGAGCGGTCGGTTGACAACTCCGGCGACAGATTTGATGAGCGACATGAAGAGCAGCGGAAACCAGACGATGCAGATGAGCAGCAGAACAATGAGACCACCCATCCCGTACTTCACCACCCGCTTCTTCTTCTGACCACGAGGCTGAGGGTACCTCTGTGTACAAATACACAGTAATACATAAATATGTATGTACACTGACAGAAACATGTACAAATACACATATGTACACAACACATGCCTTCTCCGACTCCCTCCAGCACTTTAAGACAAAGCAGTGGGCGTACACGTCCTCCACACAGATCCAGGAGGACAGAGACAGAGTGGTGTCCGTCCACACCCAGTCCATCACCGCCCTTAGCTCTGTCAGGAAGGGAACCAGACGGAAACTACAGACAGACAGACAGGCGGTGAGACACAGGCAGAGGAAACGTGTCAACAGTCAGGGAATTAAAAGTAATGTCTGCAAACATGATGTTGCTAAAATGGACACAGTCTCTATCTTTGTGCTAAGCTCACCCCTGAAACAGGAAGAGGTTCAAGTAGTTGTAGCTCTTTGTCAGGAAGTTTCCCAGAACTCGTGTTGGATACCCGGATCGAATCTGATAGGCCGACAGACCGAAGTAAACACACTTTACAAAATACCAGAGCTGAGCCACCAGGTTCTGATTGAAACGCCTGCAGACAGACAGACAGACAGACAGACAGGTGAGCGCTGCTGCTGAATATGACCCTGACTGGCTTGAAGATTTGTTCATACAGGTGAGTTACCTCTCTGTGACAGTCGGCAGGATGAAGAACATCCAGAAGTGAATCCCAAAAACCAAAATCACCTGGAAGACCAACTTCCCCAAAACTGTCTTCCTCAAATACAGAGCCCTGTCTATCACCATGGTGCCTGCAGACAGACAGGTGGACAGTGAGACAGGTAAAGAGACAGACAGGTAAACAGACAGACAGACAGACAGACAGGAAGATGTACCGAATTGGATCAGAACCATCACCAAGAAAGCTTCTGGAACTTGGTCCTCTGACAGGGAGGAAGTGATGTCAGCAGCTGCAGAGTGTTTCTGGGAAATTTAAATGAAATCAAAGTCATTGAAGTGTCATGTGATCAGGAAGTGAAGCGTCATGTGATCAGGAAACCAACTTTACCCCAAAGGCCCAGAAGCCGAAGACGATGATGATGAAGTCGACGGTGTCGGCGAGAAACATGAGGACATAAACGTCAGTCACAGCGCTGTATTCTGGTTGGATGAGAGCTCTGAAGAACTGAAGGACCGGACGGTAGAGAGACATGCACCTGACAGAGAGACAGAGAGAGAGAGAGGTTAACATGTTAACATGTTAACAACATGACAAAACGTCACATGTGAACACACGGCAGCTAGCTTCAGGGTTAGCATACCTGCTAACAGAGAATGTCTTAGCTCGGATGGAAAGTTCTCTAAGTTTCTCGAGCAGCAGATCAAACCTGCTGGGCTGCTGAGCTCTGGAGCTGTCACTGCCTGAGGAGGAGGAGGGGGAGGAGGAGAGGAGGAGGAAGAGGAGAGGAGGAGGAGAAAAACATCAACAAAACATCAAAAACATAACACAAGCTAGCTTTCTATTCAACATGTTTGTCCTTGTATTCATTTTCATTGTTCTATTTCACATGGCAGAACATCACCACTGAATCTTCGTTTGTTTAATTAGTACGTGTTGTTAACGAGTGATCAGGTGTGTTACATTCTACCTGCTGGAGAACGCAGCTGGGTGGAGCTAGAACGTGTCCTTCTCCTGCCTCGTTGCCGCAGCGTGTTGACGGGGTCGGCCGGATCGATGGAGGTAACACCTTGGGTGGAGTCGGCCTGGTCATGATGATGATGAAGAGTGTCAGTCTCCATGGTAACAGTCTGGTCCCAAAGTCCATGGCACTGTGGTGGAGGGAGCAGATGGGATAAGTCAAGACCTCCAGTATGGGTCTATGTTCTATAATTCAGTGTTTGTACCTCTAGTATGGTTCTATGTTCTATAATTCAGTGTTTGTACCTCCAGTATGGTTCTATGTTCTATAATTTAGTGTTTGTACCTCCAGTATGGTTCTATGTTCTATAATTCAGTGTTTGTACCTCTAGTATGGTTCTATGTTCTATAATTCAGTGTTTGTACCTCTTGTATGGTTCTATGTTCTATAATTCAGTGTTTGTACCTCTAGTATGGTTCTATGTTCTGTAATTCAGTGTTTGTACCTCCAGTATGGTTCTATGTTCTATAATTCAGTGTTTGTACCTCCAGTATGGTTCTATGTTCTATAATTCAGTGTTTGTACCTCTAGTATGGTTCTATGTTCTATAATTTAGTGTTTGTACCTCCAGTATGGTTCTATGTTCTATAATTTAGTGTTTGTACCTCCAGTATGGTTCTATGTTCTATAATTTAATGTTTTTACCTCCTTCTATGTTCTATAATTTAATGTTTGTGCCTCCAGTATGATTCTATGTTCTATAATTTAGTGTTTTTACCTCCAGTATGGTTCTTTGTTCTATAATTTAATGTTTTTTACCTCCAGTATGGTTCTATGTTCTATAATTTAGTGTTTTTACCTTGAGTATAGCTCGGTGGTAGAACAAAGCGAGCAGCTGCAGCAGGTCGTACAGGACATAGGCCTCCTTCTTCTCCACGCCCAGAATGTTCGGGGGGTGAAACGGTTTGGAGCGATCCACCTCCAACTTCTGGTTGAACGGAAAGAAACCAAACTGGAAGAAGTACTTGATGACGATGGTGACCTGAGGACACAGACAGGTGGACAGTCAGCTGGACAGACAGGTGGACAGTCAGGTGGACAGACAGGTGGACAGACTGGCGGACAGACGGGTGGGCACCTCGGTGTAGATGATGGCTGTCATCCAGAATGTCTTACTGGGTCGGGGGACAGACAACGTGGCCCAGAGGAACACCAGAACAGGAAGGACCAGCGTCAGACAGCTGGCAGACACCATGTGGTTCAACACGATGACCAGGTAACACACCGTCTCCGACCTGACAGGACAACCTGAGTATCTTAGCAACCACACAGAATCTGTGAGGAATGTGGCGTTACCTGTGGGGCGGGGCTTACCTGGCTGCTAGGATGTTGTAGAGGGCGTAGCACAGCTGGAGCAGCTGGTGTTGGTTGCTGTAAAAATGGTCTGATGACTCCAGCTCCTGGTCATAGAAAGTCCTGAAACACGGTGAAGCAGAGAGTGAGTCATCCGTGTCAGCTGAAACATCTCTGAGACTCACCTGCGACTCACCTGTTCCTCAGCAGCTCGCTGGCTGTCAGCTCCTGAGTATGAGATGCCAGCGGACAGGAAGTGGAGGCCGAGTCAGACAGGAAGTCACTCCTCTCCGGCGGAGTCTGCCTCCCAAAATTTGACTCCGCCTCCTGGTCCCGGTCCAGGCCCAGAGCGAGGCTGTAGGATGGCGGGAGGAGGATGGAGGAGGGGGAGGTGGGGGAGGAGGCGCTGGTGAAGGTGTGAGGGTCGACAGGAAGTTGCTGGTTTGATTCTCCACCACTATTTGAGCACAAGAGACTGAGCTAATGCTAAGCTAATATGATTAATGATTAGGATGATTAAATATGGTAATGAGGGCTGACCTGTGACTCTGGTCCTCTGAAGATGATGAAGACCGGACTCGGTCCATCCTGGACAGTTTGGGTCGCCTTCTTTGGCTCGTATTAATCACAGAGCATTCTGGGTCTGCTGATGGACCCCCCGATTCTTCACCTGAACCTCCTGATACTGGTCCTGGTTCATCTAGACCATCTGCTCCTGGTTCTGGTTCTGGTCCTGGTTCTGGTTTCTCCTCTACTGTTTGACCTCCTGCTTCGTCTTCTTCTTCTGTATCAGTAGAAGGACTCACTCCCTCTTCCTCCTCTTCTTCTTCTTTCCTTCCTGTCTCTGCTGAGGCCTGCAACTCGGCCTCATGGGTACTGTAGTCCAGGCCTGACTCTCTGGAGCTTCTCATCATCTGTTCTTGGTAGTAAACGTGGATTGCCTCTCTGCTGGGAGCGTGACCCTGAACAGACACATCAGAATGAATCATCACACACTCAGCTCCTCCATCTTTGTTGTAGTCCTGACTGTGTACCTGTTTGGCCTGCTGCGTCAGCATGCAGCGCTCGATGCGGAGCACGGTGGAGATGTCAACATGTTCCTGACACAGACCGTTGAGCCAGGCAGTCAGAGAGTCCAGCAGAGCTGACAGCAGAACCCAACAGAACCTCAACGTGTTGGAGAACCGATGCAACACTGTGTCTGAAACACACAAATCATGACAACGCAGTTTGTCAACAGTGTTTCTGATGTTATGTTAGAACACCATTTGCCTTGAACCCCTAGACCTAAAATAACAGAGAGATGATGATGTAAAGACTCATGGGAGTTGTAGTTCTGTTGTGGAGCTTGTGGAACAGGAAGTGATGTCAGAGGAGCTTCTTCTCTCACCTGGTCCCTCCTCTTTGTCCTCGTCCTCCTGTCGGTCCTCCTCCATCTCCTCCATCACCCCCAGAAGTCCTGAACAGGTGGAGGAGTCAGAGGTTACAGATGAGCTACAGATGAGTTACAGATGAGTGTGTCATATTTATGACAACATCAACAACATCATATGTGTGACAACACCAGAAACAGGAGGGGACTCCTCCTCTCCTCCTACAGACGAGTTACAGACAAACTGAAACAGGAGGGGACTCCTCCTTTCCTCCTCCTCACCTCCTCTCTCCCTGCCTCCTCTCTCTTCACCTCCTCTCTCCTCACCTCCTCTCTCCTCATTCCTGCTCCTTCGTTCAGACGAGTTCTTCTTCTGGTTGTTGCGAGCTCTCATCGCTGTTCTGGAGTCTGTTATCCAGGCATGATACACAAACTGACAGATAGGCAGGCAGACAGATATACAGACAGGCAGGCAGGCAGGCAGGCAGGCAGACAGAAAGACAGATAGAAAGACAGGTTATAATCCTGATGATACATACCCCCCCCCCCGTGCTTCATGCTGACTCACCTGGAAGGCTGATTTTTCAGGTAGCTCCTCTTCCTTCTGCCCCTCTTCATCCTTCCTGTCGTCGTCCTCCTCCTCCTCCTCACTGTCTGTCTCAAACAGGTAGTAGTCACCACTCCTCACCACTGCAGGCAGACAGACAGGTCAGACACACATACAACTAAAGCCACAGAATGGCTCTGATTGGTGTGTGAGAGTGATGATGTCAGGGGTCATGTGACTCACTGGAGGCGTGGTTTACCCATGGCCTCCACCACTCCTTCTGCCGCCGCCCCTTCCTGGTTTCTTCACCTAAACATCCAATCAAAGAAAACACAGTCACCACGGCGACCACCGTTTGTTTACACATCGTCACCACGGTGACCACTGGTTTTACACACCATCACCACGGCGACCACTGTTTGTTTACACACCGTCACCACGGCGACCACTTTTTGTTTACACACCGTCAGTATGGAAACTGTCGTGGGTCAAACTCAGCAGTTTCTCTTTTCCTTTGCGGAACTTCTGCTGTCGAGATTTAATCCTCTCCATCCTGAAGGAGACACACAGGAAGAGGTTCACAGGTCAGATCGGGTCAGTGACTCTGACTCATCTCAGTGACTCTGACTCATCTCAGTGACTCGTCTCAGTGACTTGTCTCAGTGACTCTGACTCGTCTCAGTGACTCATCTAAGTGACTCTGACTCGTCTCAGAGACTCTGACTCGTGTCAGTGACTCATCTCAGTGACTCTGACTCGTCTCAGAGACTCTGACTCGTCTCAGTGACTCATCTCAGTGACTCTGACTCGTCTCAGTGACTCTGACTCGTCTCAGTGACTCTGACTCGTCTCAGTGACTCATCTCAGTGACTCTGACTCGTCTCAGTGACTCTAACTCGTCTCAGTGACTCGTCTCAGTGACTCATCTCAGTGACTCTGACTCATCTCAGTGACTCTGACTCGTCTCAGAGAGTCTGAATCGTCTCAGTGACTTTGTTTGTGTCTTACTGTCTCTTCAGCAGGTTCATCGACGTCTTCTCCACCTCCAGTCTCGCTCTGACAGCTTTCACTGTGGATGCCTCGAAGAGCTCCGCCCCCCTGTAGCACAGACGATGACATCATGTGTGTGTTTGTGTGTGTGTGTGTGTGTGTGTGTGTTTGTGTGTGTGTGTAGGTGTGTGTGTTTGTGTGTGTGTATGTGTGTGTGTGTTTGTGTGTGTGTGTAGGTGTGTGTGTGTGTGTGTGTGTTTGTGTGTGTGTGTAGGTGTGTGTGTTTGTGTGCGTGTAGGTGTGTGTGTGTGTGTGTAGGTGTGTAGGTGTGTGTGTAGGTGTGTAGGTGTGTGTGTGTGTGTGTGTGTACCTGGAGGCCAGTAGTTGTGTATTTTGCAGGTCCAGGACGACGTACAGGAAGTAGTGGCTCCTGAAGACCCGCCTCTGTAACAACAGGAAACAGAAACACACACCGTCCCAGATGATCCCCGCCTCGTCGCTCGGCAACTCACACTGCTTACTGCTCTGCTGTTCCGCTGCAGGAAGTGACACGCACATGAACAACAGCCAGGTAGGCAGAGAGACAGGTAGACAGAGAGACAGGTAGGCAGAGAGACAGGATACTTACGTTTAGTGTAACCTTTGATGGTGCAGGCCAAACTGAAGAGCTGAATCAGCCAACAGTGATTCAACACCAGCGACTTAATGAAACCACAGGCCAGGATCTGTACAGACAGACAGACAGACAGACAGACAGGAAGACAGACAGACAGGCAGGTGGGCGGGCAGGCAGCCAGGCAGACAGACAGACAGACAGGCAGGCAGACAGGTAGGCAAGCAGGTAGACAGGCAGATAGGCAGACAGACAGACAGACAGACAGGCGGGCAGGCAGGCAGGCAGACAGGCAGGTAGGCAAGCAGGTAGACAGGCAGGCAGACAGACAGATAGGCAGGCAGACAGACAGACAGACAGGCGGGCAGGCAGGCAGGCAGACAGGCAGGCAGACAGACAGACAGGCAGGCAGGCAGACAGACAGGCAGACAGACAGACAGACAGACAGACAGGCAGACAGGCAGCCAGGCAGACAGACAGACAGACAGGCAGGCAGACAGGTAGGCAAGCAGGTAGACAGGCAGATAGGCAGACAGACAGACAGACAGACAGGCGGGCAGGCAGGCAGGCAGACAGGCAGGTAGGCAAGCAGGTAGACAGGCAGGCAGACAGACAGGCAGACAGACAGACAGGCAGGCAGGCAGACAGACAGGCAGGCAGACAGACAGGCAGACAGACAGACAGACAGACAGGCAGACAGGCAGCCAGGCAGACAGACAGGCAGACAGACGGTGGTGATGAAGGTGACTGTGTGTTGATGAAAATAATGATGATGACGACGATGAAGCATCTTACCGACAGAATATTCTTCATGGTGATGACGAACACGTTGTATCCAATCAGACAGTCCCAGTACACCAGAATGGATCTGACTGGTTTCAGCAGCAGGTCTCCACCCACCAACAGGAAGTAGAAGCAGGCCACCAGGTAACCCATACAGAAGATACTGATCCTGGAAGAGGAAGTCCAAACCTGTCAAAAGTTCAGGATCCGGTACCATCATCCAATCTGATCACTAAACTCAGCGACCTCAGATTCTTGACCTGTCAAGTGTGCTGAGGCTCTTCACCTGCGACTTCACACCTGTGCATTATTTCATTATCAAGTCTGCAGAAGACAACACTGCAGGACTCTCCGGTCCAGAACCAGAAGGTTCTTCTTCCTTCTTCTTCCTACCTGTTAGCTGTTACCTGTCACCAGGTAACCAGTCATGTTACTGATCATGGACCAGGAACAAGAAAACTGTCACCAGGTGACCGTGCAACACCTTGAGCAAAAGGTCTAGAGGTCTCACAAAATCCCAAATTTTCTGACTTCGTCCTGAATATTCAGGTTTTACAAACACACCTGTGGTTCAGTTTTCCTTTAATACCTGAACAGGAATTTTTAACTCTGGTACCTGTGGCTCCGCCCACTCACCTGGTGGTCCCGGTGATGAAGATGATGGTGAGAACGAACCAGAACATGTAGCTGAAGATGATCACCTTCATCATGTCCAGATAAGACCTGCACATACAGAAGTCAGAAGTCAGACAGGTCAACAGGCTGGGAGACAGACAGGTGGGCAGTGGGGAGAGTTCACCTGCACATCATGAAGTCAGGGACTGTGTTGAGGTGGAGTCGTCTGACTGGATCAGAGACCTGTCCATCATCTCCATCCAGCTCACAGTTGTCTCCAGCGAGGATCTGAACGGACGGCTGAAGCTCCTCCTCAAAGACCTGCAGCTGCAAGGAGGCGCCGAGGAGGAGCAAGAAGTCATCTGAAAGATCAGGAAACACACCTGGACTGTCAATCAAAGCCATCGTAGCATCAGCAAACACGTATGTGACATTTTCAGGGTCCACCAAATGAATCCTGAAGTTTAAAGATGTTTTTGATCTGACGGTTTGCAGAAACACAAACAAAGTTTATTTCTGAAAAGATTGTTTTGAAGGTTAATCCCAACTTTTATCTAAAATCTGACTGACTGAATGAATTGTGATATTAAGTTTAAGAATCTGGAAGATAACAAAAAATGAACATCAGCATCAACGCTGATCATCTGACTGGAAAAACCGCTGTTCTGTGTGTGGAAGCTTTGTAACATGGGTTTATCTGGAGAGAATGTCCTGTTCACAAGGCTGATGAAAACCTGGAGGAGGCTCACCTGAGGAGCAGAACCTGACTGCCGCTTTGATACTGGATGAGGGCTCAAACTAAACTTAGTACGAGAACGCCTGAGATTGATGATCGGCTTTGTGGTCATATTATCAGATCTGCTGTCAGTTGATCCCCTCCTGGTGAGGTGGATTAGGGTTGGGTAAGGATCTGGATCAGGTAACACGGAGGCTGCTGGACAGACCTGGTGAACCCAAACATGAGGGTGAACCCTGTCCATGACTGTCAAATTATTTGTCACTGTCAGTTTGACTCATCAATGACAGCGACGATGATGATGATCTTACAGAGGAGGAAGAGTGGGTTCGGTGGTGTCAGGTGATCAGGGAGGAAGAGCCACTTCACCACGTTGGAGTCCATGTTGGAGGATGGAGGTCTCCAGGGATAATCTGAGAAAAGAGTTTTCATTCAGATCAACATCTGCTTCAAAGAGATACATACAAAAGTCTATACATACAAATATGTTCTTTAACTGTTAGGTTATGGAGCCGTGTGTGTGTGTGTGTGTGAGTGTGTGTGTGTTCATGTTCAGCTGCATAAACACACTAACAGTTGTTTGTAAACAAACACCTCTTCAAAGACACATGAAACACAAGATGACCTTTGATCACACCTGAAATGATCAGCACGCACACACACACACACACACACACACACACACACACACACACACACACACACACACACACAGTCTGATAGTGTAATGATAGTGAGATTAACCCTCGTGCCCTCCTCAAATTTACTACCTTCTGGACACCCTTGTGGCAAAAATGTACACGTCCAAACAAACTGCTATAAAATCATCACATCAATATTTATTTCATAAATCTCTGAAACAACTTCAGACTTGCTCCAAACTACCAAACATTGAATAATTGTCCTGATTGTAACTTTAAATGTCAGTTTAATGATTTGAATGATTCATTATTTATGACATAAAAAGGTGGATGTGGTGTTGGTGCTGATTAGAGTCTTGGATATGTCAAACATTAACAACTACATTGATTTGATTGCATTAGTATTTTTCATGTAGTGTCAGATTCTCCCTCTGGACACCATCGTGACCAAAAATGTCTCATTGACTTCCATTCAAACCACATTTATTAAGGAAACATGCTCAACTGAAATACGAGTTTCTTGAAAACAAAACTACAGTCAGTATGTTTTCACCGTAGTGTCTGTAGGGACGACTGGACAGGTTGTGGAGACTTTTTCACGTATAAATGAATCAGTTACTTCCCTCTTAAAGTTCCCAAAGACTTGACCTACAACACTGCTGTGGGAAGTTATAAAATTCAATGAAATCAGGTCACATGATCATCATCAGTAAACAACGATGGAGGCTGCTTTCCCGGAAAGTGAACCGTAGAGTCTGTATGGAGGACTGACCAAGTCACGATGACCACTTTACTGTGAGATATTTGTTGTACTGAGGTCTACAGAGTTTATTCTGCTGAACGTAACGCTGTGAAACAACCAGAACGTAACGTTTTACTTCTCTCAACAGCTCAGACTGAAGTCTCAGACGTAGAAGCTGCTTCATGAAACATGCTGAACGTTCAGTGTCTTCAATCTTTGAACTGTGTGAGCTTCAGTCTGTGGAGGAGATTTAGACTGCAGTGCCAACTTTTAGCCACTAGATGTCAGTGTTACACATAAAGTGTCATATTGTTCCTTTAATCTCAAAAATAGAAATCAGTTTCATCTGTGTGTACCTCAAGGTTTAGTTAGCTTAGCACAAAGACTGGAAGCAGGGGGAAGCTGTTAGCCTATCTCCTTTAATCCTTTTAGTATAAAAGCCTTTATGTGTCGCTAACATGGATTTTATTGTGGAGTAAATCCTAACATCACAACATCAGGTGAGTTTGTACCTTTACAGGCAGCAGGAGGGAATCCGATACACAGCAGGTACTGGAAACACAACAGCCCCGACAGGAAGTAGCAGTACTTGGGCCACGCCAATGCAATGCACTTCCTGCTGCGACGGGATAGGACAGTGATGAGACCAAAGGCGTGGCCGACAGCAAACAAATCCATTCGTTGACCAATCACGTTCACGGCCAACAGGAAGCATGTCTGAGGTGGAGGAACGTAGGAATGGTGTTAAACAGGACAAAGTTGACTCCTCGTCATGATGATGTGCGTGCATCTCACCTCCAGTCCAAACTTGTAGAAGAAGTAGTTGAGGAAGTACTTGACGCAGTTTAGCACGCTGTCGTCCAGGTGACGCCTAGTGATGTCATGAAACAGTGTTCTGGTTGTGGGCGGGACTTTGTTACGGCGGAGACGGTAGAGCTCCTGGTGTCTGTGAACGGTCACCTCGAAGGCTAACAGTGCTAACATCATCAGGTTATACTGTAGAGACAGGTTAGCATAATGCTATCAGGTTACCAGAGCTAACACCTAACAACTTACAATACCTGGTTAAACTGTAAAGATATGTTAGCATCAGCGCTAACAGTGCCTGATGAAGTGAGACTGTGATGTCACTCCTCACCCTCAGGTAATCGAGCAGTTTCCCGTCTGTCTTGCGAAGCCCCACCCACTGGGCGGGGTCAACTGGACCAGAGTACAGAGCAGAGTGAGACAGGTCGGTGCTGGAGTTACCTGGCTGCAAAGAGACAGACAGGTGAGATGAGATAGCATAAGTCGTGATCTCGTGGTCAAACTCAATTTCACTTCAGTGTGAACTTAGCATGAGAGACAGACAAGTCTGACACTGTTGCTATGGTTACCATGGTGCAGTTGGAGGAGTATCTGATTGGCTGGACGACATTGAGTTGGTACAACATCTTACAGACAGTCACCACGCAGGTCCAGACTGTACAGACTGCTGACAGCAGGGGGCGCCACGCCCTGCAGGGCAAAGCCACGGCAACACACAGCACGAAGAGCAGGTTAAACACACACACCTGCAGAGAGACAGACAGGTCAGAGACAGACAGACAGACATATAGAGGTAAACGGGCAGACAGACAGACAGACAGACAGACAGACAGACTGACAGGCAGACCTCCTTCACGGAGACCCAGATGATGTAGGAGGAGACGATCTTGACAATGTGTAGTTCCAGGAGCCACCAGAGGAGGTGCTGCAGGCGCTGCAGGGACAGGAGGAGGCGCAAGAACAAAACAGAGAGACGGTCCACCACCAACCTCCAGGAGACGAGCGCTGAGGAGCACAGACAGCTTCCTGTTTGAAATGCTGAGGAGCACAGACAGCTTCCTGTTTGAAACGCTCTCACAGGTGTGTCATCGTGATGCACTGCGTTTACCTGTGATTGGGTCAGACAGGGTTTCCCTGTCAAACATACAGGGGTACTCCCCGTCCTCTTCCTCCTCCTTTACGCACTTCTTATCTGTCTCCTCCTGTCTCTCCCTCAGCCTCCCTGTCTTCTCCTCCTCCAGGAGGAGCTGAGGAGCTCCACCCAAGGACAGGTCGAATAAGCTACCATCAGAGTGGACCAACCTGCAGGTGAGAATCAGTGAGACAGGTGTGCAGGGGGGCCACAGTCAGCTCAACTAGGGACTAGTTTCTGTGGAGATCTGGGCACTGATTAGACAGATGGAGGTCAGATGGTGAGAGCTAGATTCCAGCTGATCTGCAGGTAGGCGTGGGTGTTACCTGGTGATGGTGCTGTTGTGTGTGTCCACCACAGTCTTCAGGTCGGTAAGCTGCAGGAACGGCTCGTGGAAGTAATGTAGATGTACAATACAGACCTGCAAGATAACACAAAGAGTCAACTTCTACTAAACAAAGAAGAAGTGAATCGTCACTCTGAACATGATCGACTCAACTGATACCAAAAGGAAAGCAGCAGGGATGAAGATCTTAGTGAAGAGTACAGGAACTGAGAACTTCTCCAAACCAACATCCTCCAACCTGGAGAGACAATGACAGTAGAGACATCACCAGAGACAGTAGAGACATCACCAGAGACAGCAGAGACATCATCAGAGACAGTAGAGACATCATCAGAGACAGTGGAGACATCACCAGAGACAGTAGAGACATCACCAGAGACAGCAGAGACATCATCAGAGACAGTGGAGACATCATCACAGACAGTAGAGACATCATCACAGACAGTGGAGACATCACCAGAGACAGTAGAGACATCATCAGAGACAGTGGAGACATCATCACAGACAGCAGAGACATCATCAGAGACAGTAGAGACATCATCAGAGACAGTGGAGACATCACCAGAGACAGTAGAGACATCATCACAGACAGTGGAGACATCATCACAGACAGTAGAGACATCATCAGAGACAGTGGAGACATCATCACAGACAGTAGAGACATCATCACAGACAGTGGAGACATCACCAGAGACAGTAGAGACATCATCACAGACAGTAGAGACATCATCAGAGACAGTGGAGACATCATCAGAGACAGTAGAGACATCATCAGAGACAGTGGAGACATCATCAGAGACAGTAGAGACATCATCACAGACAGTAGAGACATCATCAGAGACAGTGGAGACATCATCAGAGACAGTAGAGACAGGACAGTTTGTACCTGTGAGTGCTGAGTCCACTGTAGTAGCTCCAGGTGTGGGGTGACGAGGGGAACTGGAAGGTGTAAACCAGGATGAGAACCAGCATCGAGTATACCACCACAGCTACCCAGAAACCTCTGAGCAAGGCACGCCAACGCTCGTAGTTCAACTACAGAGAGACAGACAGACAGAGACCTTTAACAAAATCTTTATTGGTCCAATTTTTCATTTACAGTAAAAAAAACACAAAGAGTTAAATCACAAACAAACATATCACCCCAAAAAAACACAAAATATATAAATCAATAAATACATAAATAACAGGGGACCTCCATTATTTATATGGAGGAGTCCAGCTGATCGACTCTTTCAAAAGCTTTTTCTTGATCGATGGAAAAAAGTCCTACGTCCAAGTCCTGAAACTTGGACAGGTCAGTGATGTCTCTGATTAAAAACAAACTGTCTATTATTGAGCGACCAGGAACACAGTATGTTTGGCTGGTGTGTACAATCATGTCCATGCACTCTTTGAGTCTGTTTGGAAGACATTTAGCGATTATTTTGCAGTCCGTGTACAACAACGACACCGGTCTCCAGTTTTTTAAAAGGCTGAGATCTCCTTTTTTTGGCAGCAGCGTCAGGACCGCCCTGGTACAGCTCAGTGGTAGAGTCCCAGAGATTAAACAGTCTTTAAAAACTTCATACAAGTCTTTTCCAAGCAGAGTCCAAAATCTTTTATAAAACTCTGAGGGAAGTCCGTCTATCCCAGATGACCGACCACAGCTGAGCTGCTGAACCACCTCAGACATCTCGTTAAAGGAGATGGTGGACTCTAGTGAAGCAGACTGTGCTTCACCCAGCATAAGCAGTCCATCCAGTATCTCCACCACGCAGTCAGAGTCACACCTGAATGATTATGAAATTATTATGAAATAATTCTGCTCGAGCAGCTCCAGAGTTATGAGCGTACACGTTGTATATTTCTGATTGTGGTTTGTACCATTTGCATCCTGCCCTGTTCTACTTCACCTGCTGAAACATCTTTTACCTGAAGGTGTTCTGAAAACAAAACTGCTACACCTGCACTGAGGTTGGTACCATGGCTGAGAAACACCTGTCCTCTCCAGCTCATCCTCCACTCTGTTTCAATGTCCGCTGAGCTGTGTGTCTCTTGTAAAAGAAGTACATCTCTGTTCTTAACTCTCTCAGCTAACAGCGCTCGTTTATTTCTGTCCCTCCCTCCGCTCATGTTTAAAGTTCCCAGACCACCCTCAGTGCTTCAGCCATCCTTTAAACATTCAGAGGAACCTTTTCACGTTTTTTTTTACCAAGTTTAGTCAATATCTTTTTCAGACGAATCCTTTTCTGTTTGTTGAGCTGTTCATAACCAACCATTTTCCCGATCTTCAACACAGAATGAATGAATCCGACTATATCAGGGAAGAAGTCAGTCACCTCCACAGACTGTCTGCCATAAGTTTCATCCAGAAAGTTATTAATCTCTTGTAATGAGTAAGACTGCTGATCATCCTGTGATATAACATCAGAGAACTGTGACATGGAGTCATCTTCCAACATCTCCTCATCATCATTTTCAACATTTACACTGTTTGTTTGATCTGCAGCCTCACCTGTCTGAGTGTCAACCACTCCTTCTGTCTGTCCACTGTCTTCACTATCTGGCCTCTTCTCTTCCACTTCACTGTTAACCTGCACTGTTTTTTCATTACTCAGTGTGTTACGGTGCATGGCACCGACTTCAGGCTCTCCGGTTCTTTTCCAGGTGGCTGCTACCTGCGGGATGCTGCTGGCAGCACTGCCCGTAGCTCGCAGCTCTTTGTGCGGGCAGGATGAGCGTTTCTGGCCGTGACGATAGTAGTACAGACAGTAGTAGTACTTGCAGTAGTAGTACAGACAGTAGTAGTACTTGCAGTAGTAGTACAGACAGTAGTAGAACTTGCAGTATTACCTGGTAGAGGGCGACGCAGCACAGGAACATGACCATGTAGATGACTTTGTAGAGGACGATCTTCCCCTCGAAGCTAACGAAGAAGAACATCGTCCCGCAGACATAAATCCAGTATTTAACAAACATCCTGGTAACCACGGCAACCAGCGCCTCCATCTTAACTCCTCCTCCTCTGTGCAGGAGCAGCACCTCCTCATACAACACCTCCTCCTCCTCCATCTTCTTCATCTCCTGCAGATCCTCATCCACCTGCTGCTCCTCTGGAGGACACAAAATGTCAGACAGGTGACCATCAGACAGACAGGTGACAATCAGACAGACAGGTGACCATCAGACAGGTGATCATCAGACAGACAGGTGAGCATCAGACAGACAGGTGACCATCAGACAGGTGACAATCAGACAGACAGGTGAGCATCAGACAGGTGATCATCAGACAGACAGGTGAGCATCAGACAGACAGGTGAGCATCAGAAGGACAGGTGACTATCAGACAGGTGACTATCAGACAGACAGGTGACCATCAGACGGACAGGTGACCATCAGACGGACAGGTGACCATCAGACAGGTGACTATCAGACGGACAGGTGACCATCAGACGGACAGGTGACCATCAGACAGACAGGTGACCATCAGACAGGTGACTATCAGACGGACAGGTGACCATCAGACGGACAGGTGACCATCAGACAGACAGGTGACTCGTCAGTGGGATGGGTGTCTTACCTTCTGTGTGGACAGTGATGGTGGACAGCTGCGTTTCTGCCTGTCTGTCTTTCTGCCTGTCTCTCTTCTCAGTCAGCGCCTGACGCAGCAGCAGCCAGAAGGTCAACAGACACAACAGCTGCAACAACAACGTCAACAACGTCAGTCTGCTGATCAGGAGAAACAAACCAACATTGACACATTTTATTCAGCTTCAGTACTTGAAGTAAGAGTACAAGTGATAGTTGTGGCTGTACTTGTACCAGCAGGAGGCGAGCTCACTGCATCCATCATCTTTTCCCTGGTATGATAGTAGTAAGAATACTAGTGTTAGCAGTATCAGCAGCAGTAATAGTCATAGTATTTGTAGTCGTAGTACCTTTGAGGCGAGCTCCATGCAGGGATCATCTTTTCTCGGGAATAGTCCGGGGACTTCCTGGACGGAGGGGAAGCTGTAGACATATTGCAAGATGACCAGCAGGTTGCCATAGGCAACCAGCCAGGGTGATGACATCAGCGTGTACCGGCGACGCTCACGCATCATCCAGAGGACACACGACCAGAGCAGCAGGACACATGTCAACCAGGACACGTATGTGATGGACCAGGCCATCATGGCGATCAGAGCGCAGATGTAAC
Source organism: Sciaenops ocellatus (assembly GCA_033000465.1). Taxonomy (NCBI): domain Eukaryota; kingdom Metazoa; phylum Chordata; class Actinopteri; family Sciaenidae; genus Sciaenops; species Sciaenops ocellatus. Next base: position 293,212 of record CP136869.1, on the reverse strand, counting down.
TCTGTTTGAGGAGGAAGCTGAAAGCCATTGAGGCACCACTGACTTCCTCCTCATGCCTCCACCTCTCCTCTTCATCCTCCTCCTCCTCCTCCTCCTCCTCCTCATCCTCCTCCCAGCCGTCTCCATCAAAAACACATGTCTCCAACGTGTCTGCATCATCAAACAGAACCAGGGTCACATGGTGTACCTGCACGCCATCATCAACACACCTGTACCTGACTGTACTATGACATCATAAACACACCTGTACCTGACTGTACTGTGACATCATCAACACACCTATACCTGACTGTACTGTGACATCATCAACACACCTGTACCTGGCGTTAAGGGATTTAAAAACTTTAACTGACGTCACCCGTCCGTTGCTCTGATTGGTTGTTGTAGTGGACTGATGTGAAGTGCATGTTGGTCGAACAGGATGGTGAAACGAGCTGAAGTGTTTACGTCATGATCAGCTGTTTAAATCCTCTGAAGAAGGAAAGGAGCTTCAGTGCTTCCTCATCTCCTTCAGAGGACACACCGGACCATCCTTTACCAAAGGAAATGAGATAACTCCATCCCACAATTCAATGCGGCAGCGACAAAAAGTGCTGAGTCATGGAGAAGCAGACAGAGTTCATGAGCAGAGCGTGTGAATATGAACATACGTGATGACGTCAAGTGTGTTCTGTTGTTGACTGTGGAGCTCCGTTCACACACCGAGCTGTTTGACAAACGTTGTGTAAACGTTGTTAATAAGTTGTCCTGACCATTGAAATGAATGTAAAACATGAATGTGACATTCAGTGTGACGGTCAGAGCTTCAGTAACTGTGACGGACGCCCAGCGTCCTGCAGATCATCATGAAGTTACTGTTGATTATTAATCAGAACTTGTTAACATGTTTGTATGTGAGTGGACAGGAGGGTGAGCGACCGTTCTCACTGTGACAAACACTTTGTTTACATTCATCTTTATATATCCTGCATCAAACAACACGGGCAGAGCACCAACATCTAACATGGAGCTGTTTGTAGTCCATCACACTACTTTGTAGTTTAACACAGATCACCTCAATAACATCCTCCGTCATGACGTAGTCTGACTCTCTGAACACCGCCCTACACTTCTCCTAACTCCTTGTCACCTCTCCTTCACACCTTTCCTCAGGACGCTCAACATCCAGGTCAAGAGTGACAACTCTTCAGGTCAGTCTCTGCTCAAACTCACCTGATTGGCTGAGAGAGTAGTGAGGCGTGGAGCTAACTTCCAATCCCAGGGCTGTGCTCTGGGTGGGCGGGGCAAAAGAGTCAGAGAGACTGTCATTGGTTGAGGACATCAGCACCTAGACAGACAGACAGAGACAGACAGAGACCTTTGACTAAACCTTTATTGGTCCAATTTTTCATTCACAGTAAAAAAAACACACAAAGAGTTGAATCAGAAACAAACATATCACTCCCCCCAAAAAAACACAAAATAAATAAACAAATACTATTTCAGAAACTTATAACGAGTGATTCTTGAAGGACTTGCTCAGAACGCCTCCGCACCAAACAGAAACAAACTGTGAAAAAATGTCAACTCCACTTTAAGACGTGCAGCCACCAGACCTCTGAACATCAGGTCAACATCTACAGATCCTGTGTCCTTCATTTTGTTCCTCCTCGTGAGCCAAATGCTCATCTTGGCTTGACCTAACAGAAAGTTAACCAAACATAGATTCTTTCTTTGTGCAGCAGAATATCTGGGACCAACGACAAAGAGCCTGTCCTCTAGAACCTGTCCTCGACCACTGATCCACTGCTGCAGTAGAGAGAAGAGGGGAGCCAGTCTGGGACATCTGAGCCACAGATGCTGTAACGTTTCCTCAGACTGGCAGAAAGCACAGTGACTTGTTGCTCTATGGTCTATATGTGCCACATGTCTGTTTGTAGCCACAGCCCTGTGCACCACCCTCCACTGGAGATCCGCACAGCGTTTCTCTATAGGAGGTTTGTACAGGGACCTCCAGCTGCCCCTTGGAGACGACCCCGGCGCAAAGATGTCAAATCACTTTGACTCCCTGACACCAGCTAATGCTGCACTGCAACCTTCACCGTTACCTCGTACAGACCTTTCTTTGACACCTTGGAGAAGTCTGGTAATTCTGGTGTTCTAAAGGTTGACAGAGCTCCATCGTCTTCATTCTGCTCCTCCACTGCAGCACGGATGGCCAAAGATGGAAACTCAGGCCACTGGTTGACTGGTTGGTCCTCTGCAGGTTCTGTCTCCAACGCCTCCCTAAACAGGCCAGGAAGACCACCCATCACCTCCTCCAGTAGCTTCTCCAGAAGGTGCAGAGACTTGGCAGAGTCTGTTAGCAGTCTCCAGCATCACTGCCCTCAGCTCGCTGCTCACCCGCAGCGTTGCCTCCCGCCTGCCGCTCTCTTTGCGAGCATTTGTGGCCAACATCAGCACACTCAAAGCACTTCATCCTGCCCGAGCTTGCATTGACCATATAGAAACACCTGTCTGTCTGCACAGAGACTGAACATGCTGCAGTTTAACGTCTTTACATCCGAGACCAACTGTTTTGACTTCCCGAAGCGAGCCAGCTCTCTCTCCAACATGTCATTGGGGATGAAGGGGGGTACACCTGGCACGGTGATCCAAGTTGAAGGCACAAACAGGGGTGAGACAGGTACAAACAGATCATCTAACACACCAGGCCTCTCTCCACCAACACGTGCACCAGACGCTCCTCTCTGAGAAAAGACACAACGGCCTTACTCATCTGAGAACCATACGTGATGTTCTCATGACCAACCTGCTCTCCTACAGCCAGGAGAACCTGCTCCACGGTGTACCGAGGGTCAGCCATGACCCTGATCCCATGTCTGATAGACAGAGGAGGCGAACCCTCACCAGGGAGGGACGCCATCACTCTGTGAAACAATCGTAAAAACAAACTAATGAATTAAAGTCACCTGACCTTCTCATGAACAACACAGTAATTCAGTGAAAACACCAAAAAAGACAATCTACACGTCTCAAAGTGATTTATGATTTGTTTACTTACGTCTCTGCATTCGGGTCGATTGTGAGCTCGCCTCCACAACTCTCTCCGTCTCTCTGCTGTGATGTCACCACTGACCTCATCACTCAGGTTACTGGTAGAGGTGATGATGTCACAGCTCTCGCTGACCGCTGACTCCACCCTTTCTACGTCCCGCCCTCCATCACTGTCGATCAGCTGCAGACAAATGACAGATGAACATGTGACTGAACACTCTTAATTTGAAAAAAGTTGTTCAAGGCCATGACATCACAGAGCCATGCTGTGACATCACAGAGCCACGTGTCTGTACACTGACGGGTATTTGCTGTAATCTTCAAACTGGAATGTTTCCACATTCTTACTCGATGGAGGATTTCAGCGGCTCAACAGTTCATCGTCTCCTTTGTCCTGTTTTAAGTTTCATAATGAGCCAAACATTTTCAGTTGGTGATGGTCTGGACTGCAGGCAGGTCAGTTTATCAGCCGGACTACGGAGCCATGCTGTGACATCACAGAGCCATCCTGAATGAATACGTGCAGAATGTGGTTTGACATCATCTGGATGAAACAGGAAGGCCGTCAATGAAAAACATGTTGTCTCCATGGCAGCAGAGGTGTTCATGGTTCAGCTTTAACGGAGTCTTCACACATGGTCAGGTTACCCATCATGCATCATGCTGTCTTTCGAACTGTGTCCCCTCTGTGTCTCCTCTTTAGCCCGGTGTCCATGATGTGGACTCATCAGACCACAAGACCGTTTCCAGTTCACTTCAGTCCACCTTAAATGATCTCAGTCCACCTTAAATGAGCTGTCATCATGGAGTCAGAGATGAAGTGTGTTGATGGTTGTTGAAGTGTTCCTCAGCCCATGCAGTGATGTCCACGACAGAATCCTGTCTGTGTTTGATGCTCTGCTGTCTGCAGGGCCTGAACATCAACGACACACATGATTGGTTTTCAGCCCTGTCCCTTGTTACAGAGCTTTCTTCTGATTGGCTGAATCTTTGAATGATATGATGAAGTGTAGATGATGAAATCCACAGATTCTTTGTCATTTTACGTTGACAAACATTATTCTTAAATTGTTGCTCTATTTTCCAGAGCAGTCTTTCACAGAGTGGTGAACCCCTCCAAACACTCAGCCTCTCTGTCATGTGACTCACCTGTTGACAGGTAACCTCATTCACTGTGAAATGTTCCAGCAGCTGTTTGCTTTCAGCTGCTCACAACTTTTACAGACTTTGTTCACACTGAACAACTTTTTTTTAAACAGGGTTGGAGATGAAATCAATCAAAGACATTACAGCTGTTGTATGCTAACATTATGTGTGTCTGTTGTCACAGTAACAGGCTGTGTGATGTCATTATGTGTTGAGTGACATCACCTGGTTCCTCCACAGACTGGCCACAGTGTTGTAGAGCAGCAGCAGCATCAGAGGACTGCTGAAGTGAAACCAGCTGAGCTCAGAGTTCACCTGCAACCTCCAGGGGGCAGTGCAGTCCACCGAGACCACCGAGACCAGGCCAAACACACTGAGGAAGACATAAATACACCAATATATACGTCAATATATCAGTCCAGCAGCTGAACCACACTGACCACAGTCCTGCTGTTTGCTAAAGTCGGACAGTAACTGTTGTTGTGTTACCTGTTGGAGGTGTATTACCTGGCAGAGGTGCGGTTGGGAGGCCACGCCTCCTGTAGTGAGGGCAGCTGGTAGCAGTAGATGAGCAGGAAGTGGGAGGAGGAGTAGAGTAGTGACATCACAGACACACACCTGAAAAGGAGGGGTGGAACTTGACCTGACCACGCCCACCAGGTACACAACACCTGGAAACAGAGGAGGTAGAGGAGGGAGGAGAGAGAGGGGAAGATGATACCTGGGGGGAGGAGAGAGAGGGGGGTTACCTTCTCTTCAACAAGCAGCACCTCCTCCTTCACTTCTACCTGATTCTGGTCCAGTTCATCTCCACCCTCAGTTCTACCTGGTTCTGGTCCTGATCTGACCTTCAGGTTCAGGATGCTTCATGTGTCACTGGGGTCATCATCATTTTTGATTAGTTTAGCAACCTCAGAGTAGGCGGGTCTAACCTAATATGGGCCTATCAGAGGGACACCAGGAAAGCAAGTACAGGACCAGTTGGACCCCGACAAAGAATGTGATGTCATGTTTCTCAATCAATCCAGTTTGTAGCCTGGTACTGTGATACACACAAAGGTGAGCTTTGACCCGAGTCCACCAGATTCTACAGGTCACCTGTCGGTGCTCACCTGTGAGTCCCAGTAGGGCCGTCAGCAGGACTTTTCCTCCAGTGGTCATCATGTTTCCCACCATCTGCCTGGTTTTACAAACCAGTAACTCCAATTCAAGGAGAACTCTGTTTCTGGTGCCTTCCTCCTCCTCATCCTGCTCCTCATCCTCACCGAGCACGGAGTCCTCTTCAAACCTGAGCTCCTCCTGCAACGGCTGAAAAACACTCATGTTGTTCTCTAAAGTTTGTGATAGACTCTGACAGAGATCAGTTTCTGTCAGACTAACAGCAGATTAACACATAAATAATAATCTGAGCAGCACTCTGGAACATCATTTAATATTCACTATAATTCACTAAAGATTAATAAACAAACTGAAGAGGAGGAGGAGGAGGAGGGGAAGGAGGAGGAAGAGCAGGAGGAGGAGGAAGAGGAGGAAGAGGGTTGGTGTCCAGATGGTCTGTCAGTGCTGCTGTCTGCTGGTCTGGTTTCATGTTAATAAACAGACTTCGACAAACAAACTGATTGAACCTGAAACCAAATCAGTGTGTGTGTGTGTGTGTGTGTGTGCGTGTGTGTGTGTGTGTGTGTGTGTGTGTCCTCATGCAGTCGCAAACCAGATTACTGTTAATAAATAGCTTACTGAGTTACACAATAATAGACAGGAAACCTCGTTAAGAAACAAGAGGAGACGACTTAACAAGGTTACACCTGCTTCATTAGTGTGTGTGTGTGTGTGTGTGTGTGTGTGTGTGTGTGTGTGTGTGTGTGTGTGTTTGTGTGTGTGTGTGTTACCTCTGTGTGTGTGTTGCCGTTCAGTCTTACAATCAGCCTCCAGGTCAGAAGGCCGACAACCAGCACGCCGACATCTGGAAACACCTGTCTCACTGCTGAGCCCGCATCACTTCCTGTCAGACTGACGCAGACAGACAGTTCATGATTAGTCACAGAGTCCTGACCTCCTTTCCTGTCCTCCATATCACACCTCCTGTCCTCTGATCCACATCACACAGTGAATGAGAGAGGGTGAGACAGCTGTTTGGTCCTGAAGAAATCATCTGTCTGTCTTCCTGTCTGTCAGTGTGAAACATGATGTCATTCTTACCTCACCAGGCCGAGCTGACTGAGAGCTTTCTGCCACGACGTACCTGCAGACAGACAGACAGACAGAGAGGTTAACCTTACAGGTAGACAGACAGACAGACAGACAGACAGACAGAGAGGTTAACCTTACAGGTAGACAGACAGACAGACAGACAGACAAAGAGGTTAACCTTACAGGTAGACAGACAGACAGACAGACAGACAAAGAGGTTAACCTTACAGGTAGACAGACAGACAGACAGACAGAGAGGTTAACCTTACAGACAGACAGACAGACAGACAGAGAGGTTAACCTTACAGACAGACAGACAGACAGACAGAGAGGTTAACCTTACAGACAGACAGACAGACAGACAGGTGTATCGTACAGTTGGACTCGGGCTGTAGTGTTGCCGTGGTCAGCTGGAAGAAGCACTGCAGTAACAGGAAGAGGAAACTGGAGACACACACCGCCATCACACAGCGACACGTGTTACCTATGAAACAAACAACATTTCAACCGGACTTTATTCTGAAAAACTGGCATAGGCCAGAAGTGATGTTACCATGGAGAATGCTGAACAGGTCAGGTGATTCACCTGCTGTCCATCACGCCTGCAGAATTTCATCATAGTGAAGGAAAAGAAGTGAGACACGTCTCATATTTTGGCACTTCACTGTACTTCACTTCACTGTAGTTTACTGTACTTCACTTCACTGTAATTTACTTCACTGTACTTCACTTCACTGTACTTTACTTCACTGTACGTCACTTCACTGTACTGTACTGTTCTACTTTACTTCATTGTACTTCACTTAACTGTACTTCACTTCACTGTACTTCACTTGACTGTAATTTACCTCACTGTACTTTGTTCTACTTTAATTCACTGTCGTTCACTTCACTGTACTTTAGTTCACTGTACTTCACTTCACTGTACTTTAGTTCACTGTACTTCACTTTACTGTAGTCTACTTCACTGTACTTCACTGTACTTTAGCTCACTGTACTTCACTTCACTGTACTTCACTGTACTTTAGTTCACTGTAGTTTACTTCACTGAACTTAAGTTCACTGTACTTCACTTCACTGTACTTTAGTTCACTGTACTTCACTTCACTCTACTTTACTTCACTGTACTTCACTGTAGTTTACTTCACTGTACTTCACTTCACTGTACTTCACCTCACTGTACTTTGCTCTACTTTACTTCACTGTACTTTACTTTACTGTACTTCACTTCACTGTAGTTTACTTCACTGTACCTCACTTCACTGTACCTCAAGCCACTTTACTTCACTGTACTTCACTGAACTTTACTTCACTTTACTTCACTGTACTTCACTTCACTGTAGTTTACTTCACTGAACCTCACTTCACTGTACTTCAAGCCACTTTACTTCACTGTACTTTACTTTACTGTACTTCACTTCACTGTAGTTTACTTCACTGAACCTCACTTCACTGTACTTCACTTCACTGTACTTTAGTTCACTGTACTTCACTTCACTGTAGTTTACTTCACTGAACTTAAGTTCACTGTACTTCACTTCACTGTAGTTTACTTCACTGAACTTTGGTTCACTGTACTTCACTTCACTGTACTTTAGTTCACTGTACTTCACTGTAGTTTACTTCACTGAACTTTGGTTCACTGTACTTCACTTCACTGTACTTCACCTCACTGTACTTTGCTCTACTTTACTTCACTGTACTTTACTTTACTGTACTTCACTTCACTGTAGTTTACTTCACTGTACCTCACTTCACTGTACCTCAAGCCACTTTACTTCACTGTACTTCACTGAACTTTACTTCACTTTACTTCACTGAAATTTACTTTACTTAACTGTACTTCACTTTGCTTCACTGTACTTTACTTTACTGTAGTTTACTTCACTGTACTTCACTGTACTTTAGCTCACTGTACTTCACTGTACTTCACTTCACTGTAGTTTACTTCACTGAACCTCACTTCACTGTACTTCAAGCCACTTTACTTCACTGTACTTTACTTTACTGTACTTCACTTCACTGTAGTTTACTTCACTGTACCTCAAGCCACTTTACTTCACTGTACTTCACTGAACTTTACTTCACTTTACTTCACTGAAATTTACTTTACTTAACTGTACTAACTGTACTTCACTTTGCTTCACTGTACTTTACTGTAGTTTACTTCACTGTACTTCACTGTACTTTAGCTCACTGTACTTCACTGTACTTCACTTCACTGTAGTTTACTTCACTGAACCTCACTTCACTGTACTTCAAGCCACTTTACTTCACTGTACTTTACTTTACTGTACTTCACTTCACTGTAGTTTACTTCACTGTACTTCATTTCACTGTACTTCACTTCACTGTAGTTTACTTCACTGAACCTCACTTCACTGTACTTCAAGCCACTTTACTTCACTGTACTTCACTGAACTTAACTGTACTTCACTTCACTCTACTTTAGTTCACTGTACTTCACTGTAGTTTACTTTACTGTAATTCACTTCACTGTAGTTTACTTTACTGTACTTCACTTCACTGTAAATTACTTCAGTGTACTTTGCTCTGCTTTACTTCACTGTACTTTACTTTACTGTACTTCACTTCACTGTAGTTTACTTCACTGTACTTCACTGAACTTCACTTTACTTCACTGAACTTTACTTCACTTTACTTAACTGTACTTCACTTTGCTTCACTGTACTTTACTCTACTTTACTTCATTTTCCTTCACTGTATGGTTACATAAATCCTTGTACTTCATCTTGTACTTCATCTTGTACTTCATGTAGTCAAACTGATGTAAACAGTGATTGTTTGGTTTCCTCCACATTTAGAAAAATTACAAGGACACAAGAAGTGATGTCACACGACGGGTCATCACACTTCCTGAATAAACAGACGCCGTCCCTCCTATCCTCTGTGTTTCCTCAGGAAGGAAACCACTTCCTGTCATCACCTGAGACTGTGTGTGTGTGTGTGCGCGTGTGCTGATGCTAACCCTAACCTTATACTATAATACTAAAACTACTATAACACATGCTAATGCTAATATACTAAAACTAACGAACATATGAATAATCACAATTATGCTCTTATTTTGAAAAGTTTACACAGTAATACTCTGGACTGTGATTGGACAGCAGAACACACCTTCAAACATGAACAAGACACTGTTTAAACAGGTAATCATTCATAAATGTGTTTTCAATGGGAGTGATGGAGTGTTGATTAGTATTGATGAGTATTGATGAGTGTTGATTAGGATCAGTACCTGAGGTGGAGCAGGTGGATGGTTCAGGCAGTAGTGGCAACAGTAGCAGCAGGAGTACGTAGACCAGAGAGAATCCATTATACCGCAACACACAGGCTGTAAACACAGAACATGGATCAGTACATGGATCAGCACATGGATCAGTACATGGATCAGTACATGGATCAGTACATGAATCAGTAAATGAATCAGTACGTGGATCAGTACATGGATCAGTACACGGATCAGTAAATGGATCAACACATGGATCAGTACATGGATCAGCACATGGATCAGTACATGGATTAACATATGAATCAGTACATGGATCAGTACATGGATTAACACATGGATCAGCACATGGATCAGTACATGGATTAACATATGAATCAGTACATGGATTAACACATGGATCAGCACATGGATCAGTAGATGGATTAACACATGGATCAGTAGATGGATTAACACATGGATCAGCACATGGATCAGTACATGGATTAACACATGGATCAGTAGATGGATTAACACATGGATCAGCACATGGATCAGTACATGGATTAACACATGGATCAGCACATGGATCAGTACATGGATTAACACATGGATCAGCACATGGATCAGTACAGGGATCAGCACATGGATCGGCACATGGATCAGTACATGGATTAACACATGGATCAGCACATGGATCAGTACAGGGATCAGCACATGGATCGGCACATGGATCAGCACATGGATCAGCACATGGATCAGCACATGGATCAACACATGGATCAGTACATGGATCAGTACATGGATCAGTTCATGGATCAACACATGGATCAACACATGGATCAGTTCATGGATCAACACATGGATCAACACATGGATCAGTACATGGATCAGTACATGGATCAGCACATGGATCAATTGAGAACAAATTAAAGATCATATCATCTCTAAAGTGAGGTCTGTTGTTCACATGTTGTTCACATGTTTAGAAGTTGTTTTTATGTCCTTGTCATGTTGATATGTTTGTAGCCTGTCCAGTCTGCGTGTTGACAGAGTTTGAAATGTGTTTCAGTCTCCGACAGAAGATTAATAAACAGTCTTTGGATAAACGCCTCCACACACACACACACACACACACACACACACACACACACACAAACTGTTTACAGCTCTGTGTGTGTGTGTGGGGCTGTGCAGACAGGAAGAGTGCCCCCCTGTTTAACCTCCCCTCCCCCTCCACTTTCTCAGGTAACATCTGGTTGTGTGTGTATGTGGTTGTGTGTGTGTGTGTGTGTGTGTGTGTGTGTGTGTGTGTGGTTAGCGGTGTGTCAACACAGACGCCTCCCCCTCTCTCTGGAATGTGAAGCAGTCTTAAAGGCAGATTCCACCTAAAAAACTCAATTTAAGGCTTGAGACTTATCATGGAAGGTCCTGGAACATCCTGGAAAGTTTTGGAACACTGGCACTTTGCTCAAGGGCTCTTTAGCAACTAGTTAACTGCTAATGGAGCCCATTGTGTTGAATGAGAAATGCAACGTACCAGCAACAAGCTTAAGAACTAAAGAAGTCAATCATCACCCTCTGTGTCTGTGAACCAACACAGGAAGTGCCAAATACTGCAGTTCCTTAAACGTCCACTTGAGGCTGGCTCCAGAAGTGACGTCCAGGTTTCAGACAGCCTGTCCAGCTCAGCGTCTGTCTGTCAGCTTTATTTTAGTGGTGGGTAGATCGATCTAAAATATTGATAGTAATGACACCAACGTTCGTACCGATATTAATACTTGTGTGATGAGATTGATACTTAAGTTTCAGTTTCTCTTGTCTACGTTCAGTACACAACTCCCGCTACATGATCACTTCCCCTCCTCCCCAAACCAGAACCAGACCCCCAGCACCATGACAGACGTCACTGGCAGAGACCTTTCAGCATGGTCAATTATGTCCAGGTAGCTGATTTAAAGTCAAAGTAAGATTAAGTCATCTCCAGCATTAGTTCATGTTATTTTGTGAATGGTTATCATAGTTGTAATTTTAGCAGACTGATTAAATATGGACGATTCAGATATTCAGCCAGTTGAAGTAAATCTAAATGTATAATCTTATTGGAACTGAAAAAATATATTTCTATATGAAGATCAAACCTGAAATGTGAATATTGCTGAATATAATAATCTTTTTGTGTTAACTGTCAAAGGAAGATTAGTAATCCTATATTTACATATTGATGATGCATTGCTCTCCCCTACACGAAAGTAGATGAGCTGTTGTATCGGCAATACTGGCCCTGTATTCATTTGGTATTGGATCAATATTGTTGTAGTTGTAGTATCCCACACCTCTATTTTATCTCACCAAGCTCTCGTCAACGTCTAAAAGTCAGTCCCAGATTTACTCTTGTCCAGCGGCTTCTTGCGGCTTCTCCCATCAACGTCCTCTTCGTTTTCTTCTCCTCTGCCATTATGTCCATAAAGGCTGCTGAGCCCGGTTACATTACCTGCTCGGCCAGCTCTGGTTCTGGCACAACACCGGCTCCACTCCCTGTCAGCATTCCCCCGTAAAGCGTTACGTACTTCTCCCGACCCGGAGCCCAAAGTTACATAGTGTGAGAACAGACGTACGAATGACAGAGACACCATTCACCTGATCACAGGTCAGTGTAGATCAACAGGAGTTAACAGATGTTAGTTTGTGATGAACAAACATCAGGATGGCTTCATATGAGCTCTCTGATTGGCTGCTGCCCTCGTCACGGGTCTTCATCATAGATGAAGGAAACTTATCAGTTATTGATCACTGTTTTATTGATGATCTATTATTAAAACAATGAATCATTCATTAAAGTAATCAGTTACAGTTCTGTGTGTAATGATATGCTGTTTAACAAGTATTTTTACCTTTAGTACAGTACATACTAAGTATTTCTACAGTGTGTATTAGTACTTCTAACTCATGGAAACTACTTTAAGTTCTTCCTCTAGAAACAACTTCAAGACAAACACTGATCTTACCTGCAGTCAAACTGAGGGGCAGCAGAACCCTGAAGACCACACCTACAGCCATCTCTGAGGACATCCTGAACCCAGCTAGTCCTCCTCAGTCCACCTCGGTCCACTTCGGTCCACCTCAGTCCACTTCGGTCCACTTCGGTCTGGATCCACTGCTACAGTCAGGGTTCACTGATCCAGATCCAGCAGCGGGCTGTCAGAGCTCTGTGTGCCCGCCGGAGGAGGTCCGGCTGAGGGCGGTGACACACCCCGGTGCCATCCTGCGTCCTCTGGGACAGGCAGACAGACAGACAGATGCAGAGTGTCTCACTGCCAGTTTAAAAGTAACCACAGATGGTATACAGTGTCTGTCTGTCTGTCTGTCTGTCTGACTGTCCTCCTGTCTGTTCTTCTGTCTGTCTGTCTGTCCTCCTGTCTGTCTGTCTGTCTGTCTACACAGAGAAACAAACAAACTCGCGCTGGAGCCAAAGTTTGTTTTTTCTTCTTCGTTGGTCTCTTTTTCAGCAGGACAGAAGAAACGTGGAGGATCTTTTCTTTCTTTCTTTCTTTCTTTCTTTCTTTCTTTCTTTCTTTCTTTCCTCCTCTTCTTCTTCTTCTTCTTCTTCTTCGTCCTCTTCAGTCTCTGAAAAACACTCAGACCTACCGGAGCTCCACAGGCCCCGTCCACCACTGACTGCCAGCTGCCTCGGCCAATCAGAAGGCTGCTCCGAAGAGCCAATCAAACCCACAAAAAAAAAAAAAAAAAAAAAATCTTCATCATCACCATCATCTGTCCTCAGGTGTTTCTCTAATGAGCTGCCTTAAACTGAACTGTTGATGATGATTTCAAGTTAAAGATTCAAATTCATTATAATTATTAAATTGATAGAAAGTTTTTTTAACTTGCATTTTTTTTTCATTTCATTTATTGTGTGTGTGTGTGTGTGTGCAGAGGGGGATGTCTTGCAGTGAATGGCCACAGGTCAAATTTGAACCACTGTACAGGACGAACACACTACTTACAGAGCTAACCAGCATCCTGTTCACATATAACATGATCTGAAGAACAGATTCATGATTTGTTGTAAATATTCTTTCTCTAATCAGAACCACTGCGAGCATCAACAAGACCACTCGTAACAAACATACAAACATATTGAACCTTTATATCCGCAACAAATGGTCCTTGGAGCCGGAGATTGAGCCACACTCCACACAGTGACCTAACATGGCTGATTGAGTGACTGATGCCATTCATCCTATTGATGAGCGCACTAATGAAGGTCAGGCTCCTTCTACTGAGTATATGGATGGATCCCAAGGTGTAATAGACTGAAGCAGCTCAACATGGATGAGTCCACCCCACAGCACCGAGGCCATCTACACCTCCTCACCAAACAGAGCCTCGCCTTTCACCTGAACCATTGTTGTCTACCTCTCAGACAGAGTATCAAACCCAGGGCCATCAGTATCTTGTGAAGCGTTAGCTAAACCCCTCACAAAGCTAGTTAGCATTAGCCATGACCCAGGGGCTAGACCCAAAAGACAGAGGCAGCCTCCTGACTGCTATGGGATTCATATGCTGAAGACACATACATGATCCCATGGCCCACGTAGTTCTCCCATCAAGAGGACTCGTTGCACTACAAGCTCTCAGATTAGTCAGCATTCCAGGAGCAGCCATGCTTCTAATCTGAGTCATCTCCAAGCCAGTATTCTTGAGGAAAAGGAAAGGAAGGATGAGCTGGAGGAGACAAAAACAGAAGGAGAAGGAGCTTCATGAACGATGGAGATGAACTGACCAAGAGGCCAGAGCTGCTCAGCACAGGCAAGCAGATGGACACAAGGAGAGAGAGAGAATTATCAACAGAATCTCAAACAATAGTAACATTTGTAGACAGTCAGTGCAAAGGAAACTGAAATTAATACGATTCATGCAGCAGGTTGTGTTATGTATATAGATAATTACAGTATATACAGTGTGAGAGGCATGAATAGATTGTGTGTGTAAAGATACTGAAAGAACAAATGTCAACAGTGAGGATAATAATTTATAATACACAGGTTCAACACAAGGATTGTACCTGACACTGTGTGTCTGGTTTAGCTGTTGAACAGAGTGATGGCCTGAGAAAACAAACTGTTCTTCTGTCTGTCTGTTTTGGCATTCAGTGATCTGCAGCGCCTCCCAGAGGAGAGAAGATCAAACAGACTGTGTCCGGGTTGGTAAGAATCTGCAGAGACGTGTCCTGACTCTGGTATAAGTCATGGATGGAGGGCCAGTGACACTGATGATCTTCTCTGCAGTCTTAACTGTCTGTTGCAGTCTGTTCTGTTTGGTGGCTGATTCAAACCACACAGTGATGATGAACAGAGAACAGACAGAGTGGTATAAAATGATGGAGATATATAGATAGAGACATATTCCACCGCTGTCCTCACACTTCAAGAGCAAAATGGTCAACTAAGGCTGTTGTTCAGAGAGAAACAGGAACAAGTGTGATGTGATCAGGTGATGCAGAGCCTTTGATAATTTTGCTCTTTCCATTCTGGTTTGAATGTTGCTGTCTCTAGAGGGCGCTAACAGGTCTGAATTAAGATGTGGCTGTCATAAACCCTCCCTGTGCAGCACACAGACAGATTTATTTATTTATTATTTTTTTTCAAGCTTTATATTTGACAGAGACAGCTGAAGAGTGATGGGGAACAACGTGCAGCAAAGGGCCGTAGGTCGGATTCGAACCCGGGGCCGCTGCTGAGCCTTCATACATGAGGCGGATGCTCTACCAACTAAGCTAATTGACACCCCACAAACAGATTTATTAAACACTGTATTAATCACAGTATTCTGACTGCACAGGCCAACCAAACTTACTCACTACTCCACTTTTCAACCTGGCTACGGTCAAAGACAATCACATAGCCAATCATAGATCAGCTCCACAAACAGGAGACCACGGACTGAACGGAGGGAGCATCACAGCAGACAAACACTGCTCATCATCAGTGTTCATGTTTCTAAACTCAAATCCCATAATCCTTTGCAGGGAGGTCATCATGAATGGATGACTGCACATCTGTAAACCCACCCCCACCATGTGATTGACAGCTGTACAGAGGGGGAGGGGTAATCTGTGTGGGCGTGGCCTGATGTGTCAGAGCTAAGATCACTAATCCGTCTGAACAACAGACCGGACGACAGACAGAGACAGACAGATAGACAGACAGTCAGACAGAGAGACACACATTTAAAGATTCATCATCTTCACCTGAACACCTGAACAGGTAAATCACTTCTTTATCATGTCAGCAGCTCTCTGTGTTTTAGTGATGTCACTGATGCTGTCTGATCTGTGCTCCATCTTCATCATCATCATCATCATCATCATCATGTTGTGTTAAATCTGTCTTGTTTGTTCTTCATACATATATATTTACATATGTGTATAATATTTATGTCTATACTTATCAGTCTGAAGTTTGGACTTTTATTTTTAGGATTTGTTTGTTGTAGAAACTCTGAAAACATCAAACTGTGAAATAATTTGTCTGTGTGAGGTCATGATGGCAGACAGTAAATATTCATCGACTGTAGTAATGCATATTATCACATTTCAGCAACTCTGAATGTGTCTTCATCAAACATCATGATCAAAGTGTCTCATGAAGAAGAGCCAGAGTTAGCTCTGCTGCAGTTCATCACAGATCAACGATGAACAGCAGCTCAGACAGAGTTCAACATGAAGTGTTCAGACTGTGAATCACCTTCATGGTCTGAACGACTGATGGAGACCAACAAACACATGAATGGACATTTGACCAGAGGACATCTGGACTTTAGACTGATGAGTCCAAATCTGAGAGTTCTGGTTCAGACCTGTCCAGACTTGGACTGATACAGTTGTATATACTGTATATACTGTGTATATACAGTATATACTGTGTATATACTGTATATACTGTGTATACTGCACATACATACTGACTGTATATACTGTGTATACTGCACATACTGTATATACTGTATCAAATTAAATCAAATCAAATCAAATTTTATTTGTATAGCCCAAATTCACAAAACACATTTTGCCTCAGAGGGCTTTACAATCTGTACAGGGAGTGACACCCTCTGTCCTTAGACCCTCTGTCCTTGGACCCTCTGTCCTTAGACCCTCTGTCCTTAGACCCTCTGTCCTTGGACCCTCTGTCCTTAGACCCTCTGTCCTTAGACCCTCGGTTCGAGTGAGGAAAAACTTGCCCACAAAAACCCTTTTAACAGGAAAAAAGGTGGAAGAAACCTCAGGAACAGCCACAGAGGAGGGATCCCTCTCCCAGGACGGACAGACGTGCAATAGATGTCACATGTACAGAACAAATCAACAGAGACATATTGTATGATTACAATGAATGATAAAATGATAACAGTATACAGACTACAGAGATATGGTAACAATAATGACAGTAATAATATAAGTAGTGGACGTCGTGCAGGACCACAGCAGCAGCCACGATCCATGAGAACCACTGTATATACTGCACATACATACTGTATATACATGCTGTATATACTGTATATACTGTGTATACTGCACATACTGTATATACTGTATATACATACTGTATATACTGTGTATACTGCACATACTGTATATACTGTATTATATGTATTAGTATTTCTAATCCTCACATTAACTTCTCCTTTTTCTGTCTCAATCGATGAATCCTGTTTCCAATTTACTGGTGAGTAACACACACACTCACACACGCACGCACACACACACACACACACACACACACACACACACACACACACACACACACAACGGGGGGGGGGGGGGTCCTCTGGTTTAATACAAACATCTGTTTTTGCGCCGTGCGTCATGGCGTCACAGCTCTGCCGTCGCCGTGCGCTCTGTCGTAGAGAGAGATGACGTAATAATAAAAAAAAGCGTCCGGCCGTTACCGGGAGGAAGAGGGCGAGCGTCCTGCACGAGGACAGGACAGGAGGACAGGTAGACACGAGGACACGAAAACAGGTGAAGACGAGCTGCTGATCGATGAGGACATGAAAAGGTTATTGATAGAAGAGATGATCAGATTATTAGAGAGAGAGAGAGAGAGAGAGAGAGAGAGCATCATTCTGCTTCATCACACTGCAGCTCTGTGTGTGTGTGTGTGTGTGTGTGTTGCAGTGGGGTGTTTCCCGCTGCATGAAAACCTCCTGCATCATCTGTGGTTGTTCAAATGTTTTTTTAAATTATATTTATAATCAGTGTTTGTTTAATGTTTTTTTAATGTTTCTTACATTTATATATTTTATATATTATCGTATTATTTATATTTAAAGTGTAATCAGGTTGTGGATAGGTTGTGACCAAGCGGTACCTCCTGTGCTGGGAAATGAAGCTAATGCGGAAGTGCTAAAAACGGCAGTTCCTCTTGTCGTCCACTTGAGGCTGGCTCCAGAAGTGAGTCAGTCTCCATAAGTCCCCATGTTAAAATGTCCAACTTCACAGCAGAAATAAACATGTTTACAGCCTGGTACAAAAAACAGTTTTGGTCTCTATAGCTAATTTCCCCGTTCATGACAACTGTACTGAATGTGAGCAGGACATCCAGCATGGCTGCAGCCAGCGCTGCATGTTTTCAGCTTCACCTGTGTGATGTCACTCATACTCTGTCCATTCTTTATACTGTCACTGGTTGTGACAGATTTAAAGGACTGATAACGTAAATGCTCCGAGTGCCATTGCATGTGGCAGCAACTTGTCTTGAGTGGGTTGTTTTTTGTGTCTTTGGAGGGAGAGTATATTTGTGGAAAGCAATTTGCCTTTCTCTGGTGGAAGATCTCCTGTCACTGGTGCAGGGTTGGTTCCTCTGTTGGTTCCCACACATTGTTTTCATCTGTTCTCTGATCTGGTATTTGGAGAGGTTGCCAGTGCGAGGCATGGATAATTTTCTGGATTTGGAAGGATGGTCCACTAACATTGCAGGCGGCTTCACCCTTACAGGAATCTGAGGAATAAGGTGAGTGCTCTGAACAAGCTCAGTCAAAATCAGGTTACCATAAGTCTAGAGAAGAATGTATTGAAGAACAAGCATCAGATCCCATATTGGAATTTGACTCTATCGGTCCAGAAAATAAGCTCAAGGCGATTCCTATTGTACTGAACTCTCAGGATTGGGAAGAAGGCCTGAAATGTCACAAGACAGCTCAGAGTTCAGTCCGAAGTAACTGATGTTTGGACACATAGTTCGACGTCCTTCAGCAGTGTTGGGTGAGTTGAAAACTGCTGCACCACCTGATAATGTCTTGAACGATGAAAAAGGTTTTGGCTGTCGACTACATGTTGCCTGTGCTGCTGCTTGCACAGTCACTAAACACTACCTAGTCTATTTGGTCGTGTACTTCTAGTCGTGTGCTTTGGGTTGTTTACTCTGGGTGGTGTACTCGGGTCGTGTGCTTCGGGTCGTCTACTTAGGGTCGTCTACTTCGGGGTGTGTACTTCTGGTCGTCTATACTGGATCGTGTACTTATGGTCTTGTACTTTGGATTGTGTACTTTAGGTTGTCTACTTTGGGTCATGTACTTTGAGTTTTGTACTTTGGATTGTGTACTTTGGATCTTGTGTTTTGGGTTGTGTATTTGAAATGACAAGTTTCCTGTTTTCTGATGACATGTGAATGCATCCTTTCCCTGACAGCCAATCAGATTCCAGCTCTGTGGCCCTCCCACGTCAGAAATCAACTGACTGCCTCTCTAGTTCTGACATCACATCTGTTTGGTAACTGTCATCACTGTCTCTCAGGTGAATCACCATGACGACAGAGCCAGGTGAGCCACAGGAGGCCCAGCCTAAAGAAGTGGAGTCTTTCCCTGAAGCTGCCACCCACTCCACACCTAAACAGGTAAAAACCACAAAGAGGTAAACAAACAGACTGTTACTCAGTAATGTGACATCACTTCCTGCATCCTCAGGGAGGAGAGGGTGCACTGTCCCAGAGCCAAGCCCAAAGCTCATTGGCTGAGGACTCGGCGAGTCACCTGTCATCAAGCAGCTGGATTGCTCGCTCACCTGCTAGGAACCCGCTGAGCTTTAGGACCATGCAGACCAAAGTGACCCTGCTGGATGGATCCCTGTTCACCTGCACTGTGGAGGTGAGACACGTGGAGGCCAGAAAGGTCAGACAGGTAGAGGTCAGAAAGGTCAGACAGGTCAGACAGGTGGAAGTAAGACAGGTCAGACAGGTAGAGGTCAGAAAGGTCAGACAGGTCAGACAGGTAGAGGTCAGAAAGGTCAGACAGGTCAGACAGGTAGAGGTCAGAAAGGTCAGACAGGTGGAGGTCAGACAGGAGGAGGTCAGACAGGTGGAGGTCAGACAAGTGGAGGTTAGACAGATCAGACAGGTAGAGGTTGAAAGGTCAGATAGGTCAGACAGGTGGGGGTCAGACAGGTGGGGGTCAGACAGGTTGAGGTCAGACAGGTGGGGGTCAGACACGTGAGACTCACAGGTGAACCAGGACAGAGACTGGACCAGGACCTTCAGGACGGTGTTGATGCTGACTGTGTGTTCAGTCCTGTCTCTATCTGTTGTGTAGAAACGAGCTCGTGGTGTTCAGCTGTTCGAAAAGGTTTGTGAACACGTCAACCTGCTGGAAAAAGACTACTTCGCCCTGTCCTTCAGAGACGCAGACAACAACAAGGTACCTGTCTGACTGTCTGTCTGTCTGTCTGTCTGTCTGTTTGTTGACCTGCATGTCTGTCTGCTGACCTGTCTGTCCTTCTTGTCCTGTAGAACTGGTTGGACCCGTCAAAGGAGATGAAGAAGCAGGTTAGAGGTCAGTGGCCCAGGCCCCTTCGTCTATGTTTGCTCCTGATTGGTTGGCAGTTGGTTAACTTCCTGTGTTAAATGACTCCCTCGTCTGTGTCTGTCAGGTGTTCCCTGGAATTTCTCCTTCAACGTCAAGTTTTACCCTCCCGACCCCGCCCAGCTCTCTGAGGACATCACCAGGTGAGTCAAGTGAAGTCAAGTAAATCAAGCTCTGTCATATATTCACCTGTTTGTATCTGACAAAGGTGATGTCTGCTTCCTGTCTGCCTGCAGGTACTTCCTGTGTCTCCAGCTCAGACAGGATATAGTTTCTGGTCGCCTCCCGTGTTCGTTTGCGACTCACACTGTACTCGGCTCCTACACCATCCAATCAGAGCTTGGAGACTACGATCCTGGTACTGGACCCTGCTGTACCCGACCAAACCCTGTTCACTTTCCTGTCTGTCTGTTTCATGTGACCTGTCTGTCTGACTACCTGTCTTTCTCTCTGTTCACACCAGATGAGTGTGGTTCAGATGACGTCAGTCAACTCAGTTTTGCCCCAAATCAAACAAAAGAAATGGAGGAGAAGATCATGGAGCTACACAGAACATACAGGTTCAGAAAACAGAACAACAACATCTAGGATGAAGATTCATGGTGTATAGATGTTTAAATGTTTGAAGATGTCAAACTAACAAACATGTGTTTGTTTTAGAGGAATGACACCCGCTGAAGCAGAGATGCACTTCCTGGAAAATGTAAAAAAACTTTCAATGTACGGAGTCGATCTTCATCACGCAAAGGTAACGGAACACAACAGAACACAAAAGAATTCAAAGATAACATGTTCTCTGGGGTTCTGGTAGAACAGCAGCATGTTCTCTGGGGTTCTGGTCTGATAGGGTTTTTGTTCTGAAGGTTTCTCACTGAGTCAGCCATGATCAGTGGTCATACGTGGACCAGATCATGATTGCCAACCAAAACCTGTTTATATTGTTCAGCGTTAATGGAGCCTTCACATATGGTCATGCTATGGTCAGGTTACCCATCATGCCATGTGCTCCAACCCCCTTATACCATCATGGATGCTGTCTTTTGTAATGAGCTCAGTCCATCTTAAATGAGCTGTGGCCCACAGAAGGCAACGGTGGCGTTACTGGATCTGGTTTCTATCCGGTTTCCTCTTTGCATGGTGGAGTTGTGGTGGAGTCTTGGTGGAGTCTTGGTGGAGTCATGGTGGAGTCGTGGTGGAGTCATGGTGGAGTCGTGGTGGAGTCATGGTGCAGTCTGAGCTGTCATCATGGAGTCAGAGATGAAGTGTGTTGATGGTTGTTGAAGTGTTCCTCAGCCCATGCAGTGATGTCCACGACAGAATCCTGTCTGTGTTTGATGCTCTGCTGTCTGCAGGGCCTGAACATCACCGACACACATGATTGGTTTTCAGCCCTGTCCCTTGTTACAGAGCTTTCTTCTGATTGGCTGAATCTTTGAATGATATGATGAAGTGTAGATGATGAAATCCACAGATTCTTTGTCATTTTACGTTGACAAACATTATTCTTAAATTGTTGCTCTATTTTCCAGAGCAGTCTTTCACAGAGTGGTGAACCCCTCCAAACACTCTCTGTCTGCCTCTCTGTCATGTGACTCACCTGTTGACAGGTAACCAGCTGTTTGCTTTCAGCTGCTCACATTTACAGACTTTGTTCACACTGAACTTTTTTCATCAAATTCAAAACGTTCAATCAACTTTATGTTTAAGAATTGATCAGTTTCTTTGTGTTATTTTCAGTTACGTAGTGTTTTCACATCATTTCACAGAGCGGGATGACTTAAAAAAAAAACAAGTTATTCTACAGTATAAAATAAACATTGGGGTGTTGATTAGCTCAGTTGGTAGAGCATCCGCCCCATGTACAAAGCCTTGCCACAGCGGCCCAGGGTTTGAATCCAACCTGCAGCCCTTTGCTGCATGTCATTCCCCATCTCTCTCTCTCTCTCCCCACATTTCTGTCACTCTTCGACTGTCTCTATCAAAAATAAAGCTTGAAAAAAAAGCCAAAAAAAAAAAAAGCCAAAAAACAAAAAAAAAAAAAAAAAAAAAAAAAAATATATATATATATATATATATATATATATATATATATATATATATATATATATATATATACACACACACACACACACATATATATACATATATATACATATATATTCCTCACAGTGCTCCTCTTATGTTAAATGAGTACACATGTCAGTGATCTTCAACTGTCTAATCAATCAATACATGACCCACTTCCTGTCCACGATCAATCATCTGTGTGTTTGTTACTGAGAGACTAAATCAATGATGGAAAATTCATTGCGCACAGAGTGAAACCTTAATGTCAGTCCAATCTGGATCAGCAGCAGACCTGACTGGATCCACAGAGTCCTGATCACTTATCATTGTTTTAAACTGGGACCTAAGAGTCCGGGTCCCAGCGACAATAAGTTCTGTATCGGCACCACAATTCCAAACCCTGGAGATTCCCCTGACATCAAACCCTGTTTACAGGAAGAAGAAAAAAAAACTTTGGACAGACTGAACTTTCCTCAAATCCACAAACAGCACCAAAGACAAACTGTACCATGGAGCTCTCTCCTGTTCTTCACTAACTCTTCTGTGAATCTAACAGACCTATCCTCTGGAAAACATCCACCATCATACTGCTGCCACATCCCAACCCTCAAAATGCAGTCAGTACTGGCAGGTTACACTGACATGAACTACCTGGAAAAGCTGGTGCTCATCATGCAAGCTGTCAATCTACAACACCTGGACCACCACTCATCAGCCCCCTCCAGACCACTGTCTGCAAGGCTCTGCACAAATACACCAGAGCTCCAGACCCTGTAGACTGATGCATGATCTCCAATCAGGACTTGAAGTCCTTCTCCTTTCATTCATAACGATGACCATACAGCTGGATGTTCATAAGACTGAGGACAATCACACACAAAGATCAGTGGTGGGACAGTAGAGCTGGTTGATTTCTTACCAAGCTGACTGTCCCTGACTGTTATGTTTGAGTGGCGGGGTCAATTTTCACATTTAGACCAGCTGTTCTGTTCTTTTGTCTTGTTTTTTTGTCTGTCTGTCTGTTAGTTACAGAGTTATAGAGTTATAGAGCTATACAGTTACAGAGTTATAGAATTATAGAGCTATACAGTTACAGAGTTATAGAATTATAGAGTTACAGATTATATGGTTAGGGATATATCTATGTAACTGTAATCTTAATACTGTTATGTTTGAATGGCGTGGTCAATTTTCACATTTAGACCAGCTATTCTGTTCTTTTTTTGTCTGTCTGTCTGTTTACCTGTCTGTCTGTCTACCTGTCTGTCTGAATGGAGTAGATGGTAGGAAGCCGCTTTGATTGCTTGCCTTCAGCTAAGTCCGAGGTAAGACTGTTTGTCTGCAGGTGTGTTTCAGTGTGTTTGACTGTGTGAGTGTTCATACAAACATCTTAATGTCATGATGTTTGTCATCATTCAGCATTTCTTTTATTCACTGATTATTTATTTTGCTCATCAAACATCATAGAGATCCCTGGAGCAGAGACCCAGTCCTCCCAGCTGGTCTCACTCCAAACACTGCACCTCAAACATATATATATCTTTCTCTGGTCTGACCGAAGCTAACAGTTGTTGTGCTGCTTTACAGTGTTAGCATTAGCACTGCATTAGTACTGCGTGAGAGGTGTGAGACCATTTGAAAATGGTTTGCTTAAATGTTATGAATTGTTTGGAGGCTGTTAGAAATTATTGGACTAACCTGTTGGTAGATTGTGAGATCAACAAACAAACAAAGGTTCCCTTAGCATCAGTCCTGGATGCATTGAAGTCAGGTGACATTGTACAAAGAGCAAGAAAGTCCACACATGGAAGAGGTGGAGGTGGTTGGATGGGTCAAGCAAACACCCCCTAACCCCGACATAATTTTTGATCGCACTAAATGTTCTTCCATTTGAGTCATTCATGAAGCCATGGTGTGTGTGTGTGTGTGTGTGTGTGTGTGTGTGTGTGTGTGTGTGTGTGTGTGTGTGTGTGTGTGTGTAGGACTCGGAGGGCGTGGCCATCATGCTGGGCGTGTGCAGTAGCGGTCTGCTGGTCTACAGAGACAGACTGAGGATCAACAGATTCTCATGGCCGAAGATCCTGAAGATCTCATACAAAAGAAACAACTTCTACATCAAAATCCGACCCGGAGAGGTGAGATGCCAACACACAGCTCAACACCACAGAAGAAGAGTTCAGACATGATACCCTGAGTCCTGGTCTGGTCTGATTGGTGGATGTGAAGTAACCACAGACAGTGTTACTCATGTCCTGTTCCTCTAAACATAACCAGTTTGTCTGTCTGTCTCCAGTTTGACCAGTTTGAGTCAACGATTGGCTTCAAGCTGTTGAACCACAGAGCAGCTAAAAGACTCTGGAAAGTCTGTGTGGAACATCACTCCTTCTTCAGGTTAGTCTGTCTGTGATGTGTTCAATGTCACAACGTGATGTGTGACATGACAACATGATATGATGTGACATGACACATCACGTCCCCCCTGTCTGTCTCTCAGGCTGATGTCTCCAGAAGAAACCCCTAAGAAGGTCCTGTCTCTGGGTTCAAAGTTTCGTTACAGCGGTCGGACCCAGATTCAGAGTCGCAGAGCCAGCGCTCAGATCTCCAGACCTGCACCACATTTCCCACGATGCGTCAGCAAGCGGAACATGCTGAGCCGCAGCCTAGATGGAGGTACTCTTCATGATCATCCTCGTACTGGTCCTGTTTACGGGCCAATGGTAGTAATCATTCTGGTCCCAGTAGTCATGGTGGTGTATCAGTAAGACTAGGCCTAGCAGTTGGTGTTGTGGGTTATAGTGGGTTATATGTGGGTGATAGGTCGGTACTGGTTCTGGTCAGTAGGTGTGGTTCTAGTTTACTACTCACCTTAGCAGTAGCAGGAGGAGAGTTCCAGTTCAGGAGTCCCCCTCTGTGATTGGTCAGTTCTGTCTTGTTCTGGTTGGTAACCAGGGTTTTTGATTGGTCCTCAGCTTCAAGGACCACGTCACCTCTGATTGGCTCTCCAGCCATCACAGCGTCCCCCAAAGCCAATGGTAGTCCACATACAGGTAGAGGCCGTTACTGCCGTGTACTGTAGCAGTACTGTAGCAGCACTGCTTTATGATTGGCCACAGCTCTGAATGCTTCACTTCATTCAGCTTCTCAGGAAATGCTGTGTTCTGATTGGCTGGTGGGGCTCTGCTTCATTCAGACACATTTGTAATTGGCTGTCTTAATTTCTGTCCAATCAGATCTTCTGTTTCTGTTGATGTAATGTCAGACCTCCATCCCGTCATCAGTCACATCATCTGTCCAGTCGAACGCTGACATCATCCATCTTCAAATATGGTCATGGAAATATCTAAGCCCCGCCCCCACCCAGTGGGGCCTGGCCTCACTCTATCCTGATTAAGCCCCGCCCTTTCTGTTGTTTCTCTGAGCGACAGGAAGGAAGTCTGACGTCAGCATAGTTAGCATAGTTATCTATGTGAATATTAGCATTGTTAGCATTGTTAGCTTGTATCCTGGTTAGCAAGCCGTGTGATGATGTAATAACAGGTCAATGCTGATTGGCTGATTGGCCTAGGCTGCCTTGCATGCCCCCCTGAGCTCTGATTGGCTGAATATGCCGTTGCCTTGGCAACGAGCACCCGTGATGCTTTGCTGCTGATGAACACGAAGACAGCATCACAGTGGTTGCTATGGTTACTACTGCTGAAGCTGGCTGGTGGTTGCTATGGTTACGCTCTCTGTGGTTGTGACATCACAGCTGGTGTGTGTGTGTATGTGTAGATATGGGTACGGGGCTGTATGGAGCATCGAAAGCCATCGCCGTCAGTGACCTCATCACGATGGTAACGCCTGAGAGGAGGACGGAGGAGACGAGGACAGAGCAAGGTATAGAAAACAACCAATCAGAGGAGATGCGTCAGACCAGGTGACTGTGGAGCCGAAAGTAACTGACACCTCCTCTCCGTGTCTCTGTGTTTCCTCCTCTCCTTGTCTCCTAGTTGAAGAGGTGTTGGTGATGGAGGAGAAGGAGGAGGTGCAGCAGGAGGAAGAGGAGACCAGAGAGACAGAACTGTCTCAGCAGAGTCCTCCGACTCCTCAGAAACTTGACACCAAGGTGACAAACACCTGTCTCACCTGTCTGTCTGTGTGTCTGTCTCTCCTGTCTGTCTTTTTCACCTGTTTGTCTGTCTGTCTGTCTGTCTGTGTGTCTGTCTGTTTCACCTGTCTGTCTGTCTGTCTGTCTGTGTGTCTGTCTCTCCTGTCTGTCTGTCTCACCTGTCTGTCTGTTTCACCTATCTGTCTCACCTGTCTTTCTGTTTCAGACTGAGCTGACTGACACAGCTGTGGACGGAGACCTGACGGCGACTGAGGTACTGTTGATCTGATCTTAATGAACCTGAACTACACCTGTATCACACAGAGCAGGAGGTGTCAGTTAGCTCCTTGCTCTATTAACATGAACCTGTCTGTCCGTCTCTTAGTCTGATCAGGATGAAGACTTGCAGACTCAGGTGAGTTACCTGTTGTCAGTGTGTTTGATGTTGGCGTTCTGTCCTGACTCAGACTGACTGTTTGTTTCTTCAGGAGACTCTGGGGAGTCCAGAGGAGGAGCAGAGACCTCCGACCTCCATCAGCGCTCTGAGACGCTCCTTCCTAGAGGGAGGAGGAGGAGGAGGAGGAGGGATGACAGAGTGGGAGAAACGTCTCGCCTCCTCACCTCTACGACGAGTCGACGACTCTCCGATGATCGAACCGCTGGAGCCAGACGAGGTGAAACACACTGACGCCTGCTGGTGAATGAATGAAACGCACCCTGTCAAACAGGGCAGAGCCACAGACATTCCACAGTCACCTGAACGCACCACAGACACTCATCTGTCCTGATGTTATTACAGACAGTGAACTCACCACAGACACTCATCTGTCCTGATGTTATTACAGACAGTGAACTCACCACAGACACTCATCTGTCCTGATGTTATTACAGACAGTGAACTAACCACAGACACTCGTCTGTCCTGATGTTATTACAGACAGTGAACTAACCACAGACACTCCTCTGTCCTGATGTTATTACAGACAGTGAACTAACCACAGACACTCCACTGTCCTGATGTTATTACAGACAGTGAACTCACCACAGACACTCATCTGTCCTGATGTTATTACAGACAGTGAACTCACCACAGACACTCATCTGTCCTGATGTTATTACAGACAGTGAACTAACCACAGACACTCGTCTGTCCTGATGTTATTACAGACAGTGAACTCACCACAGACACTCATCTGTCCTGATGTTATTACAGACAGTGAACTCACCACAGACACTCATCTGTCCTGATGTTATTACAGACAGTGAACTAACCACAGACACTCGTCTGTCCTGATGTTATTACAGACAGTGAACTCACCACAGACACTCATCTGTCCTGATGTTATTACAGACAGTGAACTCACCACAGACACTCATCTGTCCTGATGTTATTACAGACAGTGAACTAACCACAGACACTCGTCTGTCCTGATGTTATTACACTCACCTGAGCTTACCACATCTGTCACATGATTGGTTAATCACTCAGTCTGTGTGTGTTTGATGTTGCTCACCTGTGCACTCCAGATGGGCGAGGTCATAACAAACCAAGCTCCCCCTCAGCCAATCAAAGAGAAGAGCTACACTGTTGGGCGAAGCTACGACACCGCCTCCGGTAGGGTTGTCACCATGACAACCAGGGACGACAGCTCCAATATTACTGTGACAACAGGGAGTATGGAGGCAGGCCGGCAGGTCAGAGTCATCCCGCTGTCCACCGCTGATGATGTAATTCCAGGGGGAAAGTTAATCACCATTTGTGAGGTGAAGACACCAACCTCACCATCGGAGCTGCCGACCAATGCCTGTGACATCATCAGTGATGTAATTTGTGGGGATGCCACCAAAGGAGGCGGAGCCTCAGTGATCTCACCTATGACTCCAGTCCTCCCTCTGAAATCCCCTTTGGTCGTGTTAAGTCCTGGTGCCTCGCTAGATCACCTGACGGGCAGGACGTCACCGTCTCTGGCCAGAGTGGTACGCTGTTTGGCTGTTTGGTGGTCGGCATGGAAACCAGCATGAGGAGCAAATCCAGAACTCTGACAGTGGCGTATAAACCCTGCAGCGCTGAACCACGAAATACGGCTCATCAGAGCCAGTTCAAACTGAACACCTCAGCTCCCCCTGCAGGAGGGTGATAAGGCAGGTGGAGATCAGGTGACACATTGATGGAGATCAGGTGACACATGGGTGGAGATCAGGTCACTTGTTGGTGGAGATCAGGTCACTTGTTGGTGGTGATCAGGTGACGTGTTGATGGAGATCAGGTGACTTCTTGGTGGAGATCAGGTGACATGTTGATGGAGATCAGGTGACGTGTTGATGGAGATCAGGTGACTTGTTGGTGGAGATCAGATGACACGTGGTGGCGATCAGGTCACTTGTTGGTGGTGATCAGGTGACGTGTTGGTGGAGATCAGGTGACGTGTTGGTGGAGATTTAGTGACGTGTTGGTGGAGATTAGGTGACATCTTAGTGGAGATCAGATGACTTGTTGGTGGAGATCAGGTGACTCATCGGTGGTGATCAGGTCACTTGGTGGTGATAAGGTGACGTGTTGGTGGAGATTTGGTGACGTGTTGGTGGAGATTTGGTGACGTGTTGGTGGAGATCAGGTAACTCACTGGTGGAGATCAGGTGACTTGTTTGTGGAGATCAGGTGACGTGTTGGTGGAGATCAGGTGACTTGTTGGTGGTGATCAGGTGACGTGTTGATGGAGATCAGGTGACGTGCTGGTGGACATCAGGTGACGTGCTGGTGGAGATCAGGTGACGTGTTGATGGAGATCAGGTGACTTGTTGGTGGTGAGCAGGTGATGTGTTGGTGGAGATCAGGTGACTTGTTGATGGAGATCAGGTGACTTGTTGGTGGAGATCAGGTGACGTGTTGGTGGAGATCAGGTGACTTGTTGGTGAAGATCAGGTGACTTGTTGATGGAGATCAGGTGACTTGGTGGTGAGCAGGTGATGTGTTGATGGAGATCAAGTGACGTGTTGGTGGAGATCAGATGACGTGTTGGTGGAGATCAGGTGACGTGTTGGTGGAGATCAGGTGACGTGTTGGTGGAGATCAGGCGACGTGCTGGTGGAGATCAGATGACGTGTTGGTGGAGATCAGATGTGACTCGGTGGTAGAGATAAGATGACTCGGTGGTGGAGCTGAAGTGCTCAGTTTGAACTCAGCTTCTCCCTTTACCTCCTCCCAGTTGCCATTTTGTTTCTCTTCCTTGTCGGATCAAAATGGCGGACAAAGAGCGACCTCAGACTTTCTTTTTGTTCTTTTGTCGTCTTTTTGATTGGCTGCCGTGGGGCGTGGGCTGGGTCAGGGGGGCTTCTTTATGTTTCACTGCCCTTCACTTCCTGTCTGTCTTCCCTGGTTTTGATTGGTTTCTTTGGCTTTCTGATGCTTCACTCCTTGTTTGAAGGTTTTGTAAAACCTTCAGATCTTTGTGTTTACAGCCAGAGCCGTGGAGTCCTGGACTGAAGTCATGAGGTGTAAACTGAAACAGAACTGGCGGACTGGCAGAGGTTCAACTCATTATCATAAATATAATAAAATTAGGGCTGAGCACATGATCCTGAGGTGGACCCAGGCCACATCCCTCTAGCGTGTTCTAACCTCAGGTCCTGTTCAGATACCTGAACCACCTCAAATGGATCCTGAAGGGGCAGTAAGTCCGAACTCCCTCTGGATGTCACCCTGTCTCTGTCACCTGGCACCAGGAGCCCGTTTAACCTGCAGATTGGCTCTTGTAGTCAGGCCACATGGAGGTTGGTTGAGTCCATCAGAATTAATCTATGAGCCAACTCAGACCACTTCCTGTACAAACAAATTGTTCTGGTCCGACTTGGACCACTATGGTCAGATGAACAGACTAAACAATGAACCAGAGTCCATGTGGGGTCAAAAACTGATTGGGGGATCCAAAACCTTCAAAGGATAGTCTCACAGGGCTCTTATTTTGAAGTTTTGTTGCTGCTGTGTTTCATCACTTCCTGTATGTTTCTGCTTCCTTTCTCTGCCTCATCCTTCCTGTTCACAGATCAGGAGCCGCCATCAAAGTTAATGACATCACCTGCCATCACCTAACCTCACCTGACCTTACCTGACATCACTACCTGTCTGGTCACAGACAATCTCAGTACTGACAGCTAACAAACATATGTATGTAATTAAAGACTAATTATTAACATATGTTTCATACCCTATCAGACCACACTCACACTGACCACGCCCATACTGACCATGTCCACTTGGCCACGCCCCCCGCATGGCTGCAGCGCAGCGGTTTAAAAACAAATGTTTAGTTTTACATTAAGTTTCCTCTTTCCCTGTGTGTGTGTGTGTGTGTGCAGCCTAAACCTTCCTTTGATGAAATGTCTCCTGAACTGTCGGCTCTGCTGAAATCGGCCAGAGAACAAAAAACCTTCCGAGAACACAACCTGTTGAAGGTGCTGTCTGTCTGTCTGTCTGTCTGTATGACTGTATGTCTGTCTGTATGACTGTATGTCTGTCTATATGACTGTATGTCTGTTGACACCTCTTACCTCAGTACCTGTAGCCTGCCCTCTCTCACCTGCACCTGGTTAATTTGTCCCTTTCCTCTCAATGTCCTGTTTCAGACATCAGAGAAGGTGGAGACGGTCTTCCTGATGACGGAGCCATGTGATCAGGACCAACCAGTGGCAGACCAGCCTCAGGTAGCAACAGGAAATCTTGTGGGCACGCTCCCTAGTA
Organism: Sciaenops ocellatus; assembly: GCA_033000465.1. Classification (NCBI taxonomy): domain Eukaryota; kingdom Metazoa; phylum Chordata; class Actinopteri; family Sciaenidae; genus Sciaenops; species Sciaenops ocellatus. Next base: position 261,862 of record CP136869.1, on the reverse strand, counting down.
ACTCCACACCCCTTCAACCAGGGGCCTGCATGACACATGCTGATGATGTCACAGAGGAATGGGCCAGTGACGATGACAGTAACAATGCTAATGATGCTAACCAGGCTCATAATCCAGCCAATAAACATGAGGTCAGTGATGATGATGTCAGTGATGATGAACCTAGTAGCCAGGCCAATGATGGCAATGCTAGCAATGCTAGCAATGCTAGTGAAGATGCTATCAGCATGTTAGCACAGGCCGCAGTGGAGGAAGCCATGGATGCTGCAGTTAGACAGGCTCAGAGTCCAGGTGCTAATGATGCTAGTCAGGATAACATTAATGCTAACTTTGTAGTTAGCCACATTGAGCAGGAGCTAACTATCAAGGAGGCTAACAACTGTCAGCGTTACCACGACGACGAGGACTCTGATGACTCTGATGACTCTGAGGAGGACAAGGGAGGGTGGCAGTTTGGAGAAAACTCCCCTCCTCCTTCTTTACCCCTCCCCACCTCCAGGTGTTCCCCGTGTTTGGCCAATCGGACGCAGCCCTCCATCCACGGTGATGAACCTCTGCAGGAGGTAACACATGAGACAGACACCGAGTTAAAGCCCCTGCTCCAAAGAAACCTGGCCCACTGACTCCTGCCCACTGACTCCTACCCAGTCACTCCTGCCCACTGACTCCTGTCCAGTGACTCCTGCCCACCGACTTCTGCCCACTGACTCCTTCCCCTTCTGCTTGTGATATGAAGGCAATGTAACAAACCAAGAGACTTCAGAATATTAAATCTTTAAAGGGTTAATTCTCTTTAGGTGGAATTTGGTTCTATGAGGCTCTGATCCACGGTCAGTCCACAGTGGTCTCTTTAGACTGAGTCAGCAGTAAAACCAGTGAGCATATTTTCAAATCTGCAAAGTAATATCTGCTGCATGACACCATTGGGTTTAAGTGTTGGGATATGTTAAATTTGATGGCTGTGATGATGAAGTTCCAACTGTCTGATGGCGAAGTAAAGCAGTGAGAATATGCTAGCGTACACTAGAACCTCATACAACCACACTTCAAAAAAACAAACTATCCCTTTGAGAACAGACAGACTGGATTCAAATCAGCTTTCAGTTTCTAAACCTGTAAATGTTCTGTGTTCTTATCAGGAGGTCCCAGTGATGAGGAAGACTCTCACATATGAAGCTCCAGGGGTAAGGACGAAGAATTCCTCTGAGTCTTAATGTGCTGAGCTCAATCTGTATTTATAAAATGACACCAGAACAATCAATAATCTTTTTCTGTGATGCTTGCAGGCTTCACCAGCATCAATAATGTGATCAATCATGTGAGTGCTTTTGTGTTTCAGAGCCGATTGGACTCTGATCCTCCTGCAGGTTTGCTGCTGAGCTCCCAGACCTTCACTGCAGAGACCTCCAACACCACCACCACCACACACATCACCAAGGTAACACTGGTCACCACGGTAACACACACCATCACACTGTCCATCAGGAAGTTAAATACCTGAACCAGAACTCGGCAGGATCCAGTAAAGATCAGTTAAATCAATAATAAATTGAATTCTCTTCAGACGGTGAAAGGGGGAATCTCAGAAACCAGAATCGAAAAGAGAATCGTGATTTCTGGAGACACAGAGATCGACCATGACCAGGTAAATACTTTTCATTCATTAAAAACAGTTTGTCCATTATCAGGATTGGACAGCCAATCAGAATGGAGTATTCATACAGACCATGGTTTACATCAAATTAATGTTGTTTACATGTACATGCAAACATCAAATTAAATGAAATAAAATGATTATTTAACAAAAAGTTACTAAATCCTGATTAGTGGTACTAGCCCCTGGTCAGACCTGGATTATTTGACCTAAACCAGGACCGGTACCTGGACCAGGTTCTGACCCACGTGTCTTTCTTGAAGGCTCTGGCGGCGGTACTCAGCGAGGCGCGGCGGCAGCATCCTGAGCTGTCCGTCACTCGAGTTGTCGTCCATAAAGAAACAGAGGTCTCTCCTGATCATGTGATTGATTAGTGACATCACAGGTAACAGACCGCCCGACAGGTCTCAGGCTGGATGCTGATTGGCTGGCTGCTGCATGGCAGCATACAAAACATTGTTTGTATGTTTTACACACGTGGAACAGGAAGTTCAGCCAAAAGAGAGAAGCTTTGATTGGTTAGGAGACAGAAGGAAATGTTCTGACTGGACAAAATGTTCTAGAGGAACAGGAACAGGACGAGTACATGGTGATTTGTTGGTGAAAATAAACCAACATCTTCAGGAAACACCTTCTTGACCAATCAGCTAATCATTGATGACTCATCGGTTTCTTGGCTCAATATGGCTGCATAAAACACATCATCATGCAATGCTAACATGCTATGCTAACATTAGTCACTGTCCTCTCAAATGTGACATCATTTTACAGCCCCAATGAGGGAGTGTGGCCCCGCCCCCTGTCATCCACCTGTTGTCCACCTTTATCTGTCTGTCATCCACCTGTAATCCACCTGTTGTCCATCTTTATCTGTCTGTCATCCACCTGTTGTCCACCTGTCGTCCACCTTTGTCTGTCTTTCATCCACCTGTTGTTTTTATCTGTCCATTGTCCACCTGTCAGCCAGATCTTGAGTTCATCTTCAGAATCACAAACTGTTGAGAGGACAGTGGTGACATGCTAATATGCTATGCTAATGTTGTGGTCCATGCTTTGAAGCTTGTTAACTTGCTAACTAGCATGCGCAGGAAGTTCTTCTGGCTAACTTAGCCTAGCCTCTCTCTGAGTTAATTGGTGACTGATGGGAAAGTGTAGAGCTGCTCCATCTGGCGGTCAGATTGCGTTTTACTCTGAGAAATCGAGCTCTCTGATTAGTCTGACATCACAGGTGAGTGTCAGTTGGAGCTTTGCTCTCACTTCCTGTGTTTGTCATCTGTGAGCTGAATAATCAGATGAATTGAATCCCCGTGACGTCGTTATATTCATGAAACATGATGATAACATCATTATAGAGCTCAGAGATCACATGATAAAAACATATTCTGTCTCTCTTTTAGGACTGACTACAGAAGCTTCTGCTGCATCATGGGAGTTGTAGTTCACACTACAGAGCCAACAAAGAAATTGTTTGCAGCGACACCCAGAGGACATTAATAGAACTGAGATACACACACACACACACACACACACAAGCACACACACACGCATGTACACTTGTACACACAGCAGCACCTGTCTGTCTGAGTGGGGGCGGGGCCAGTAGCTTAGTTGGCATCAGAAAAATGAGCTTTAGTTATATAGATAATTAGATTTAGTTCACTTAAAGGAATAAAATATTAAAAAACACAAACAGGTGAGACAGACAGGTTAGAGACAGACAGGTAGCACTGCTGTGGCGCCATGAACACGTTCTCATAGCAACCTGACAGCTGGAGCCAGTCAACATCAGATGAACTATCACCACAAATTAAATTAACACGAAGACTTGACCTGCTGCTGAAGCCCCACCCCCACACACCCCTGACACCCCAACAGTTAAAGCAGGCGTCTGATTGGTTGGTTGACTCAGGTGTATTTGCTCCTCGGAGACAGCAGCTTTATGAAACATCCAGCAAACAGTTTGCATCACATCGGACCTCACCAGGTGAGATCACCTGACTCTCGCCTGGTCAAAACTGGGTCTTTTATTCTGACAGTCTGCTGCAAACTGTTTCCTGTCTGACATGTAATATAGCATGATTACTAGCACTGTAACCACTCACTGTATAGCAGCTAAAATTCAGCTCTGTATTTACCCATAATGCAATAGTAATGTGCCATTCTCTCATTTCACCATGGAAACCCTCATTATGAATTATTTTACTCATCTGTCTTAGTTTTGTATGTCTTTATTTATTGATTGATTTATTGATCTCTGTGTGACCACTCCCCCCGGTGTCATGTTACATACTCATGTTACAGACTGACCACTCCCCCAGGTGTCATGTTACATACTGATGTTACAGACTGACCACTCCCCCAGGTGTCATGTTACATACTCATGTTACAGACTGACCACTCCCCCCGGTGTCATGTTACATACTCATGTTACAGACCGACCACTCCCCCAGGTGTCATGTTTTATTGTCTTTACTTTCGAAACTGAAATAAAATGATGAATGAATCAATTAAACAAAGTTTCTGTGCTTCTGTGAAGAGAGATCTGACCTGAGGGCGAGTATAATATGAGGTAATGCTGCACGAAGAGATGCTAGCAAGTTTTACGAGTTTTCAGATTATCTTTAATGATTCACAGTTACAAATGAAGTCACAGTGATGTCATGTAAACTGTTGGTGTCTGTGGACCAATCAGAGCCAATCTCTGCTTTGCTAGGCAACAGGACACGAGTTAGGAGTGACACCCAACAGGAAGTGGGCTGAGCTCAGGTCCAGAGTGTTGCTCAGGTGAGACTTAATGAGCTGCAGGTTCCTCAGACAACCTCTGAACCTGGAGCTGATTGACAGGCAGTTCTGCTTCACCCCAACTGTAACAGACAGGTAGAGAGACAGACAGGTCAGTATCAGTGCCACATGGTTCTTATGTGACGTCTGTGGCAGACTTCAGAGCTGTGACTCACCTGGATATCCTCCCAGGTAAACCGGGTTGTTGGTCTCAGCAGAGGTGGATTGCGGGTAAGGGTTGGGTGCGGTGTAACTCCGCCCATCTACACTCAGAATCAGGGTGTGTTTGGTTTTTCTGGCCAGCAGGCGGTGCCACTGTCCATCACACAACACCTGACCAATCGAACGCACCGACACTCGACCAGCCCCGTTATTCACATTAAACACCACCTGAGGACACATACAGGTGATGATGTCATCGCTGCACGCGCATACACACACACACACACACACACACACACACACACACACACACACACATGTAACTCTTTGCTCACCTGTCCACCGATCATCTCCAGTCCGATGGCGTCAACCTTCGCACTGCTGATTCCCAGAAACACTCCTTCTGATTGGCTCGTTCGAAACTCCAGAGACACAGACACATCAGAACCGACCTTATAACCATCACGCACTGAACACACACACACACACAGTTTAATACTCTGGTTAGACGTCACGCTCCCGATCGTCACACTTGTCATGTTGTCTTCTTTGTGTTGACTCACTCATGGTGGCGTATCCACTTCCATTAAAGTAACTTCCTGTCTGATCATTGCTGAAACAGGAAGTGACATCATGCTGTGAGGCCGGCTTGGACAGATCCAACACGGCTCCGTTCAGACTGACGGAGTGAACACAACCCGCAAAACTGCTGCTCACCTGAGAGAAACAAAGGAAGTGAAGGTCACATGACCATCACTAAGTCACATGACCTTTACCAGGTCACAGTCAGCTAGTGAAGAACGATGATGTCATACGTACATTAATCCTCCTGGTGGCATGTGCATGTGGCAGTCCTCCCAGGTAAAATGTGTCGTCCACGTCCAGCTGGTTTCCTTTGATTGTAACAGAGTCTGGACTCGAACCGTTGACAGACACAGACAGAGACCGCCGGCTGACCTCAGCGCTCACCTAAGAGTTCAAAGACTCCGAGTTAGTCCTGACCAAGGTGTGACATCACCTGTTCTCCTGTGTGTGTGTGTGTGTGTGTGTGTGTGTGTGTGTACGCTAACTCACGTCGTGCCACGTTCCGTCATTAATGGCGACAGACGAGGTGACGGAGGCGGGGCCTTTCCCCAGGTCAGCTGACATCATCAGTCTGCCTCCTGTCAGTCTGAGGACGATGAAGTCCGTCTGTTTGGAGTCAGAGAGGAGGACGATCAACCCGTCGAGAGCTCGGCTTCGAACCAACAACCTCACTGACACACTGAGGACGATGAGACGATCATTAAACACCTGATCACAGCCCAGCCCACACATAACCACAGCCCTGTCGTCATGGAGACTCACCTTCTTCTCACAGTGTTGGGATTGATGATGAAGGTCATGTGACTGTGTTTGGACAAACCAAACTGAGCTGCTGACGGCAGGAAGGTTGGCTCCGCCTCCGGGACACACTGCATCACAAATCAATCACCAATAATCAGTGACCAATAATCAATCACCAATAATCAGTGACCAATAATCAATCACCAGTAATCAGTGACCAATGATCAGTGACCAATAATCAATCACCAATAATCAGTGACCAATAATCAATCACCAGTAATCAGTGACCAATAATCAGTGACCAATAATCAATCACCAGTAATCAGTGACCAATAATCAGTGACCAATAATCAATAACCAATAATCAGTGACCAATAATCAATCACCAGTAATCAGTGACCAATAATCAGTGACCAATAATCAATAACCAATAATCAGTGACCAATAATCAATCACCAGTATTCAGTGACCAATAATCAATCACCAGTAATCAGTGACCAATAATCAATCACCAATAATCAGTGACCAATAATCAATAACCAGTAATCAGTGACCAATATTCAATCACCAGTAATCAGTACTAACACTGACGATAGCACCTGATTGATCGTACTAAATCATGGATCAATATTCCATCATAGAAGTATTGATTACCGTCAGTGCTCCAGGTGTCATGGCACTCAGGTGTGTGGGCGGGGCTACAGGCAAGTGGGTGGGGTCATGAGTTGGTTCTACATCCGTGTCATCAGGAAGAACCGCCCCCCCGACTCTCTCTTCCAATAGGCAGCTGTCGAGCTCCACCCCCTCATATCGCACAGCTCCTGATAGGTCAACGAGCCTGGAAGGAGCCGCCCATCAAAACAGTCAACCAGTAAGAGAGAGAGAAAACAGTGTGTGTGTGTGTGTGTGTGTGTGTCACTTACGCTCCTCCCACCACCAGGTGTTGGATGCAGCCTCTGAACCACCTGGATACATCCTGTAACCTAATTGGCAGACGAGACTCCTCCCCTGACGGCAGCCCACCAATGAAGAAAGAGGCTGGAGACAAACGCAAAAATCCGCCCGGCAACAGACCGACGGACTTCAAGTGTTCCTCATCCACCTGCACGGACAGAGACCTGAGAGACAGACAGTAATATGTCAATAAGTGAGGTGAAACAGGTGAGACAGGTTTCTATTACCATGGCAACACTTACTTCCTGTTGATGGTGATAATCACAGAGTGTTTTGTTCCATCACTGAAGGATCCTCCATCAGGTTTCACCACCGTCACCATCCGGGTGGCCCCACCCACCTCACCAAGCTCCGCCTCCAACGCACCTGACACCAGGTGGACAGACAGGAAGTGCTGCACGCACACACAGATAATAACCATGGTTACATAATGGTAACAATAGTACCTGGTGAACAGGTGTGTCACATGTCTCTCTGTCTCACCTGTCTTGGTGTTCGGTTGTCACTGAAGGCAGTGAACAGGATTCCTGATTGGTTCTTGGTGGAGAAGGAGAAGAGAAGCTCCGCCTCCTGACCGAGTGGTCGAGGAGAGATTTGAACGAAGCCACCGGCCAACACGGACACGCTCCGCACCGCCTGAGACAGGTAACATCATGAACATCATTTTCACAGAGGCAGAGAAGGTGTTCACACCTGACAACACCTTCATATACCTGACAGCACCTTCATACACCTGACAACACCCTCATATACCTGACAGCACCTTCATATACCTGACAACACCTTCATACACCTGACAGCACCTTCATATACCTGACAACACCTTCATATACCTGACAGCGCCTTCATATACCTGACAACGCCTTCATACACCTGACAGCACCTTCATACACCTGACAGCACCTTCATATACCTGACAACACCTTCATATACCTGACAACACCTTCATATACCTGACAGCACCTTCATATACCTGACAACACCTTCATACACCTGGCAGCACCTTCATACACCTGACAACACCTTCATACACCTGACAGCACCTTCATACCCTTCTGTGTGTATATATATATATATGTGTGTACATGCTGTGTGTATGTGTGTACACGCTGTGTGTATGTGTGTACACGCTGTGTGTGTGTGTGTATTACCTCGAGTACACAACCCTTTCTGACTCCGAACGCGTCTCTCAGCAGGTCAAAGTTGGACCGAGCGATTTCCACATTCTTTATGCAACCCACATACGACCTGGAAACCACCTGTCGCCTAGCAACCAGACAAGTAAAAACAGTCAGACAGACATTCAGACAGGTATGGACATCACCTGTGAAATCACAAACGCACCTTATTGGTCTTGATGCAGGAAGACCTCCGATGTAGATCGGGTCAAGGTCAGAGCGGTTCAGGTCGGAGGCTGTTCCAGGAGACTCCGCCTCCAACACCTCTTTTTCTGATGATTGGTCGGCTGCCATGATGGACAGGTAACCTGGACACACAGTAACAGGAACAGTCGTATCAGTACTGCCAAACACTGCAGCAGCAAAAGCAGCAGTTACAGGTGAGGCACCTGACATCAGGAGTTAAGCCATGCCTCCTAACACCTGACAGTAAAACTACAGTAAAGCCATAGTAGAGTACACGATAACTTCAGTAAGTGCAGTGGTGGTTGCAGTAGTTGTAGTTGTTGTAGTAATAGTAATAGTAGTAGTAGTTGCAGTAGTTGTAGTAGTGGTAGTAGTTGTAGTAGTAGTAGTAGTTGTAGTAGTTGCAGTAGTTGTAGTAGTGGTAGTGGTAGTAGTAGTCGTACCTTTGCGTTTGCTCCTCTGCAGTGTGATCTTGTACCACACTCCGGTGTTGTACTTCCTGTTCGAGGTCATGATCAGAGCACCTGAGCCAAGGTCAAAGGTCAGACGGACACGCCCCTCCACCAGCTCCATGGACAGGAAGTCTCTCTGAAAGAGACAGGAAGTGAGGTCATGTGTGTGTGTGTGTGTGTGTGTGTGTGTGTGTGTGTGTGTGTGTCTCTGTGGCCTCATACAGTGTTGTTCGAGGCCAGGTACAGCAGTAATCCGCCTGGCGACAGAGTCTTAAAAAGCAGAACGATGGAGGTGGAGGTTGCTCGCAACGACTTCTGAACCAATGAGAATCCAGATCCATCAAAGTGGAAGGAAGTCTCCTCTGCCTGGGGACTAAGAGACAGACAGGTGGAGACAGACAGGTGGTCAAAAACACTATTGATTCCTTGATTTGTGAATCTGTAGATTTCACTGCTGAACAACAAAAACACAGTCAAGTCCGCGAGTTTCCTCACAGGTGTAGATATACAGCTGTGGTTTTCCAAGTGTTTTATGGTCGTCCAGGTGTTTTGTCAGTCACTTCTGTGTATTTACCTGCTGAAGCAGCCTCCACATTCGCCCTCTCTGCTAATGTAGTTCCACAGGCCGATGCTTCTCTCGTTGAGCGATGCTTCGCCCAGACAGCCCTGGAAGGTGGAGGACCGCAGCACTGTGGGGCTCTGACATCACACACACACACACAGTTATCACCTGGTCACTTGTATACCTCCACACACACACCTGTACACCTGATGTGTGTCTGTGTTACCTGAGTGTGAGCTCCCAGTCCTCCGATGTGGATCACAGAGTTTCTGTCAATGTCTAAAACCCGGGATGGTCCCGGTGATGTCGCTGTTACCGCGGGCAACGGAGCCAACTCCGACTCCAGCTGATGAACCGACAGAGAGCCGTGGGCCCCGAACCTGCCGACGCAGATCATCACACATTCATAAACAAGGGGAGTGGTGTATCAGCCATGACGTTATGAAGATGTGACATTGTGTGATCTGTTCTGATCATGTGACATGTTGATGTGATGAGGCATGTATTTACCGTGTCACGTTGATTCTGGTCCATCTGTTGTTGGTGATGTCCAGTCCAGGAAACTCCAGTCTGGTGCTGCCTGAGCCCACGTTCCACACCAGAGACACCTTCCCATCATGCATCTGTACTGCCAGGAAGTCCACCTGAACACATAAATGAGGTTTAGAGTCCTGGGACCAGGATCGGAGTCCAGTCCTGTGTAGTGTTTGTTGTGTTGTTGTGTAGTTATTGTGTAGTGTTACCGTGGTGTTGCTGCCCAGGTAGAAAAGCAGGTTTTCTGGACTCGACGTCTTCAGGGTCAGACTCAGAGTGTTGAAGTTACTCGACTGAATCTGAGGTCTGTAGGAACGAACGCAGTCTCTGTCCGCCTGCACCGCCACCTTAATCTGATGACATCATCATCATCATCATCATCATCATCATCATAGTAACCACACTATATATTTAGACCCCATCCCAACCAGGCTGCTTAAGGACGTTTTACCTTTAGTTAGCCCTTCTTTATTGGATATGATTAATCTGTCTCTATTATCAGGATATGTACCACAGTCTTTTAAAGTAGCTGTAATTAAACCTCTTCTTAAAAAGCCCACTCTAGATCCAGAGGTTTTAGCCAATTACAGACCGATATCAAACCTTCCCTTTCTCTCTAAGATACTTGAGAAAGCTGTAGCCAATCAGCTGTGTGACTTTCTCCATGAGAACAGTTTATTTGAGGATTTCCAGTCAGGATTTAGAGTGCATCATAGCACAGAGACCGCACTAGTCAAAGTTACAAATGACCTCCTAATGGCATCAGACAAAGGACTCATCTCTGTACTTGTCCTGTTAGATCTTAGTGCCGCATTTGACACCATTGACCATCAAATTCTTTTACGGAGACTGGAACATCAAATTGGCAACAAAGGAACCGCCCTAAGCTGGTTTAAATCGTATTTTTTATTACTATTTTTTTCTTTGTTATCAGGCTGCTCCAGTAAGTCTCTTAGGACTTTGCAGCCAATTCAGAATGCTGCTGCACGTGTACTGACAGGAACCAAGATCAGAGCTCTTCATGGTCAGACACCATCATATCTTAAAGAGCTCATAAAGCACTATCACCCACAAGAACACAGCGCCCTCCAGAGGCTCTATATGAATGTGTTTGTGTGTGTGTGTGTGTGTGTGTGTCTATGTACCGAGGCCGCCTGTCTTCTGGCCTGATCGATCAGCTCTCTGATGTCAGACAGATTCCTGCTCAGTGTTTCTCCCAGCATGCTCAGCGGCTTTATCCGGTCCATGAGACGGTCTGTGCGATGCTCCACCTCCTCCATCTTACGCTGTGCCTCATTGGCTGAGCACACAGGAAACAGGAAGTGTTAGCAGCCTGTAAATCTTTGGGCGGTTTGTCCTGATGAAGGTGTTGACGTACCTGCAGACTGCATCACTGTCACCAGCTGGTTGGTCTCCCTAGCTGTGCTGTTGGTGTTTTCCACCACAGAAGAAGAATCCTGTAGCTGCTGTCTGAGGCTGTGCAGTCGCTGCAGTGCCTCCCACAGGCCGGAGTGTGTCACTGCAGCCTGAGACTGAGTCTGCTGCAGCAATGTGGACCAACCTGAAAACAGCAAAGGATGTGTTCACTCACTCACTCACTCATTCACTCATTCACTCATTCACTCATTCATTCATTCAACACTCACCGCTGGAGAGATTTTGAAGCTCCTTGATTGGCTGATGGAGGAGAAGGCTGAAGTTATGGACACTCTCTCTGACCAATCCCAGTCGACTGGTTACCATGGAGATGTTTAGCTGTAAGTCTAAGAGACAAACAGATGGTTAGACAGACAGACAGACAGATAGACAGAGAGACAGACAGATGGTTAGACAGACAGACAGACAGGCAGACAGATAGACAGAGAGACAGAGAGACAGACAGACCTTCAGCTGTCTTGTTGATTCGTCGACTTTCTTCTAAAACCGCAGAGCTAATGTTCAGTTTGGCTCCGCCCTCCACTGAGAGCGACTGCTCTGATTGGAGAGTCTGAAACACACAAACAGGACACAGGTGAGGATGATGACAGATGAGGAGGACGACAGGTGAAGAAAACGACAGGTGAGGAAGACAACAGATGAGAAAGATGACAGGTGAGAAAGATGACAGGTGAGGAGGACAACAGGTGGGAAGGATGACAGGCGAGGACTCACCATGTTGAGCGACAGTGTGGCAGTGGCATGGGCGATTGAGGCGGCCTGCTGGGCGGAGTCAACTTGTTCTGTGATGTCACTGTCAAGCTGAACCAATCGGCTGCTGTTCTGAGACGCGTTACACACCAATGACAGGGAGCTGAGAGAGAAGAAGACAGTTAAGACACACACACACACACACACACACACACACACACACACACACACACACACACAGACTCACACACACCTGTGCAGGGAGTGGGCGTGGCTCTGCAGCAGGTGGGCGTGGTTTTCTGCACGGTAAACGTTCTCCAGAGCGTCCGTTGTCTTCAGTCCAATGACCAAAGCATCTACCTGTTTCCTCAGAAGGGGGCGCCACTGGTCCAACTGCCCGCTGAACACCTCCACCTGCTGCACACAGGTGAGATGATGTTAGTACACATTAATGATCAGTGGTTGTTGATTGGTTTGAAGGATGTCTCACTGTTGTGGTGTTTGTTAAGTCCTCCATCAGGCTGACGGCGTCGGCCAGCAGCACCTGACTGTCCTCCATGACTCCGCCCTCAAACAAGCACTCAGTGCTCAGGTTACGACGGACCGTCTGCAGGACACAACAGATACAATAAAGGTGTGTTTACCTGACCAGGTGTCTGTTTATACCTGGCTCAGGTGTGTGTGTGTGTTTACCTGGTAGCGGTGCAGCAGAGTGTGTATGGCATCCAGCAGAGTGTGTGTTTGTGTGTTTTGGCGTGCGGCATCATTCAGGTGTGTGTATGCATGTTGCAGCGTTTCCATGTCAACACCGAGAGAAGCAGACAGGGGGCGGAGCTTGTTGTCAACTGCCGCCCTGCTGGACAGGAAGTGGTTCTGCAGGAATTTGACGAGAGACTCTGCCAGACTGCAGAGAGTTAACAACAGTTAACACGTGTTCAGACAAATTAATTAATTATTCATAAAGCACACAAACACACCTCAGCTCCTGATTGGCTGCGACATTGGCGGCCGTCAGGTTGATGGCTCTGATGGTTTCCAACATGGAGGCCACTTCATTCACCAGACGCGTCTGATTGGCTGAACTGAGCTCGTCCTCTGTGGTCTGATTCAGACGCTCCGCCTCTCTCTGAAGCACTGGACCAATCAGATTACAGAGTTGTTTTATGTCATCTTACTTTGAAAATCACTTCCTGGTCATGATGTCACCTATGACACGTTAATGATGTCAGCACGGGCTAACTTTACCCTGGATGATTTCTTGAAGGCTGCTGATGTTCTCCAGCAGCAGTGCTCCCTGTGAGGTGGACACGCCCAATTTGTCCAGGTTGTTAGACAGACGTGCGACCTGGCCAATCAGGAGACAGGGAAAATATGAACTCCTACAATCCCCTGTGGCCTGCATGTAGTGTTTATATAACAGAGTGAACCCTGGGTACCTGTTGCATCAGAGCGCTGAGGTCAGAGGTCACATGATTCAGCTCGTCTTCCACTCTGGACAGGTGCAGAGCGGCCACGCCCACCTGTCAGAGGTCACACAGGTGAGTCACTCAAGCAGGTGAAACAGGGCAGGGCAGCATCACACATCATCAGGTCATGTGTTGCGTTTACCTGTATGGCGCTGGTCTGGTTCTCCAGCAACATGAGCTGACGGTACGGTGCCACGGCAACAGCGCTCAGGTTGACAGACAGGAAGTGGGCGTGTATTTTCTCCAGGTCGTCCAACAGAACGCCGCTACACTCATCATCACAAGCTGGAGACCAAAACACATGCATGACGTCTGATAAACACACAACAAACACACATGATCTCAGATGTTGTGCGTGTCATGGTTACTCACACACACACTGTCCTCCCTGCAGGATGTGCCTCTCGTCACACTGGTCACATGACCGACCTTTGACCCCGGCCTTACAATCACACTGTCCACTCAGCGGGTCACACAGCGGCCGCAGAGAGCCCCACCCACTGCAGCTGCACCGTGAACACACCCTGCCGGGCGATGACGGGTTACCATAGTAACCAACAGAACACCTGCAGGATGACATGCACGCTGAGTGTGGTGTCACTTCCTTTAACATGTGATCAAACATGTGAGCTGAGGTCAGAATTTCAAAATAAAAGTCATATTACAGAATTGAGGTGACATCCTGAAATGAATCAGAGTGATGTCATCACCCTGTAATGTCCTGACCCTCACCTCTCACAGTATCTCCCCTCGTACCCCGTCTGACAGGCGGTGCAGCGGAAATCACCATGCGCTCCCTCGGACACACACGTGGGGCTGAAACTACGCACACACAGTTCATGTCAACAAGCTGAGAGAAGACAACAAGTAAAGCATCATCATAGCGCAGCTCACCTGTTGTCCCGCAGGGGGCAGGCACACAGCGAGCAGTCGCTAATGGAGCCACTGACATTCCCATAATACCCCGGGGCACAAAGCTCACAGCTCCGCCCACTGGTGTGATGCTGACAGCCCTGTACGAAAAAATAGAAACATCACTCTATCCACCTCTATTGTCTGTGTTAGCATGTGTTAGCATGCGTTAGCATGTGTTAGCATGTTACCTGGCAGTCTCCAGTCTCTGCGTCGCAGCTCTCACTGTGGCCGCTGCAGCGACATCGAACACACGGACGAACAAACAACGACTTCTTACTCTGAGATGACAACTCAGACAGAGGCTGACGGAAGAAACCTGCTGCACACTCCTGCACACAGACAGAGAGAGAGAGAGAGAGACAGGTCAGAGAGAGAGACAGGTCAGAGAGAGAGAGACAGGTCAGATAGAGAGAAAGGTCAGAGAGAGAGAGACAGGTCAGAGAGAGAGACAGGTCAGATAGAGAGAGACACGTCAGATAGAGAGAAAGGTCAGAGAGAGAGAGAGACAGGTCAGAGAGAGAGACAGGTCAGAGAGAGAGAGACAGGTCAGAGAGAGAGAGACAGGTCAGACAGAGCGAGACAGGTCAGATAGAGAGAAAGGTCAGAGAGAGAGAGACAGGTCAGAGAGAGAGAGACAGGTCAGAGAGAGAGACAGGTCAGATAGAGAGAGACAGGTCAGACAGAGCGAGACAGGTCAGATAGAGAGAAAGGTCAGAGAGAGAGAGACAGGTCAGAGAGAGAGACAGGTCAGACAGAGCGAGACAGGTCAGATAGAGAGAAAGGTCAGAGAGAGAGACAGGTCAGACAGAGCGAGACAGGTCAGATAGAGAGAAAGGTCAGAGAGAGAGACAGGTCAGAGAGAGACAGGTCAGAGAGAGAGACAGGTACATATGAACCACTGGATGGCACTCTGAGGCTCATTTACTGTTAACTGTACTGTGGGTTCTGTGGTTGCCATGGTAACACATGAATAAATTACCTGACAGGACAGTCCGGTGTATCCAGGTGGACAGATACAGGACTCAATCAGTCTGGCCACGCCCTCTCCGACCTCTGCCCCCTCATGTAACTCCGCCTCCACTGCCGTCTCCATGGTGATGTTAGAGATCCTGAACAAAACATATGCAGTCAGGAAATGACATCATTACAACTGCTGATGTCACTGCTGTTAAAACTGACTGTATGTGTGGATTTGTGTGTGTGTGTGTGTGTGTGTGTGTGTGTGTGTACATACAGTTTGTATGTGTATGTGTGTGTACCTGCTCTGCTGCAGTCTCATCCCGTATGATGCCTTGATGATGACGTACTCGATGTTACTGAGGACGGACATGAAGTCAGTGTGACTCACCGACTTCTCCGACACCGAGTTAAAATACTTCCACGTGTGCTAAAACATCCAAAGACAGTCAGACAGTCAACAGACAGTCAGACAGTCAACAGACAGTCAGAAAGACAGTAAGACAGACAGTCAACAGACAGACAGACAGTCAGAAAGACAGTAAGACAGACAGTCAGACAGTCAACAGACAGTCAGACAGTCAACAGTCAGAAAGACAGTAAGACAGTCAACAGACAGACAGACAGTCAGAAAGACAGTAAGACAGACAGTCAGACAGTCAGACAGACAGTAAGGCAGTCAGAAAGACAGTCAGACAGACAGTCAGACAGTCAACAGACAGACAGACAGTCAGACAGACAGTCAGACAGTCAACAGACAGACAGTCAGACAGACAGTAAGACAGTCAGACAGACAGTCAGACAGTCAGACAGACAGACAGTCAGAAAGACAGTCAGACAGACAGTCAGACAGACAGTCAACAGACAGTCAGACAGTCGACAGACAGTCAGACAGACAGTCAGACAGTCAACAGACAGACAGACAGTCAGAAAGACAGTAAGACAGACAGTCAGACAGTCAACAGACAATCAACAGACAGTCAGACAGTCGACAGACAGACAGTCAACAGACAGACAGTCAGTCAGAAAGACAGTAAGACAGACAGTCAGACAGTCAACAGACAGACAGACAGTCAGGCAGTCAGACAGACAGTAAGGCAGTCAGACAGTCAGAAAGACAGTCAGACAGTCAGACAGTCAGACAGTCAACAGACAGACAGACAGTCAGACAGTCAACAGACAGACAGACAGTCAGAAAGACAGTCAGACAGACAGTCAGACAGACAGTCCGACAGTCAACAGACAGACAGACAGTCAGACAGACAGTCAGACAGACAGATTCATTTTGAGCTAACTGTATGCTATATTGTGGCAAGTTTCCCATTATTCCCAGTGGCATACCTCTGTCATCCTGATGTCATGCTGTGTCCTAATGCCGTTGCTAGGGGCAACCATGTCGGTGTATATGACCAGCTTCCTAAGAGTCCCGCCCCTCATCAGGACCTGAGGCTCCTGATTGGACAACCCAGAGCCGTCCTCAGCATAAAAGGTGATGATGTAAGACAGCAGGCCACCGTACGACAGCAGCTACACAGTAAATACACAGTAAGTACACAATATGTACACAGAAAGTACACAGTAAATACATAGTAAGTACACAGTAAGTACACAATATGTATGCAGAAAGTACACAGTAAGTACACAATATGTACACAGAAAGTACACAGTAAGTACACAGTGAGTACACAGTAGCTGAAGGATCACCCCTGTAAGTCGACGTGAAGGGATGGAGTCAACAGTACCTGCGGGCCTTCAAAGTGGGGGGGCAGTCTCCAGTAGAGCGGGCCGGTCAGCCTGCTGCTGTTGAACTGTCGGGTGTCGAGCAGCATGTCACCGCCCTGCTGGTAAACTCCAGATACTTCACCCTGCAGGTTAGACTGACTGACCAATGACAGCAGAGCAGGAGTGCGAGCCAAACTGATCTATGAAGGGAGAGATCAAAACATCAGAGCATCAGAACATCAGACCATCAGAACATCAGAACATCAGTCCATCAGAATATCAGAACATCAGACCATCAGAACATCAGAACATCAGACCATCAGAACCTCAGAACATCAGTCCATCAGAATATCAGAACATCAGACCATCAGAACATCAGACCATCAGAACATCAGAACATCAGAACATCAGTCCATCAGAATATCAGAACATCAGACCATCAGAACATCAGACCATCAGAACCTCAGAACATCAGAACCTCAGAACATCAGTCCATCAGAACATCAGTCCATCAGAACATCAGAACATCAGACCATCAGACCATCAGAACATCAGTCCATCAGAATATCAGAACATCAGACCATCAGAACATCAGACCATCAGAACCTCAGAACATCAGAACATCAGTCCATCAGAACATCGGTCCATCAGAACATCAGACCATCAGAACATCAGAACCTATTGTCATCTATTATCAACTATCATCAGAACATATTATCAAGATTATGAGAGGAAAGACAAGTGAAGACTTCTTCAGAGGTTAGGACCAAGGAAGACCACCGAGGACACCTGAAGCGGTGTGTGACATCACAGAAAGCTCCATGTGGAGGTATGATGTGTATATCCTGCCTGTTATATCTATGTATGCAGTACGATGTTTACTTGTACTCACAGGTACTCTGTAGAGGCCTCCCTGCTCCTCACAGTCTTGGCTGAGTCCTGAACAGAAACACTGCGAGCAGCCATCGGGATGATCAGCTGACAGAGCGAACCAACCAGAGACGCACTCCTCACAATGCCGACTGGACACACCCACCTGGAAATACATTTTATATATATATATATATATATATATATATATATATATATATATATATATATATATATATATATACACACACACACACACACACACACACACACAGGTATGTTACCTTGCACACACACTCTCCAGTGTGTAGACAGTCACACACTCCCAGCGTTGTGTTACAGAACGTTTCATCTGTTCCTGCCACGTCGCAGCCACACTCTGAGCATTCTGGGTAACCATAGTAACCGGGCGCACACTGGTCACATGACCTCCCAGAGAAGCCCTCTCTGCAGCGACACTGCCCATTGGTCAGATCACACTGAGGGGCGGAGCTTCCTGCTGCACTGCAGCTGCATGGCTGAAGAGACACCAGAAAGTTAGGCTGCACACCTGAGTGTACCTGTGGTTACCTGTGTGTAGCTGAGTGTACCTGTGTGTACCTGTGGTTACCTGAATGTACCTGAGTGTACCTGAGTGCACCTCTGGTTACCTAATGCCGCGTTTCCACCGGCACGGTACGACACGGCACGGCATGGTATTTGCGTGTTTCCACTAGCACGTAGTGCTTGGTATCAGGTACTACTTTGGTATCACCTCGGCCCTGGTTCCAAGCGAGCCGAAGCGAAACTAAAACGTGACGTCAGCCGACTGCCTTCCACTGATTGGCCGACGAGTGTCGTCACTGGAAGCGTCATAAGCGCGCGATGACCGACCAGAGTGTAAATAAACACAAGACTCGACCACGCCACTTTTTAAAACCCCGCTGCTCTTCGACTACACTCGAACACGAGAAACTGTCTGCAGAAAAATCCACACCATGGTCGGTTGTTGTGTTGCTGGTGTTGTTGTTGTTCTGGTCTTCCGGTTTTGTGCGTGGCTTGGCGCGGTGTAAATGACGTCACGGCAGTTTCGCGCAGCCGTGTTATGACGACCCCGCCCACGTCGAGGAGGTACTATATGGTACTCAGCTGTAATGGAAACAGACCCGAACCGTGCCGTACCGTGCTAGTGGAAATGCGCCATAAGTGTACCTGTGGTTACCTGAGTGTACCTGAGTGTACCTGTGTGTACGTAAGTGTACGTGAGTGTAACTGTGGTTACCTGAGTGTGCCTGAGTGTACCTGATGGACCTGTGGTTACCTAAGTGTACATGTGTGTACCTGAGTGTACCTGAGGTTACCTGAGTGTACCTGTGTGTACCTGTGGTTACCTGTGGTTACCTTTGGTTACCTGTGTGTACCTGAGTGTAGCTGTGTGTACCTGAGTGTAGCTGTGTGTAGCTGTGTGTACCTGAGTGTACTTGTGTGTACCTCAGTGTATTCTTGTGTATTTGTGTGTATGTCCTTGCATACCTTGCAGCCAGTTATGGAGTCATGACCCCAGTAACCTGTCTCACACCTGTGGCAGGTGTCTCCCTCTGTGTGGGTGGGGCAGATGCACTCTCCACTCTCAGGGTCACAGTTTCCTTTTGTGTGATCACAGGTGCATGCTGGGAAGACAACAGATTACAACCAATCAGAGTCAAGAGGGATGACCAATCAGTGACATGTTACCTTCGCTGTTTCATTACCTGTGCAGCCGTTGGCATGGAAACCATAGTAACCATGGCTACAGTGGTCACACTCATGTCCAGCCACGCCCTCTGCACACTGGCACCTCCCCTCAGCATCACATGACTCAGAGAGCGATCCTGATTGGCTGCAGCCACAAGCCTGACAGCCACGCCCACTCTGCAGCCCGAAAAACCCAGACTGAAAAAAAAACAAAAAAATAAAATAAAACAAAATAAAATGAATAAAAACTCAAATTACGATTAAATAATCAGAAACATCAACAGTTCAGACTTATGTGTGTGTGTGTCTCACCTGGCAACGGTCACAGGTGCGTCCCGTCACGTTCTCTCTGCACGAACAGTCACCTGTTGTGACATCACAGACACTAGAGAGGGAGCCACTGACATCACAGCCACACTCTGTGAGAGAGAGAGAGAGAGAGAGAGAGAGAGAGAGAGAGAGAGAGAGACCCACCCACCGTCAGTCAGAGCATGAAGCCCCGCCCCTCACAGACGGCGTTAAAACCACAAATCCCAAACTCAAAGAAAGAAACCAACATGAGATGATCAGGCAGCACAGATAACACAACAAGTGTCATCAGTATATATAACATATAATATATATCATCCATCCATCCATTATCTGTAACCGCTGTTTTCACTGTGGGAAGAACCCAGAGAACCCACACAGAGAACATGCAAACCCCACACAGACAGAACCAAACAGGGTTCTGTGAGGCGACAGTGCTAACCACTGCACCACCGTGCCACCCATAAAAACATATATAAAATATATATAAGACATATATAAAATCAATGCTGTTGTTAACATCCTGGATATTGAACCCTTTGCTTAATTTTGAATTAACCTATTGATCTAACAATGGAGCTAACAGAGCTAACATGTAACATCTGAACACCATATGATGACATCACGGAGGCTACATGTTTATTGATTAACTGATGATTGATCAGAAAATGATGAAGACACACACACACACACACACACAAACACACATACACACACACACACACACACACACACACACACACAGAGTCATATGACAGCACAGAACGAGGTCAGGGGTCGAATCTGATCTGGATTTTAAAGGATCAACATTCCTGTGTGTGTGTATTAGTGCGTGTTTGTGTGTGTATTGGTGTGTGAGTGTGTGTTTGTGTGTGTGTGTGTGTGTGTGTCTCACCCCGACAGTCCTTGGCATGCACGGCATCTCCATAGTAACCAGGCTGACAGACCTCACAGTGTCTCCCAGCAGTGTTGCCGATGCAGCGCAGACACTCCCCTGTCACAGTGTCACAGTGCCCTGCCTCTCTGACGTCCACGTTACCGTTACACTCACAGGGGACACAGGCCCCGCCCACTACCTGTGGGTTACCATAGAAACCACTGGCACACCTGGAGACACAGACAAGATAGCTGTCACGCCAAGCTCACTGATTCAAATTGGTGAATCAGACAGTCAATCATCCTCACCTCTCACAGTTACTTCCTGTGTATCCCTCCTGACACCTGTCACATGACACCTGGCCGGACACCTCAAGCACACAGGTGGGACTGAAACTGAAACATACACGCACACACATATTTATACACACACACACACACACACACACACACACACACACACATATTTTTATATACACACAGACACACACTACTGTTACCTGTTGGAAGGCTCTGTCAGAGGACACGGACAAGTCCTACAGTCCTCTGCTGTTCCCTCTGTGGCGTCACCATAGAAACCAGGAAGACACTTATCACAGTGAGGACCAGAAGTATTATGGGTACAACCCTGAGACACACACAGACAGATGTTTAGTCAGTAGTAGCCATGGTAACAGCGGATTGTTGTCCCTGTCGTTGTACCTGATGTTGCACCTGTCGTTGACCCTGTCGTACCTGATGTTGTACCTGTTGTTGACCCTGTCATTGTACCTGTCGTTGTACCTGTTGTTGACCCTGTCATTGTACCTGATGTTGTCCCTGTCGTTGTACCTGATGTTGTCCCTGTCGTTGTACCTGTCGTTGACCCTGTCATTATACCTGATGTTGTACCTGATGTTGTCCCTGTCGTTGTACCTGATGTTGTACCTGTCGTTGTACCTGTCGTTGACCCCTTTGTTGTACCTGTCATTGTACCTGTCGTTGACCCTGTTGTTGTACCTGATGTTGTCTCTGTCGTTGTACCTGATGTTGTCCCTGTCGTTGTACCTGACGTTGTACCTGTCGTTGTACCTGTCGTTGACCCCTTCGTTGTACCTGTCATTGACCCTGTCGTTGTACCTGGTGTTTTTCCTGTCGTTGACCCTGTTGCTGTACCTGATGTTAACCCTGTCGTTGTACCTGATGTTGACCCTGTCGTTGTACCTGATGTTGTTTCTGTCATTGTACCTGATGTTGTCCGTGTTGTTGCACCTGTCATTGCACCTGTCGTTGACCCTGATGTTGTCCCTGTACCCCTTTTTGAGGTTGTTGAAACTCACCAAACAAACTCCATTAATGTCGCACTCCGTGGCATGGTCGTTACATTCACATTGCATACAGTTTCCTCCAAACAAAACTCCGCCCACCCTGTAGAAGCCTGGGAGACACGCCTAAAACACGCAAACACACACAAATGCACAAAAATACACACAGGTTGATGCTATTCTCAAAACAGTACTACAGTACCACAGTACTACCAGTACTACCAGTAATACCAGTACTACAGTAACTTGATAAAGTTTAATGAAATGAACTGCTGACCTCACAGGAAGTTCCACTGTAACCCCACGGACATTCACATGTCTCCACGGCAACTGCCTGAACGCCAGAAACTGAGCTAGAGTCAGCAAAGTCCAGAGAAACTGACCTGAGGCTGAAAGACAGACAGGCAGAGAGACAGACAGTCAGACAGACAGGTACAGGCAGACAGGTGAGGTCGCTAGTGCTGAAACGGTTTCATGTCATCAGGAATCTTTGGTTTGAAATGGACTTTAGACTGAGCTCAGGTGAACAGGTGAGTTAGTTCAGCTGTTTGAATCTACGCACACACCTGACCACAGCTCACCTTCAGGATCAGCACCTGGACCACTAGTAGTCCACATTACTACTGACTGCACTGGACCCTCACTGGTGAACCGGGCCCTGAGGTACCTGAACTCCTTCACTCGAGGCAGTGACTCACTACAACCTAAAGAGACAGGTTCCTAGAGAATTTCATTTGATGTAATCTGATTACTTTGTCCTCACCGAATTGGCCCGTCAGCAGAGGCGTTCAGGTGAACTTGGACCCTCAGTGATGTCATATCAGCGAGGACTGACAGCAGGTCATCGCGGGTAACGTGAACGCCCGTCTGAACATCCAGGAATCGCTGCCAGGCCATCGCCACGGCAACTGAGCGCTCGGCCAACGGAGAGAGGAAGAGGAGGAGAGGAGGTGAGAGATGAAGAGCCCGGCCGTTTCCCTGGAGACGAGTGGGAGAGTCAGTGGAGTCTGGGTGTTGTAGTCATTAAGACTGACTGTAGTTTTTTTAAACTTGAAACAGAACTCACTACAAACTAATTATGAATTATACTGTTAATTTATTATAATTAATTCACATTAATTAACATTTTCACCTCAATGATGATGTCCGAGTGGGCGGGGAGAGAATGGTCCTCATTGTCCAATGGGATGTCGTAAACCACTGAGTAGTTCAGGAAACCTCCGTAAGACGACAGCTAGAGACAGACAGACAGACAGACAGACAGGAAGACAGTCAGACAGACAGGAAGACAGACAGGCAGGCAGGCAGGAGATGGACTGATGACCATATATGGAATTGGTAGCCTACCTTGTTTCCAAGGAAACTGTCAGGCGCTGCCCATGTCAGGACTTGTTGGTGGATGTGGCCAGAGGAGGTGTTGCCAGGGGTGGGCAGGTCGTTGCCACTGATGACAGAGGGGGCGTGGATGGGCTGAGAGGGGTGGAGCCAAGCGTCCGCATGAAGTACCTGAAAACACATCTTGACAAGTTCATATACAGAAATAAAATTGGACAGGTGCATGTTACCTGAGGACAGGTGTGTGTTTCTGTGTGTTACCTGAACTGTGGACCAGGCAGAGCTCTCGCAGACATCAGACACACCAAAGCAGAAACAGTCAGTGCAACCGAGCGGGTTATTCTCCTGTAGGTTGTAGAAACCTGGTTTACACAGATCACAGTGAGCTCCCATCACGTTCACCTGAGGAGGAGAGAACAGGTGAGAGTCAGAGAAGAGGTGAGAGTTAGAGAAGAGGTGAGAGTCAGAGAACAGGTGAGACATCAGAGAGAGGATTTCATAAAAACTGTGCATACACACTGCTGATTCTGTGATTCTGGTCAGGTGACCCTGGTCCAGTACAGTATGATGTCACTGTGTTTACCTTGCAGATGCAGGGGCTGCAGGGGTCTGTGTTGATGCTGCCGGACAGGTAACACTCACATCGAACACAGTGAGGAAAATCTCTGTATCCAAACGCACAGCGGTCACACTGCCGACCTGTAAAACCCTGTTTACACACACACTGACCTGCAGACACACCTGCACACAGGAAACACACAGGTAACATGGGAAATATACAGGAACAATGACATCATGAATATTAATGCCACAAATGATGTTGTGCATATTAATGACACCATGAATATTAATCACCTGTCTGTGAGTCGTTTGTGCTGCAGACTGCAGACTCTGATCCTCTCAGGTCACAGTTACATTCAACACATGGAGAGTCTGAATATGGAGACACCTACAGACACAGACAAAGTACTTTTACTCTATTACTTCTACAGTACTCAGATTCAGCAGGTCTGTAGTATTCTGTACAGTATGTGTCAGTACCTCAGCATGTCTGCAGTATTCTGTGCAGTAGGTGTCAGTACCTCAGCATGTCTGTAGTATTCTGTGCAGTATGTGTCAGTACCTCAGCAGGTCTGTAGTATTCTGTGCAGTATGTGTCAGTCCCTCAGCAGGTCTATAGTATTCTGTGCAGTATGTTTCAGTCCCTCTGCAGGTCTGTAGTATTCTTTGCAGTATGTGTCAGTCCCTCAGCAGGTCTGTAGTATTCTGTGCAGTATGTGTCAGTTCCTCAGCAGGTCTGTAGTATTCTGTGCAGTATGTGTCAGTACCTCAGCATGTCTGTAGTATTCTGTGCAGTATGTGTCAGTCCCTCAGCAGGTCTGTAGTATTCTGTGCAGTATGTGTCAGTACCTCAGCATGTCTGTAGTATTCTGTGCAGTATGTGTCAGTACCTCAGCAGGTCTGTAGTATTCTGTGCAGTATGTGTCAGTACCTCAGCATGTCTGTAGTATTCTGTGCAGTATGTGTCAGTCCCTCTGCAGGTCTGTAGTATTCTGTGCAGTATGTGTCAGTACCTCAGCATGTCTGTAGTATTCTGTGCAGTATGTGTCAGTACCTCAGCAGGTCTGTAGTATTCTGTGCAGTATGTGTCAGTACCTCAGCAGGTCTGTAGTATTCTGTGCAGTATGTGTCAGTACCTCAGCAGGTCTGTAGTATTCTGTGCAGTATGTGTCAGTACCTCAGCAGGTCTGTAGTATTCTGTGCAGTATGTGTCAGTACCTCAGCATGTCTGTAGTATTCTGTGCAGTATGTGTCAGTCCCTCAGCAGATCTGTAGTATTCTGTGCAGTATGTGTCAGTACCTCAGCATGTCTGTAGTATTCTGTGCAGTATGTGTCAGTACCTCAGCATGTCTGTAGTCATTCTGTGCAGTATGTGTCAGTCCCTCAGCAGGTCTGTAGTATTCTGTGCAGTATGTGTCAGTACCTCAGCAGGTCTGTAGTATTCTTTGCAGTATGTGTCAGTACCTCAGCAGGTCTGTAGTATTCTGTGCAGTATGTGTCAGTACCTCAGCAGGTCTGTAGTATTCTGTGCAGTATGTGTCAGTACCTCAGCAGGTCTGTAGTATCCGGGTCTGCAGGTCTCACAGTTGATGCCAGCGGTGTTCTGTTGACAGTCGATACAGACTCCGCCCCCCTGACGAACGCCGCGAGTGTTCAAACTCAAAAAGAGTTCAGAGACGGTTTGATTGTAGAAACAGTCGACGGCTTTGTTGTGACAGTTACACTCTGAGAAACAGACAGGTGAAAGGCAAACAGGTGAGAGGCAGACAGGTGAGAGGCAGACAGGTGAGAGTCCACCCTGATTCTTACTTTCACAAGTGTTGCCCTCAGAGATGGTTCCTGGTTGCCATGGCTGCTGGTGGTAACCGGGGCAACACTCGTTACAGCTCTCTCCACAGGTGTTGTGTTCACACACACACTGCAGCTTCTGTTCTCACACACACACACACACACACACACACACACACACACACACACACACAGGTTAATGGAAACATTAAGATGTACAGATGTACGGGTGTACAGGTGTAAGATGTACAGGTGTATGCTGTTACCTTGGTAACAGGGTCCAATGGGCAGCTCTGGGCGTGCCCGTAGCAGATGCACATCCCGCCCACAGAGATGTCTTTGATGGAATAATAATACTGTGAAACATTCAGAGGGTTACACCTGATCATGTGACCACACAAACAACATCACCTGCCTCTCTGACAGACTGTCTCACCCTCCGGGTCACGATGGGGTCAATGTCTCGCGGGTCACGGGCACTCAGCGTCATCAGGTCAGCGTTCAGCGTCCTGATTCGCTGCAGCCTCAGCCTGATGTAACGAGCCGACGTGAAGTTCAAAAGGTCAGAGGTCAAATCATCGGCTCCGGGGCGGCCATTAATGAGAGATGTGTGGATCTGAGAGAGAGACAGGTGGAGAGAGAGAGAGACAGATGGAGAGAGAGAAAGAGAGATAGAGAGACAGGTAGAGAGAGAGACAAGTGGACAGAGAGAGAGAGAGAGAGAGAGAGAGAGAGAGACAGGTGGAGAGAGAGAGACAAGTGGACAGAGAGAGAGAGAGAGAGAGAGAGAGAGAGAGAGAGACAGGTGGAGAGAGACAGACAAGTGGACAGAGAGAGAGAGAGACAGGTGGAGAGAGAGAGAGAGAGAGAGAGAGAGAGAGAGAGAGAGACAGGTAGAGAGAGAGAGACAAGTGGACAGAGAGAGAGAGAGACAGGTGGAGAGAGAGAGACAAGTGGACAGAGAGAGAGAGAGAGAGAGACAGGTGGAGAGAGAGAGAGAGAGAGAGAGAAAGAGAGACAGGTGGAGAAAGAGAGACAAGTGGACAGAGAGAGACAGGTGGAGAGAGAGAGAGAGAGAGAGACAGGTGGAGAGAGAGAGACAAGTGGACAGAGAGAGAGAGACAGGTGGAGAGAGAGAGAGAGAGAGAGAGAGAGAGAGAGAGAGAGAGACAGGTGGAGAAAGAGAGACAAGTGGACAGAGAGAGACAGGTGGAGAGAGAGAGAGAGAGAGAGAGAGAGAGAGACGGGTGGAGAGTGAGACAGATCAGACTGAGCTACAGACAGACAGACAGCCTACAGGTGGTTGGAGGTGGAGTCATCAGAGGATCTGTTGGTGACGGCTGATTGGCAGTTTGTTGGACCTGGTGGATGTTTTCCAGACGGTCATGGAGGACGGGAGAGTCTGTGAGCACCTTCACCTGAACGCCATCCATCACTGTTTGCACCTGCTTGGCTGCCACTGCCCGACCTCCACCATGAAGGGAGCCAGACGTGTTGGCTCTGGGATGGGTGGGTGTCAGACCGGGCGTGGACGCCATCATCAGTGAACGAGGTGGGGTCATTTATCACAGATCAGCTGACCTCCTGGTCAGGTCTCTCTGTATTCAATGATTGAGTCCCAACAGACGAACCATCCGACCATAACACAGACAGAAACAGACAGAAACAGACAGACAGACAGACAGACACAGACAGACAGACACAGACAGACACAGACAGACAGACACAGACAGACACAGACAGACACAGACAGAAACAGACAGACAGACACACAGACACAGACAGACAGACACAGACAGACACAGACAGAAATAGACAGACAGACACACAGACAGACACAGACAGACAGACACAGACAGACACAGACAGACAGACACACAGACACAGACAGACAGACAGAAACAGACAGACAGACACACAGACACAGACAGACACAGACAGACACAGACAGACAGACACACAGACACAGACAGACAGACAGAAACAGACAGACAGACACACAGACACAGACAGACAGACACAGACAGACACAGACAGAAATAGACAGACAGACACACAGACACACAGACAGACAGCCTGTCTCACCTCTCCATGTTCTAGAGGGTTCAGTCTGGAGTAGTACGACGTACAGATGACCTCCGTGTCTCTCTTGTAGGTCGGCGGTCCGAGTCGCGGCGTCACATTGTAACGAGACAAACACTCGCTGTCACTGATGGCATAAAACTGCCAGGGGTCAAAGGTCACCCCGTCCAGAGAGCGCTCCAAGATCCAGTTACCTGACAGACAGACAGACAGACAGGTCAGACAGACAGGTCAGACAGGCAGGTCAGACAGACAGACAGACAGGTAGGTCTCACCTGGACGAGGAGAATTGGCTGCTTTGATGATGATGTAGGCAACCTGAAAAATCTGAAGAGACAGAGGAAGTAATCAGACATGTGTACCTGTACTGTGGTAATCTGGTTACTCAGAGTACTCAGACATGTGTATCTGTACTGTGGTCATCTGGTTACTCAGAGTACTCAGACATGTGTACCTGTACTGTGGTAATCTGGTTACTCAGAGTACTCAGACATGTGTACCTGTACTGTGGTCACCTGGTTACTCAGAGTACTCAGACATGTGTACCTGTACTGTGGTCATCTGGTTACTCAGATGCTCTGAGGTTCAAACCAAACAGCCTCCACTGATTCAGACAAAATGTGTCATTAGCCTGAACAGGTGTGTTACCTGAACACCTGGAGAGGTGTGCGTGTGTGTGTTACCTGTTTGAGGTCCAGTGTGATGGTAATCCAATGAAACTGTCGTCCGTTCTTGATACTTGGACTTTGCCACCACTGATTCGTCCCATCGATGGCGTTTGTGATCGGATGACGTTCTGAATAACACACAGCTACTGTTAGTACTGCAAGTACTACTACTTACTGCTGTGAAGTACTGCGAGTACTGTCATGCAGTACTCTGAACACTGATAAATGGTACCACAGACAGGAAGTCAGACATTGTAATGAGGTCAAAGGTGACTGTGGTTCTGGTTCTGTACCTTTGGACAGGACGGAGTTGGCGTCACATTTCGGGCAGTGTGGGTTCTTGATCCGTCGTCCCGGAACATGTTCGACCAGTTTACAGTAAACTTCAGGTTCAGGGTCTCCACAGGTCGCGTTACTGCTGATCACCGCATTACTCGCCAAATTCAAGATGGCCGGGAACAGACCTGAAACACACCGCTAACTGTTAGCATCCTGAAACACACAGCTAACTGTTAGCATCCAGAAACACACAGCTAACTGTTAGCATCCTGAAACACAGAGCTAACTGTTAGCATCCTGAAACTCACAGCTAACTGCTAGCATCCTGAAACACACAGCTAACTGTTAGCATCCTGAAACACACAGCTAACTGTTAGCATCCTGAAACTCACAGCTAACTGCTAGCATCCTGAAACACACAGCTAACTGTTAGCATCCTGAAACACAGGGCTAACTGTTAGCATCCTGAAACGCACAGCTAACTGTTAGCATCCTGAAACGCACAGCTAACTGTTAGCATCCTGACAGTTCACTTCCTGAGGCTGTGTCATGTGACACTGTGTGATCATGTGATAACAAGATGTTCACTACTGAAAACACATTAAACATTAAACCTGCTTCAAACTGAGTTCATCTTTAATCTTTAGACTAAACTCAACATTAAACCTGCTTCAGACTGAGTTCATCTTTAATCTTTAGACTAAACTCAACATTAAACCTGCTTCAGACTGAGTTCATCTTTAATCTTTAGACTAAACTCAACATTAAACCTGCTTCAAACTGAGTTCATCTTTAATCTTTAGACTAAACTCAACATTAAACCTGCTTCAAACTGAGTTCATCTTTAATCTTTAGACTAAACTCAACATTAAACCTGCTTCAGACTGAGTTCATCTTTAATCTTTAGACTAAACTCAACATTAAACCTGCTTCAAACTGAGTTCATCTTTAATCTTTAGACTAAACTCAACATTAAACCTGCTTCAAACTGAGTTCATCTTTAATCTTTAGACTAAACTCAACATTAAACCTGCTTCAGACTGAGTTCATCTTTAATCTTTAGACTAAACTCAACATTAAACCTGCTTCAAACTGAGTTCATCTTTAATCTTTAGACTAAACTCAACATTAAACCTGCTTCAGACTGAGTTCATCTTTAATCTTTAGACTAAACTCAACATTAAACCTGCTTCAAACTGAGTTCATCTTTAATCTTTAGACTAAACTCAACATTAAACCTGCTTCAAACTGAGTTCATCTTTAATCTTTAGACTAAACTCAACATTAAACCTGCTTCAGACTGAGTTCATCTTTAATCTTTAGACTAAACTCAACATTAAACCTGCTTTAGACTGAGTTCATCTTTAATCTTTAGACTAAACCCAACATTAAACCTGCTTCAGACTGAGTTCATCTTTAATCTTTAGACTAAACTCAACATTAAACCTGCTTCAAACTGAGTTCATCTTTAATCTTTAGACTAAACTCAACATTAAACCTGCTTCAAACTGAGTTCATCTTTAATCTTTAGACTAAACTCAACATTAAACCTGCTTCAAACTGAGTTCATCTTTAATCTTTAGACTAAACTCAACATTAAACCTGCTTCAAACTGAGTTCATCTTTAATCTTTAGACTAAACTCAACATTAAACCTGCTTCAAACTGAGTTCATCTTTAATCTTTAGACTAAACTCAACATTAAACCTGCTTCAAACTGAGTTCATCTTTAATCTTTAGACTAAACTCAACATTAAACCTGCTTCAAACTAAAATTTGAATTTAAATAAATGCTCTCTCTCTCACACACTCACACAAACAGATGTTAATTACTGTTGTGTGTGATCAGCTGTCGAGGTGTGATTACATCAACTGGGTGGTCGCTATCTGTCTGTCTGTCTCACATAGTGTGTGTGTGTGTGTGCGTGCGTGTGCGTGTGTGTGTGGTGGAATGTGTTAATCAGTGTATTCATGTTCAGATTGACCTCTGACCCCTCCCCCCACCAACACATGCAGATGTGGGAGGGGGGCAGGAAGAGGGTGGAGTGTGATTGTTAACAGTAATTATCACACACATACACACACATACACACACTTAACATAACTAACGTTTAGAAACCTGCTTAAATGTTTCGCTCAAGACTTCTTTTATTTTGAACTGCAGTGAACACAGATTGTACTGCAGTAAAACAGATTGTACTGCAGTAAACACAGATTGTACTGCAGTAAAACAGATTGTACTGCGGTAAACACAGATTGTACTACAGTAAAGTAGATTGTACTGCAGTAAAAACAGTTTGTACTGCACTAAACACAGATTGTACTGCAGTAAAGTAGATTGTACTGCAGTAAACACAGATTATACTACAGTAAAACAGATTTACTGCAGTAAAGTAGATTGTACTGCAGTAAACACAGATTGTACTGCAGTGAAACAGATTGTACTACAGTAAACACAGATTGTACTGCAGTAAAGTAGATTGTACTGCAGTAAACTCAGATTGTACTGCAGTAAACTCAGATTGTACTGCAGTAAAACAGATTGTACTGCAGTAAATACAGATTGTACTGCAGTAAAACAGACTCTACTACAGTAAAACAGATTATACTGCAGGTAACAATAAAAACAGGTGATATCAGAAAGTCTAAATTTATTTTAATTGAATAGGTTTTTGTTTTCAGAGCTCTCGTCATCGTACAAATGTCGTACAAACGTTTGTACAAACAGTGAAAGTCATCCATGTTCCTCAGACTGAAGTTAAAAACTCAGATTTTCTGTCTGAACATTTAAAACATGAAGTTTGTCTTTACATATCAATTAATGAAAATAAAACAATCATCAGTCATCGTGTTCTTTGATTCAGTCTGAGGAGATCTGGATCTTCGGGTCTGACAAGAACTCAGCAGAACTCAAGTAGAGCTCAGCAGTATTCAGCAGAACTCAGTAGAACTCAGCAGAATCCAGCAGAACTCAACAGAACTCAAGTAGAAGTTTGTAGAATGTTTCTCACCTCTCTGCTGAGCTGCAGCTCCTTCCATCAGCATCAACAACAGCAGAAACTTCATCTCTGAATAGGACCTAAACTGGGACTAACTGGACCTAAACTGGGACTAACTGAACCTAAACTGGGACTAACTGGAGGTAAAGTGGGATCAGAGCAGTAGTCTGTGTTGCACAGAGGAATGTGTTGCAGCCTCTCGTTGGCATGCCACAGTGACTCTACCTCATTCATTCAGCTCAATAAGAGGGGGGTGGGGGTGGAGGTGGGGGTGGGGATGGACTGTACCATCTGATCTGGTGATGGGGGAGTCTCTCCTCCAGGCTCATTCTGCTGTGCTGATTGTTAAACGTTGTTTTATGGTGAACACACAGACAGATAATCCATCAACATTAAAACACGTAAAGAACAAAGAAGTCCTTTCAGTTCTGATCCAGAATTAGACAAACAAATCAGAACCAACAGAACCAAACTGCTGCCTGGATCCACCGTTTATCACCAAAGGTCAAACATCAGTGATTGAATCAGCAACACACTAATGATGATGAAGTCATGTGACAGTGAAAGTCTGCTCCTTTAACTGTCTGTCTGCTCCTTTAACTGTCTGTCTGCTCCTTTAACCATCTGTCTGCTCCTTTAACTGTCTGTCTGCTCCTTTAACCGTCTGTCTGCTCCCATTCAACTCAAACCATTGTTTCTGTGTGTGTGTGTGTGTGTGTGTGTGTGTGTGTATGTCTCTGTTTGTGAATATGTGTGTGTGTGTGTGTGTGTGTCTGTGTTCTGTTATTCACTGTTTCACTGTTGATTTTATTTCGAAAATACAAAACTAAAAAATACGTTAGAGATACTTTAGAGTTACATCAGAGTTACAATAGAGTTACGTAAACTGTAAGCACAAAGTGTAAAGTGTAAGTGTAATTGTAAAATATAAGTTAAGTTTAAACGTAAAATGTAAGCAGAAAGTGTAATTGTAAAGTATAAGTGTAAAGTACAATTGTAAAGTGTAAGCATAAAGGGTGAAGTGTAAGTGTAAGCGTAAAGTGTAAGTGTAAAGTTTAAGTATAAAGGGTGAAGTGTAAGTGTGAGTGTAAAATGTAAGTGTGAGTGTAAGTTAAGTTTAAGTGTAAATTGCAAACAAAGTGTATGCGTAAAGGGTGAAGTGTAAGTGTAAATGTAACGTGTAAGTTAAGTTTAAGTGTAAAATGTAAGCGTAAAATGTAAGTGTAAAGTGTAAATGTAAAGTGTTCACTCTGGGCTCCTGTAGTGATGAAGTGTAAGTGTAAAGTGTGATTGTAAAATGTAAGTTAAGTTTAAACGTAAAATGTAAACAGAAAGTGTAATTGTAAAGTAGAAGTGTAAAGTATAATTGTAAAGTGTAAGCGTAAAGGGTGAAGTGTAAGTGTGAGTGTAAAGTGTAAGTTAAGTGTACATTGCAAGCATAAAGTGTGTGCGTAAAGTTTAAGTGTAAGTGTAAGCGTAAAGTGTAAGTATAAAGGGTGAAGTGTAAGTGGAAAATGTACGCATAAATTTTAAGTGTAAGTGTGAGTGTAAAGTGTAAGTGTGAGTGTAAGTTAAGTTTAAGTGTAAATTGCAAATGTAAAGTGTATGCATAAAGGGTGAAGTGTAAGTTCAAATGTAAGTGTAAGTTAAGTTTAAGTGTAAAATGTAAGCATAAAATGTAAGTGTAAAGTGTAAATGTAAAGTGTCCACTCTGGGCTCCTGTAGTGATGAAAGGGATGACATGCAGTGAAGTCAAACATACGTGTGGTTTAAAACACGGCAGCTCTGCTCATGAAACTGAACAGAACACGTTTATTTACAACACAAATCAACAGCTTCAAAATCGACTGAAAAACAGCTGCTGTGAATACAAACAGACATTAAGCCAGAGGAGGGAGGTCATACAGACAGCGGCCATGTTTAACACGTTTATTACATGATCGCTGATTTCATCAGTCCATTTTTAACATGTTTATCACATGATCGCTGAGGTCATCAGTCCATGTTTAACATGTTTATCACATGATTGCTGAGATCATCAGTCCATGTTAAAAAAAAAAAAAAAAACTTTGACAGAGTCTGAAAACAACCAGTCAACACAAAGTATTTAATTACACTGATGAGAATCAGCTGATGGTGTCCAGATGTTTGTTGAGATCCGCCGATGGTGTCCAGATGTTTGTTAAGATCCCCCAATGGTGTCCAGATGTTTGTTAAGATCAGCTGATGGTGTCCAGATGTTTGTTAAGATCAGCTGATGGTGTCCAGATGTTGCTCCTCAGCAGCCATGGCGGCGGCCTGCAGCGTCTCCGTGTCGCTCTGCAGTGGATTCAGCTGTTTCCTCTCACTGTGCATGTTGTTCTCATGACGCTTCAGATCTGACGCCTGAAAGTACACAGAGACCCTGAACTCACCACAGGTACACAGAGACCCTGAACTCACTCAGTAGTAGTAATAGTAGTAGGTAGTAAGTAGTAGGTAGTAGTGGTAAGCAGTAGTAGTAATAGTAGTAGGTAGTAGTAATAAGTAGTAGTGAGTAGTAGTAGTATTAGTAAGTAGTAGGTAGTAGTAGTAGTAGTAGTAGTAGTAGTAAGAAGTAGTAGTAGTCAGGACTCCAGACTAACTTTCTGCATTGGTTGCACTGGTGCGCCTAACTTTTAAAAAAAATTTTTTTTAGGTGAACCAGCACAAAATTTAGGTGCACCCAAATTTTTCATTGCATCGCCTTTAACACCATAAGGTCACCTTTTTATCGCTCTCCATAACTTTCATATACTGTGAATGATTTTTAAACAAGAATGAGGTGTAGAGAAATGCTTGTCTTTATTTGAAGCACAATCATATATAAAAAGAAAAATAAAGTGTTTAAAGTGCTTCACTGAGCAGAAATTGAACACTTCAAACTCAAACATTTCAAGTAAAATAAAACATTTCAAAATAAAAGTGCTTGTGCTTAAATTTGGTGAACGGCAACTCCTCTTTGGTAATGTTGTATGCAACATTAAATTTGATTATCATTTCTGATTCCTCAGAGGACCTGATTATTACTGCCTGCTGCTGAAATGCAGCTGGGAGAGGGCCACTTTCTCTACACACTTGTCACGGCATATAGTGTGTTTTTTAGACATGTTGTGTTTTTTTGAAGTTTCGATACGAAACGTTGTCGACCTGCTTACGAATGCACTGTTACCGGCCATATTCTGACCGCACTCCTGACAGTAAGCACAGTGCATTGAGTTACGTCCTTTGTCGTACCTCAGCCAGGGAAACTGTTTTAGCCAGTCCTGTCTGAAAGAATACATTTTGGGCTTTTTAATCTGACTCTCGGGGCCGGGCTCTGTCTCAGACTCGGTTGTCTCCTCTGGTTCCGAGTCTGATGCTATTGCTGAAGGACCGGGGCTTGGCATCTTACCAGGGACCGAGGGCTCCGTGTCTGGGCTGGACGGACTCTCAGTAGTGGGTGGGGATGGATGGAATGACAGCAGTACGGCTGGTTGTATTCTTAGTTTTCTTAATGAAAAAACTTTCAATGTTTCTACCTCTCTTCATTTTCCCTCGTTTTGTCGTGTTTATTTTCTTTTTCTGTTTCAGTTCGGCTACTCTGGCACTCAGTTCGCTCGCAATTTTTAAACACACACAACTTAGAGCAGTGAACAGGACCACAGCCAATCAGAGGCAAAGACCTGCCCGAGCTCTGTCTCTTATTGGTTTAGACCACGATATGATCCTACCAGAGTGTGAGTTCGGTCACAGGAGAACACAGAGAGATGATGCGCTTGCAAAATAAATTTATGTTTTCACCCGGGCAGGGTCAGGTGCACCAGTGTGACCAGAGTGCAACCAATTTGGTCGCATGTGCGACCAAATTGGTTGCACTCTGGAGCCCTGGTAGTAGTAATTAGTAGTAGTAAGCAGAGGGTAGTAGCAGTTAGTAGTAGTAGTAAGTAATAGGTAGTAGTAGTTAGTAGTAGTAGTAAGTAGAAGGTAGTAGTAGGTAGTAGTAGTTAGTAGTAGTCGTACCTTGGCGAATGCTTTGGTGCAGGACGGACAGACGAACGGTTTCTCTCCTCTGTGTCTCCTCTCATGATCCTTTAGGTGAGACTTGTGTTTAAACGCCTGCAGACAGGTGAGAGGCAAGCAGGTGAGAGGCAGACAGGTAAGAGGCGGACAGGTGAGAGGCAAGCTGGTGAGAGGCAGACAGGTAAGAGGCATACAGGTGAGAGGCAAGCAGGTGAGAGGCAGACAGGTAAGAGGCAGACAGGTGAGAGGCAAGCGGGTGAGAGGCAGACAGGTAAGAGGTGGACAGGTGAGAGGCAAGCTGGTGAGAGGCAGACAGGTAAGAGGCGTACAGGTGAGAGGCAAGCAGGTGAGAGGCAGATAGGTAAGAGGCAGACAGGTGAAAGGCAGACAGGTGAAAGAGACAGGTGAAAGGCAGATAGGTGAGAGGCAAGCAGGTGAGAGGCAGACAGGTGAGAGGCAGACAGGTATGAGACAGACAGGTGAGAGGTAGACAGGTAAGAGACAGACAGGTGAGAGGTAGACAGGTGAGAGACAGACAGGTGTGCTTACCTTGTCACACATCTGGCAGGCGAACGGCCTCTCGTTGCTGTGAACTCGTTCGTGTTTTTTTAAGTCCGGAGCTCGGATGAACGATTTCCCACAAACGTCACACCTGTACGGTTTGAAGCCTGTGTGGATCTTCAGGTGTTCTACAATACAAAGGAGAGGGCGGTGCTTCACCTGAGACATCTCCAGCTTCACACTGTCCTTCATGTGACGACATCAGAGCTCAGGTGTGTTCTTACCTTTCAGGTGAGCGTGGGTGGTGAAAGCTTTGGTGCAGATCTCACAGGCGAACGGACGCTCTGCCGAGTGAAGCTTCTCATGTTTCCTGAAGACAGAAAGACCAGGTGAGTTCACCAGGTGTGTGAGCTCACCAGGTGTGTGAGCTCACCAGGTGTGTTCTACGTACCTGAGTCTGCTCTCGTCCAGGAAGGTCTTCCCACACACCTGGCAGGCGAGCTGCTCTCGGTGTCCGTACAGCAAGTATTCAAACTTCATGTCTGTCGTAGCTGTCGTCCAGCCGGGTGGTTGCTCGTCCTTCACCTCCCCCATACTGTCTGCAAACGTCAGCGTCTGGGTGGAGTGGTGCTCCGCCCCCAGCTCTTTAGGCTCCGCCTCCATCTCTGTCACCACATCCTGGTCGTAGCAGGTCACCTGGAGAATCACACAGCTGTGGTCACATGGGCTGTTTACCTGGATTTAGGTGGATGTGTGAGGACTTGTTACAGCTTTAAACCATCACTGTGAGGACGTCTCTTTAGAAGAAGAGATACTTTATTAATCCCTCAATGGGGAAATTCTTTTTTCACTCATTTTTTTTTACATGCATTTTAACCCTGAAACACAACCACACACATACAAGGGCTCATAGACATGCAATGTGGAGAGAGATGGTGGAGTGATGGGCAGCCCCAAGAGGAGCGCCCTGCAAGCAATTGGGGGGGTTCGGTGCCTTGCTCAAGGGCACCTCGGCAGTGCCCAGGAGGTGAACTGGCACCGCTCCAGCTACCAGTCCACCTTCCATACTATGGTCTAGGGCTGAACGATATGGACAAAATTTCATATCATATATTCATGCCAGATATCTCGATATCAATACGATACGATATGACTACGGGTTAAAACCAAGCATTTTTCAGCAAAATAAAAACATCATAATACAAAAGAATGTGGAAAGTGCAGTTTTATTTATAAGAACTCACTGCCAGTCATCAACATTAACATAAAGCAATGTGGTATGTTAGCGTCTGTGATGTCTTTATGTCTGGTGGATGATGTCGACTCGTACGGTGTAACGCTACTGAAGGCATCAGCAATCAAACTTTGCTTGGGCTTCTTTTGGGATGACTGAGAAGTTCCCGGTGTTTCTCTCATTGCATTACACTCTTCGTGCAGCACGCGATGGTGTTGTTTCAGGTGGTGAAACATGTTTGTTGTGCTACCTTGCTTCGTCGCAATTTTTGCCAAGCACGACCTGCACAACACCTCGCTCTGGTTTACATCATCCTGTTTAAATCCAAAATACCTCCAAATAATGGAGGATGATTTATGTTTTGGCACCAAATCAGATTCTGTACCGCCACCGGCCGCATTATCTTCCGCACTCATGTCACTTTTCTTTCTTTCTTTTTAATTTCCCCGCTGTGTATGTAGTGTGTGTGTGCGTCGGTCTCTGTCTCCCTCACTCCCGCCCTCATATGTTTGTCATTGGTTGGCTTCAGCTGTCGATCCACAGCAAGCATGAAATAAGGTTTGTGGTTGGCTGGCCTTAGCGGTGCATTCAAGGGCAATCGTAAAAATGATGTTTGTTGTGACTGCCAGAGCTGTACATGCAGGGCGAGCGCGGGGGGAAATCTATATTGTTCATATCGTTGCTTTTTCGATATTAGTATCTTGAATGTTCATATCTAGATATAGATGCGATAACGATATATCGTTCAGCCCTGCTATGGCCCATGCTGGACTTGAACCGGTCACCCTCCGGTTCCCAAGCCAAGTCTCTATAGACTGAGCTACTGCCGCCCCCTTTACTGTGAGGACGTCTCTGTGAGGACGTCTCTGTGAGGGCGTATCTTTACTGTGAGGACGTCTCTGTGAGGGCGTCTCTGTGAGGACGTCTCTGTGAGGATGTCTCTTTACTGCGAGGACGTCTCTTTACTGTGAGGACGTCTCTGTGAGGATGTCTCTTTACTGTGAGGATGTCTCTGTGAGGATGTCTCTGTACTGCGAAGACGTCTCTTTACTGTGAGGACGTCTCTGTACTGTGAGGACGTCTCTTCACTGCGAAGACGTCTCTGTGAGGATGTCTCTTTACTGTGAGGACGTCTCTTTACTGTGAGGACGTCTCTTTACTGTGAGGACGTCTCTGTACTGCGAAGACGTCTCTGTGAGGATGTCTCTGTACTGCGAGGACGTCTCTTTACTGTGAGGACGTCTCTGTACTGTGAGGACGTCTCTTCACTGCGAAGACGTCTCTGTGAGGATGTCTCTGTACTGCGAGGACGTCTCTTTACTGTGAGGACGTCTCTGTACTGTGAGGACGTCTCTTCACTGCGAAGACGTCTCTGTGAGGATGTCTCTTTACTGTGAGGACGTCTCTTTACTGTGAGGACGTCTCTGTGAGGATGTCTCTTTACTGTGAGGACGTCTCTTTACTGTGAGGACGTCTCTTTACTGTGAGGACGTCTCTGTGAGGATGTCTCTTTACTGTGAGGATGTCTCTGTAAGGATGTCTCTTTACTGTGAGGATGTCTCTGTGAGGATGTCTCTGTACTGCGAAGACGTCTCTGTGAGGATGTCTCTGTACTGCGAGGACGTCTCTTTACTGTGAGGACGTCTCTGTACTGTGAGGACGTCTCTTCACTG
This sequence comes from Sciaenops ocellatus, assembly GCA_033000465.1. Lineage (NCBI taxonomy): Eukaryota > Metazoa > Chordata > Actinopteri > Sciaenidae > Sciaenops > Sciaenops ocellatus. The sequence goes on along the minus strand of CP136869.1, from coordinate 222,674 downwards.
CGAAGACGTCTCTGTGAATGTGTTTGTACCTTGTGTACGTCCTCATTGGTCAGCTCTTTCAGGATGGCTTCCTGCACACGCAGCGCTGCACTGGGAGACTTATCTAGCTCCTGATTGGCCGATGCCTCAACAAGGTCGTCCGTGGTGGGCGTGTCATCGTGCTCCCCGAGTACCTACACACACACACACACACACACACAGAGTGTTAATTAAAGGTGTGATGATCGTTAATCAGATCATTATTGATCAGTTTGATTGTACCTCAGCGTCAGCGGCCAGCTGAGCCTCTGGTGGCAGCGCCATCTTTACGATGTCATAGGGAAACTTGTCTTTGTCCTCTGATGACACGTCTCGTTTCTGAGGACACATGAACACATCATCATGAGGGAGGAGCTTCACCTGACCAAATGAACCGGGTAAACGACACACACACACGCACACGCACACATACGCGCACACACACACACACACACACACACACACACACACACACACACACACACACACACACACACACACACACACACACACACACACACACACACACACCCCCTCAGGTGTCACCTTCTGTATTTATAACTACAGTTTGCAGACGAGGAAACGACTGACAAGGTAAACACAACCCTGAATACAGCATTCATTACCTGACTGTTACCTGTGTGTGTGTGTTTCCTATGTGTGTTACCTGTGTGTGTTACTCTCTCTCTCTCTCTCTCTCTCTCTCTCTCACCATCACCATCTGTAAACATACATGTCTCATTAATGCATGTTAATGCATGTTACTAACTAAACTTCTTCCCCGGAGTTTCTGTGCTCTCTCGTCCAGCAGGTTCTCATGGATCGTGGCTGCTGCTGTGGTCCTGCACGACGTCCACTACTTATATTATTACTGTCATTATTGTTACCATATCTCTGTGTACTCTGTGTACTGTAATCATTTTATCATTCATTGTAATTGTACAATATGTCTCTGTTGATTTGTTCTGTACACGTGACATCTATTGCACGTCTGTCCGTCCTGGGAGAGGGATCCCTCCTCTGTGGCTCTTCCTGAGGTTTCTTCCACCTTTTTTCCTGTTAAAAGGGTTTTTGTGGGCAAGTTTTTCCTCACTCGAACCGAGGGTCTAAGGACAGAGGGTGTAAGGACAGAGGGTGTAAGGACAGAGGGTCTAAGGACAGAGGGTCTGAGGACAGAGGGTCTAAGGACAGAGGGTCTAAGGACAGAGGGTGTCACTCCCTGTACAGATTGTAAAGCCCTCTGAGGCAAAATGTGTTTGTGAATTTGGGCTATACAAATAAAATTTGATTTGTTACCTTTGTGTGTGTGTGTGACCTGTGTGTGTGTGTGTTACCTGTGTGTGTGTTACCTGAGAGCAGAGTTTGTCGAGGAAGCGGATGCCAAGGATTTGGCCTGATGACATCATGAGGTTGACGTCTCTCTTCTTGACGGAGATCTTTGCCGTGTACATGTAGTTCAACACCTCCTCAAAGATGTCTGAGCGGATGAAGTCGATCTCAATCACGGAGGAGTTGTCTACCTGAGGAGACCACACAGGTGAGCAGCACGACACAGGTGTTCACACATTTAGGAATCTTTAAGTATTTGGACAGTACCTCATGTTTTTGAAGTATTTACAGAGTACATGTGTGTATTTGGACAGTACCTCGTGTTTTTGAAGTATTTACAGAGTACATGTGTGTATTTGGACGGTACCTCGTGTTTTTGAAGTATTTACAGAGTACATGTGTGTATTTGGACGGTATCTCGTGTTTTTGAAGTATTTACAGAGTACATGTGTGTATTTGGACGGTACCTTGTGTTTTTGAAGTATTTACAGAGTACATGAGTGTATTTGGACAGTACCTCATGTTTCTTGAAGAGTTTTTTGAAGTAGTTGGAGCAGGCGGCGAGCACACAGCGGTGAGCGCGGAACTTGACGTCTTCTACCACCACAGCGATGTCGCAGTGCTCGCCCTCCAGGCGCTGCTCGTTCAGCAGCTTCAGGAAGATGCTCTTATGTTCGTCGTCCACGTACTTCACCGTCTCCGTCATCTGAACAGAGAAACACCTGTTATTACCTGACCCACATCAGAGAGCAGGTCTGAATCAAACCAGCAGCTTCATGACTCCAGGACCAGGACCACAGATCCAGAGTTCAGAGAGTCCTGCTGTGATTGGTTAATAAACTATAAGCTCTGGATCCAGGCTTCCCATAATGCTTTGTCTGTTAGCAGCTAGCTGAATTAGCGGTTAGCTGAATGAAGTCTCTGTCCCACAATTCAATGCGGCAGCGACAAAAAGTGCTGAGTCATGGAGAAGCAGACAGAGTTCATGAGCAGAGCGTGTGAATATGAACATACGTGATGACGTCATGAAGTGTGTTCTGTTGTTGACTGTGGAGCTCCGTTCACACACAGCTGTTTGACAAACGTTGTGTAAACGTTGTTAATAAGTTGTCCTGACCATTGAAATGAATGTAAAACATGAATGTGACATTCAGTGTGACGGTCAGAGCTTCAGTAACTGTGACGGACGTCCAGCGTCCTGCAGATCATCATGAAGTTACTGCTGATTATTAATCAGAACTTGTTAACATGTTTGTATGTGAGTGGACAGGAGGGTGAGCGACCGTTCTCACTGTGACAAACACTTTGTTTACATTCATCTTTATATATCCTGCATCAAACAACACGGGCAGCGCACCAACATCTAACATGGAGCCGTTTGTAGTCCATCACACTACTTTGTAGTTTAACACAGATCACATGACGTCTCCTAACTCCTTATCACCTCTCCTTCAAACCTTTCCTCAGGATGATGAACATCTAGACTCCTCCTTGACGAGTGTTTAAGACCAGTATTTATGGAGAGCGTTTAGGAAAGGACAGAGGAGGTTATTTGTTGGTTTCTGATTGGTCTTCACTCTGTCAGCTGTTAAACTAAAAGAACTTCCTGTGTTTACCTGCGCACACCTGACGCCCCCCCCCCCCCCCCGCGCTCAGACCGGCCGACAGTTCATGTACCTCTCCTCCTGCGGACACGCGCCCTGGAGCGCGTGCACGCTTCCTGCTGCGTGTGTGAGGGGCAGGCAGCAGACAGGCTAGCTGTTAGCACGGAGCACTCAGTGAGTGTTTACCGAACACAACGGGCTTCACCCGGTCTGGACCGGACCGTTAAGGGACACACCGAGTCCCGTTAGTACTCTGACTGACCTCACTTCATTTAAACCGGGCTGAAGCGGGCTAAGCTAACAGGCTAACAGCTGGGAGGCTAACGTGTAACGTCATCAGGTCCGGATCAAACCGTTTAACCCGGGTCAGGTCAGGTTCTACCGGGAGAACAGCCGTTACCTCTGCAGACGGTAGCTGTTAGCTGCGAGCACCGGGGAGGCTAACGCTAGCCTGGAGCTAACATGCTAATTAAACATTAAACATCGTTAAGTTGACCGGACACACCGGGACCGGTGCTAACAGCAGGTCTGTGTGTCACGGACACCGGACGGTATAGTGCCGGTAACGAGTGTCGGCGTGTTTGAAGTGTTAAATGGCGGACAGTCCGGCCTGCTGCTCCGCTCACACAAAATGGCGTTTATCCGCAGACGGTCCTCCGCGCGCCGTCTCTGTTAAACCCACTAACCAACATCAGCATCGGCGGGGAGCGGGTCGCGTGCTTCCGCGGACCCTCCGCTCCGCCGTCCCCGGGACCGACACACAGGCACGCGAGCAGCGGCGGCGCCGCGGCCTCGACCACACGAACGAGACGGGGCTCGAGCGGCCATGAACGCCTCGAGAGCGCGCAGGCATCCCCGCGGAAACGGCGGTCGGAGCGGGGGGGAAAAAGGAGAGCGCGGGGCCAGGGGAGCGGGCTCTTACCGTCACAACGGGCCGGTGTGAGCGTGTTCCTCTGGGTGTGTCAGAGCACCGGGAGTCGGTAATCACTTTGTCCGGTTGTTGTTGTTGTTGATGAGGACGAGCACAGAGCGGAAGGCCGCGCTTTGCGCCAGCACGCACACACTGCAGGGGCACGCAGGCGGCGGGCCAAAGAGCCTGTGTGGGCGAGACGGATCACTGCCTCTGAGCATGCGCAGTGTGACCGGGCCTGAGAGTCAGGCACGTGAAAGACGGAAGAGAGAGCGTGTGTTATCTGAACTCCACTTCACCTTTACTCAGTCAACCACTTCACCTTTACTCAGTCAACCACTTCACCTTTACTCAGTCAACCACTTCACGTTTACTCAGTACATCAACCACTTCACCTTTACTCAGTCAACCACTTCACCTTTAATCAGTCCATCAACCACTTCACCTTTACTCAGTCAACCACTTCACCTTTAATCAGTCCATCAACCACTTCACCTTTACTCAGTCAACCACTTCACCTTTAATCAGTCCATCAACCACTTCACCTTTACTCAGTCAACCACTTCACCTTTACTCAGTACATCAACCACTTCACCTTTACTCAGACAGTCAACCACTTCACCTTTACTCAGTCCATCAACCACTTCACCTTTACTCAGTCAACCACTTCACCTTTACTCAGTACATCAACCACTTCACCTTTACTCAGTCAACCACTTCACCTTTAATTAGTCCATCAACCACTTCACCTTTACTCAGTCAACCACTTCACGTTTACTCAGTCCATCAACCACTTCACCTTTACTCAGTCCATCAACCACTTCACCTTTAGTCAGTCCATCAACCACTTCACCTTTACTCAGTCAACCACTTCACCTTTACTCAGTCCATCAACCACTTCACCTTTAGTCAGTCCATCAACCACTTCACCTTTACTCAGTCAACCACTTCACCTTTACTCAGTCAACCAACCACTTCACCTTTAATCAGTCCATCAACCACTTCACCTTTAATCAGTCCATCAACCACTTCACCTTTACTCAGTTTGTTTTAAATAAAAATGTTTATTTAAAATGTTTTAACATGTTTGATGTTTTTTAAAAAAAAGTTTTTGAATAAAATTAAATTTGAAGTGATCAGATTGTTTGTTTGTAAATTTTACCTTTAACCTTTTTTAGTGTTCTTAAAATATTAACTCTTAATACTGCACGTGTCGTTAACGTGTCGTTAATGTGTCACGTTTACTCAGTCCATCAACCACTTCACCTTTAATTAGTCCATCAACCACTTCACCTTTAATTAGTCCATCAACCACTTCACCTTTAATCAGTCAACCACTTCACCTTTACTCAGTCCATCAACCACTTCACCTTTAGTCAGTCCATCAACCACTTCACCTTTAATCAGTCCATCAACCACTTCACCTTTAGTCAGTCCATCAACCACTTCACCTTTAATTAGTCCATCAACCACTTCACCTTTAATCAGTCAGTCAACCACTTCACCTTTAATCAGTCCATCAACCACTTCACCTTTACTCAGTTTGTTTTAAATAAAAATGTTTATTTAAAATGTTTTAATTTTAATACTGCACGTGTTGTTAATGTGTCGTTAATGTGTAATTAACATGTTAACATGTCATTAACGTGTTACCAGGTTGTTAACATGTCGTTAACATGTCATTAGTGTGTTGCAGAAAAATCAAGATATCAAAGTTTTGACGTAAAAATTCTTTAATATGACAGTTTCAATAAATCTATGACATCATTCATGAACAGCCAATCAGGGGAAAGATAGTAATAAATATGTAGTTCAAGTTCAGAGACATGAAAAAATATAAAATATATTCAAGAGTTAAAAGTCTGAGCAAACCTTTAACCCCCCATATGACATGCAGACTGTTGCCATGACAACGCCAGGAAAACCACATCCTGTGCTCCCTTTCAGAACTACACTACCCACAATCCTCTGCATCCAACAGGGATAAACACAGAGAAGAAACAGACACAGATTCTCCTGTTCTGTCATAATCATTATCAATCAATAATTAAAAATCAGTAATCATTAAGTAATAATCAATAAACTGAGAAGCTGAAGTGATAAATGTGATATAACTGATCATAAAGAGTGTAAATATATCAGGATCTATCAATATCGATTAGATATCAGATTAGCTTCTAGGTTAGTATCTTCAGGTCACATGTCAGTCCATGCAGGGCGGGACCAGGTGAGCATCCAGCAGCCAATCAGAGCAGCTCGTACTGCCGCAAGTGCATCCGCTGGATGATGTCACGACAGTCATTGAAGACACGGCGAATGTTTTCGGTGTCAATGGCACAGGTGAAGTGAGGATAACAGTAATGTTTCCCATCGCCACTTGCCGTGCTGATCCTCTGAGAGACAGACAGATCAGAGAGAGACAGGTATTTTATATTTTTAGATCTTACATTAACCATAATGCATGAATGGGTCGTAACCGGAAGAGTCATAACATGAAGGGTCCTAACGTGAAGACTCGTAACGTGAAGAGTCCTAACGTGAAGAGTTCTAACGTCAAGAGTCATAACATGAAGAATTTAAGCGTTTTTACCAAAAACTCGTCTCTAATGAAGAACTTGGCTCGGGTCACTCTGGGGTCTTCATCAGCATCTGGAACAGCTGGACAGAAACACAGACATCAGGAGGCGTGTTCATGTGTGTATTTGTACATGTATGTGTGTATTTGTACACATGTGTACTTGTACATGTGTGTGTACCTGTACCTTCAGCAGTTACTTGGTAGTTGGTGTATTCAGGGAAATAATCCTCCAGTTTGGATTTTCCAGCCAGAATTTTGTCAGCGAGCACATCCTGTTTGTTCAGGAACAAGATCACTGAGATGGTCTTCAGAAACCTGTAGCCAATCACAGAGCAGACAGGGTTCATTATAGCCAATCACAGAGCAGAGAGGGTTCACTACAGCCAATCACAGGGCAGAGAGGATCAGGTACCTGTTGGTCCAGATGGATCTAAAGAGGTCCAGAGATTCTCGCAGCCGATTGGTTGAGTTGTCCTCTCTGATCACCATGTTATAGCTGCTGCTTGCTGCCACGAAGATGATGGCCGTCACATCTGAACACAAAACATCACCATCATCATCATCAGCCCCACCATCATCATCATCATCATCACCATCATCATCACCATCATCATCATCATCATCATCACTATCTTCATCATCATCATCACCATCATCACCATCTTCATCATCATCATCACCATCTTCATCATCATCATCATCATCATCATCATCATCATCATCACCACCATCATCACCATCATCACTATCATCACCATCATCACTATCATCACCATCATCATCATCATCATCACCATCATCATCACCACCACCAACATCACCATCATCATCATCCCTATCATCATCACCATCATCATCATCACCACCATCTTCATCACCACCACCATCATCATCACCATCATCACCATCATCATCATCACCATCATCATCATCATTATCATCACCATCATCATCACAATCATCTCCATCATCACCATTATCACATCATCATTATCATCATCATCACCACCATCATCACCATCATCATCATCACCATCATCATCACCATCATCACCATCATCATCACATCATCATCATCATCATCACCACCATCTTCATCACCATCATCATCATCACTATCATCACCATCATCATCACCATCATCACCATCATCATCATCATCATCACCATCATCACTATCATCACCATCATCATCACCATCATCACCATCATCATCACCACCATCTTCATCATCATCATCATCATCATCATCATCACCATCATCATCATCATCATCACCATCATCATCATCATCATCATCACCATCATCATCATCACCACCATCTTCATCATCATCATCACTATCATCACCATCATCATCACCATCATCACCATCATCATCACTATCATCACCATCGTCATCACCATCATCACCATCATCATCATCATCATCATCATCATCATCACCATCATCATCATCATCACCATCATCACCATCATCATCATCAACATCATCTAACCAATCAGTGATTTTTCCCACCGTTGAAGCACTGAATCCACTTCCTGCGTTCATCTCTCTGTCCTCCAACATCAAACATACTGAGAGACAGACAGACAGACAGACAGACAGACAGACATTATTAAGAGAAATAAAATGACAAAGTTTTATTCATGACAAAATATATCCGTAGCCTTTATAACATGAAGAACTATATTTCCCATAATGCTTTAGGGACGTCCAGTACTTCTGTCTGAGGTCAGCTGATCTATGCGCGTATATTCAAAATGGACAAAGAGATCATGACATCATGATGACATCAGGACGAGCACTTCCTGTTGTTTTTACCAGCATGCACCTGGCTCTTCCACCTCACCTGTATGTTGGTGTTCAGGTTTCAATCATGTTTAAAACTAAACAAAAAAGAGGTTAGCAGGTAGAGAGACAGCTGATTGGTGCAGGTTGGCAGAGGGGGCGGGGCTAAACACTCACTGGAAGTTGACCTTGTCCACCTGGAACCTGGTCTCAAAGATCCCTGAGGTCAGCACTCTGCAGCGCAGCAGATCCTACAGGAGAAGAAGAAACACGTTCACTGCCCGGCTACAGGTGAGTCAGCCTGAATGCTGGGAGCTGATTGGTCGGTTTGTTACCTGGTCAGTAGGTGTGTAGTCCGTCCTCCGGACTGAATCCAACCGGTCCAGGAAGCTGTAACACACACACAGACAAACACACACACACATCACTGTGACAGTTACATTTATTCAATTAGCAGACGCTTTTATCCAAAGCGACTTATAAAGAAGGGAACAATCAAGGTATAGTGTGATAAGAAAGTGTTAGTGCAGCAGTAAACTGCTGTGACAATTCTTAAAGGGACAGATGTATCATGTCCAGTTGTTGTGTTGTAGAGGAGGTCCTCTCTGAAGAGCTGGAGGTCTTCAGGAGGTTTGTGAAGGTGGTAGGACGTTCCACCAACGGGGAACCACAGACGAGAAAAGTTTGGATTGTCCTGAACGAATGGGTGGCAGAGCCAGGCGTCGTTCATTGGAGGAGCGTAACGGTCGTGAGGTAGCATATGCCTGTATAAGGGCGTTCAAGTAGGTAGGTGAAGTACCGGAGGCAACTTTGTAGGCGAGCATTAGCGATTTGAATTTAATGCGAGCTGCAACAGGTAGCCAGTGGAGCTCCATGAGCAGTGGGGTGACATGTTGAAGAGCAGGCGAGCCGCTGCGTTCTGGATCATCTGAAGTGGTTTCACTGTGCAGGCTGGGAGGCCCGTCAGGAGGGCATTACAGTAATCCAGTGTTGAGATGACCACAGCTTGTGTCAGGAGCTGAGTAGCATGTTGAGTTAAGTAAGGATTTTTAACATGTTGTAAAGTGCAAACATTTACAACATCAGAAAAACATCACAGGCCTATTCATCCAATCACCTCCACCTAAGTTGTGATGGACCGTCAGGGTTAGTGGAGCGCTCTGATTGGTCTGTTGGGATTTAACATTTGACAGTGATGATGTGCGTGTGTATGTGTGTGTGTCTTACTACTTAGCGCAGTCGATCAGCTGATATTCGTTGGAGCGTTCAAAACATGCCTTCACGCCATCGTCCTCCCACAACTTCTGAGCATGCTCAAAGAACTCCTGAGAGACAGACAGTTTGATTCACACAGGAAGTGTCATCATGGAACAGGAAGTGTCTTCAAGAAACAGGAAGTGTCATCACTAAACTGGATCAACTGATGTCAAAATAAGCTGACAGGAAGTTCAGGCGCTGTGATGAGTTTCTCATAAACTAACAGAGTTTAAATCATGTTGACGATACACTGGCCTGTGATCAGCTGATCTGTCTGTTCTCACACAATGAAGATCTGTGGTTAGCTCCGTGGTTAGCTCCGTGGTTAGCTCTGTGGTTAGCTCCGTGGTTAGCTCTGTGGTTAGCTCCGTGGTTAGCTCCGTGGTTAGCTCTGTGGTTAGATTCATGGTTAGCTTCATGACAGAGACACCATTCAGCTGATCACAGGTAGTGTAGCATAAACTCTGCTAGTTTATAATGAACACAAACATTGAACTCATCGCGATGACAGTTTGATTTTTTATGAATTCATGCAGTAAAGTCATTAAATGTATTTTGTTCAGTGTGATGTCGTCTGATTGGACAGCAGTCGACCAATCAGCAGCGTCAGAGCCAATAGAAGGTGACAGGAAGACATTTGTTTTGTCTCTTTGAGTCTTTAGAGACTGGCGGCGTATTAATGAGGCCTCAGGTGACACACACACACACACACACAGTGTGTCGTCCTGTGTGGTTTCAGTCCCTTGTTAACTCGTTACATCATGTCATTAACATCATTAAAACAAACAAGCTCTTAACGACTCTCCGGGTGCTGCTTCACCTGTCTGATATCACAGGAGATCAGTGTTAGCACCTCAGCTGCTAATGCTAACAACAGCAGAAAATAAAGTAGCAGCTGTTAGCATCAGGTAACAATTGCTAATCCTAACAGCTGCTTAAATCTGTGTTTCATAATCTGTTAGCTGACAGCTACATGCTAACATTAGCATGTTATCTCTAGCATGTTAGCATGCTAATGTTAGCTGTACGTCTGTAGCGTCAGTAGTAAAGAAAATGCAGCAGAGGCTGATGGGAATGTTTGGTTTGAAGTTTGACACATAAACTTTGATGCGATGGTGGCGCTGCATGAAAATCTGTCCAATCAAATATTAAAGTGGTGGAGCCAATAACAGCTGTTAGCATGTTAGCCTCTTAGCATGTTAGCTCAGTTGTTAGCCCGCAGAAACAAGAATAATTTTATTTGAAATCTTTTAAGCAAGCTGCTAAGCTAACCTAGCATCTGAACATCCTGACTCGTCCTGAGGCTGATGCCATTGGCTAACGCTAGCACCGGTGTGTGTGTGTGTTTTTATATATATGTGTGTGTGTGTGTTTTTATATATGTGTGTGTGTGTGTGTGTGTTTTTATATATGTGTGTGTGTGTGTGTGTTTTTATATATGTGTGTGTGTGTGTGTGTGTGTGTGTGTTTTTATATATGTGTGTGTGTGTGTGTGTGTGTGTTTTTATATATGTGTGTGTGTGTGTGTGTGTGTGTTTTTATATATGTGTGTGTGTGTGTGTGTTTTTATATATGTGTGTGTGTGTGTGTGTGTGTGTGTGTTTTTATATATGTGTGTGTGTGTGTGTGTGTGTGTTTTTATATATGTGTGTGTGTGTGTTACCTCTGTGTATTCAAAGTCGGACAGCGGTGCGATGCTCTTGATGTAGTCGACTCTGAACTGGTTGCCAGGGTTACCCAGAGGCATGGGCGGAGTCAGCATACTCATGGCTGACACGATGGTCTGAACACACACACACACACACACACACACACAGAGCTTACATATATATATATACATATATATATATTTATATAATTAGTCATTTGGTCATGTGATCATGTGATCAGGTCATCAGGTGTGACGTACCACGATGGCGTCCTTCACGTTCTTCCTGATGTCCTGAATCTTCTGCTGTTTCTCTCTGAAAGAAAAATAGACAGACTGATTGGATGACTGAGCCAGACGAGCTGTGATTGGCTGATTGTGGACTGGACTGAACACGTATGACATCATCATAATTAATGTGACTTCTATTTTATAAAAGGAAGGGAGATTTCAAAATAAAAGCTGAAGAATTTAACTCACTCAGCGTTGAAACCATCAACGTGAAGAATCCTCATCTGCTTCACGATAGTACTTTTACCTGACTCACCTGCACCTGCAGACAGACAGGTGAGAGACAGACAGGTGAAAGAGACAAAGAGACAGACAGACAGACAGACAGACAGGCAGGCAGGCAGGTGTCTCACCCAGCAGTAACAGTCTGTGTGTAGCTTTGTAAGCCTGTCTCTCTTTCTGCAGCTGTCTCTCGATCTTCTTGTTCGCTTCTCTCTTAGCTTTTTCGTCCAGTCGTTCTTCCTCCGTCTTCCCTCCCAGACAGCCCATCTCAACTGGAACCACAGAAACCAGCAGACAACAGACAGAAACCAGTAAACAACAGACAGAAACCAGCAAACACCAGTAATCAACAGACAGAAACCAGTAAACACCAGTAAACAACAGACAGAAACTAGTAAACAACTGACAGAAACCAGCAAACACCAGTAGACAACAGACAGAAACCAGTAAACAACTGACAGAAACCAGTAAACACCACTAAACAACAGACAGAAACTAGTAAACAACTGACAGAAACCAGCAGACAGAAACCACCAGTAAACAACAGACAGAAACCACCAGCAAACTCCAGTAAACAACTGACAGAAACCAGCAAACAGACAGAAACCAGCAAACACCAGTAAACAACTGACAAAAACCAGCAAACACCAGTAAACAACAGACAGAAACCAACAAACACCAGTAAACAACTGACAGAAACCAGTAAACAACTGACAGAAACCAGTAAACAACTGACAGAAACCAGCAAACACCAGTAAACAACAGACAGAAACCAGTAAACAACTGACAGAAACCAGCAAACAAACAGAAACCAGCAAACACCAGTAAACAACTGACAGAAACCAGTGAACAACAGACGGAAACCAGCAAACAACAGACAGAAACCACCAGTAAACAACAGACATAAATCAGCAAACAGACAGAAATCAGCAAACAACAGTGTTGAGTTGAAACAAAAAGTTTAAAGATTTAATTTCTTGACCACACTCAGAGTTTTAGTTCTGTTACTTTGACTTCAATAAAGGAGCTGAATACTTCTGAAACCAGTGAACCCAGTATGTAACCCGCTGATCTTGGTTCAGCTGTGCTGGTACCGACCTGTAGCTGTTGGTGATCACTGCGGCGTCCTTTCTCTCTGTCCGTCCATTAAAGTCCAAAAAAGAAAAGAAACACAGCAGCAGCAGCTCTCAGCCAGTCAGCATCTCCGTCTGTCCTCCAGTTCAGGTCCAGTTAAGATAGACAGAACCAGTTCTCCTGCTGGTTTTGGGATGTTTCCTGTTGTTAAACTGTGAGAAGATAAACACCTGAGCTGCTCTCTGACTCTCTCTCTCTCTCTCTGTCTGCCTCCCCCAGTCTCTAATAGTGCCTCATTAGTCTTCTCTTTGGGGGATTTCACTGTTTTTCCTCTCGTGTCACTTTGCTGCCTGACAACCAGCAGCTGGATTCATAAACACAAACTCGTCTCCTGGTTTCAGTCTGGACTCTGATGGACCAGAACAGACTCTGGACCAGCAGACAGGTCAGGAGACATTGACCCTGAGGTCACTGAAGAGGAAACAGATTCTTCTTCTGTGGTGTTCAGATATCTGACAGTTTCAGGTCCAGCAGGTAGTCGATGATTTATTAAAATATCATTTAGTAATCTGAAGTTTAAATATATAAACAACGTTTAAATATTTATAAATTCACAAAGTCTGTTAAATAAATACATGTATATTGTGATCAGTGACAATCGGCACAGACAGGATGCAGTCACTTCTCATGAACAGCTCATAAACACTGATCCTGGACCTGCAGGATGATGTATGATGTATATACAGAGATATAAAACTCTGAGGACAAAGGGGGACACACTGAGTCCTGGACCTAGACTATTGAAGAGCGCACCAGGATCTGAGAGTTGAGAGTTACAGTGGGCCGTACCAGTGTTAATGGACAGGTGTGTTACAGTGGGCCGTACCTGTGTTGACTGACAGGTGTGTTACAGTGGGCGGTAACTCTGTTGATTGACAGGTGTGTTACAGTGGGCTGTACCTGTGTTGATGGACAGGTGTGTTACAGTGGGCCGTACCTGTGTTGATGGACTGGTGTGTTACAGTGGGCGGTAACTCTGTTGATTAACAGGTGTGTTACAGTGGGCCGTACCTGTGTTGACGGGCAGGTGTGTTACAGTGGGCCGTACCTGTGTTGACAGGCAGGTGTGTTACAGTGGGCCGTACCTGTGTTGACTGACATTGTGTTACAGTGGGCTGTACCTGTGTTGACTGACAGGTGTGTTACAGTGGGCCGTACCTGTGTTGATGGACAGGTGTGTTACAGTGGGCGGTACCTGTGTTGACAGGGTCGATGTCTGCAGGTCAGGAGACATCGACCCTGAAGTCACTGAAGAGGAATCAGATTCTTCTTCTGTGGTGTTCAGATATCTGACAGTTTCAGGTCCAGCAGGTAGTCGATAATTTATTAAAATATCATTTAGTAATCTGAAGTTTAAATATATAAACAACGTTTAAAGAATTATAAATTCACAAAGTCTGTTAAATAAATACATGTATACTGTGATCAATGACAATCGGCACAGACAGGATGCAGTCACTTCTCATGAACAGCTCATAAACACTGATCCTGGACCTGCAGGATGATGTATGATGTATATACAGAGATATAAAACTCTGAGGACAAAGGGGGACACACTGAAGTCCTGGACCTGGAAGAGCGCACCAGGATCTGAGAGCTCATGGAGTTCAGCAGGTAGTTGATAATTTATCACAATATTATTTAACATATAAACTCCTTTATGTATGTAAACATTACAACAATTAAATAATTATAAATTCATTAAATCTATTAAGTGTATCAATATATATTAAATAATATTAACAGATTATGGTAAAAGATTACAATAATAAAGTCTAGATAATAAATGTACTTTATTATTAATTATTAATTTATTGTAATTTGTTATGAAGCTCATCGATCCATTGTATGTCGGTTTGTCTCCGCCATGTATCCCTTTAAAGTCACTGCACTCTGTCACTGTTACCATGGCAACAGGCTGACTCAAACAGGAAACTGAATTCATTCATGCTGTTTTTATTTGTAACAAATGGACCCCCGAGTGGGAAAAAAACTCAGAAACATGAATGAAGTTTGATGATTTGAAAGATCCTCCCTGAATGGACAAGCTCTTCTCTTCTTCTCTTTCACTGGCTGGAGAGATGCTCTGTCCCCGACGCTTTGCTTTCCAAAGATTTCAACCTGAGGTGACAAAAAACAAAATCCACAAGGTCAGAACCGGATCCAGAACAGGTTCTGACAGTGCAAACAAGTGTAAACTAGATCTGGAGCAAGTTTGATCCAGATCCAAACCAGATCAGACCGACCTCTGCAGGTGTTCCTCACAGAACGAGCCCAGACGGGTCCTCTCAGCTCGGAAGAAACCCTGAAGACAAAGAGGGACGCGATGAGTCCTGGACTACAGATCTAAACCTGGTCTGGATGAGGACAAAGAGGGACACGATGAGTCCTGGACTAGAGATCTAAACCTGGTCTGGATGAGGACAAAGGGGGACACGGAGAGTCCTGGACTAGAGATCTAAACCTGGTCTGGATGAGGACAAAAGGGGACATGGTGAGCCCTGGTCCTGGACATAAATACTGTACCAGGATCTGAGAGTTCATGGAGTTCAGGCTCGTCGAGTTTTCTTCAAGTCGATTCAGCTGATGAGAGACGCTGATCTGAAACGTGTGCAGCAACGCCAGCCTGTGCACACACACATACATGGACAGGTGTGTTACAGTGGGCCGTACCAGTGTTGATGGACAGGTGTGTTACAGTGGGCCGTACCTGTGTTGATGGACAGGTGTGTTATAGTGTGCGGTACCTGTGTTGACTGACAGCTGTGTTACAGTGGGCCGTACCTGTGTTGGACAGGTGTGTTACAGTGGGCGGTGCCTGTGTTGATGGATAGGTGTGTTACAGTGGACGGTGCCTGTGTTGATGGACAGGTGTGTTATAGTGGGCGGTACCAGTGTTGATGGACAGGTGTGTTACAATGGGCTGTACCTGTGTTGACGGACAGGTGTGTTACAGTGGGCGACACCTGTGTTGACTGACAGGTGTGTTACAGTGAGCGGTACCTGTGTTGATGGACAGGTGTTTTACAGTGGGCGGTACCTGTGTTGATGGACAGGTGTTTTACAGTGGGCGGTACCTGTGTTGATGGACAGCTGTTAGCAGCGAGGTGACGTGTTGTTGACACTCTTTTAAAGACTGAAGAACTTCAGCTTCAGCGTTCTGCCAGCAGCTCTGAAATTATGTCATCATCAATTAATAATTAATTGGTTATTAACTGATTAATCAGTCAAATAAAATCAATAATCAGAGCTAACGATCCATAACGTGGAGCAGGTGTGTACTGACGGTGAAGTGTTGTTCCAGCTCTGTCTTGAAGGTGTTGAAGGCAGCTGTTATTCCACATGTCAAGTCTGACTTTGGCACCATCACTAGTTCATCACAAAGCCCCGCCTCCTCCTCCTCTGGTGGCTCCACCCCCTCAGGTGACCCTTCTGAGACCAGGTGAGCAGCACCTTTTTCAAATACAATTCAAACACTTAAGTAAAAAGAATCAAACACAAACTACCTGTCAGGGGTGTTTCAGGCTCCTCCCCCTCTGGCTGAGGCCCCACCCTCCTCTTTTGGGCTGGGAGACCCTCAGTTTGGTCTGACAGGTAGCCTTCACATAGAGAGACAAGTCAGGACTCAAACATCTGAAACAGAAAAGTGGGTTTGACTCTGCCCATCGATGATGCGGTGAATGTTACCTGAGTCTCTCTTCCTGTCAGGACTGAAGACTTCCTGTAAAAAGAAAGAAACAGGTGAGAAGCGTCTTTTTTAATTCAGTAATAAAAGAACAAATATACCTTTGTTAAAGGAGAGCTGCTTCCTCCTGACTCCCCCATCTCTCCCTGTGAGATCAGTAGCTCCGCCCCCACAGGAACACCTGACAGACAGACTTTTGTTAGATTATTCTGCTTCACATTAAAACACTTCAAGACAGGACACAGGAAGGCTTTTAATGTGAAGCAGCCATAGGAAGCAGACACTGAAACAAAGGTTTGGAAATCAAGGTTTGGAAATGATTCATCAGGGTAACCCACCAGGTTTGGACACCAGGTGAGGAAGTGGACAGGTGTAACTGTGATAGATAGTTGCTGTTGTCTGACCTGAGTTGTACGAAGGTGTCGAGTGTCGGACGTGATCGAACAAACTCTCTGCTGACTCTGACTTCCTCTCTGAAGTCTGTAAACAAACAACACTCTGCTGACTTCCTGTTTGTAAACAACAAACACACCTGAATGAAAAACTGTTTTTACAGTCTAGTTACCTTCATCACACAGGATTCTTCCTCACTGCTCGGAGATGACAGAGGCAGAACTACAGGCAGACAGACAGTTCAGTTTTTAAAGTGACACACAGAGCTAACAGAACTAACATGTTAGACACTGACACTAGCTCATAGCGCTAGCTGCAATGCATAGCATCCTATTTGATGAACACTACTTCCTGTTTAATGAACTCCACTTCCTGTTTCATGGAGACTAAACTGATGAAAACACTGAAAATTTGTTTCAGATGAAGTCCTTTGGTCTTTTCTTGTGAAATGTTTTGGTCTTTTATTGTGAAGTCCTTTGGTCTTTTATTGTGAAATGTTTTGGTCTTTTATTGTGAAGTCCTTTGGTCTTTTATTGTGAAGTCCTTTGGTCTTTTATTGTGAAGTGTTTCCTGTCACTCACTCTTCAGGTGACTCTTGCTCTGTGGTTTCTTCCTGCTGTAGGACTGAGTGCTGTGATTGGCAGCAGAGGGAGACACCTGGACTGAACCACCTGAGTGTTTAAGAGGGGGGGAGGTCCTCTGTCCAGACAGTAGGGACACAGAGGGTGAGACCGGCATACAGACAGACACACAGACAGACAGGCAGGCAGACACACAGACAGACACCTTGAAGACCCTCCCAGCAGCCTCCTCCAGCTCTCGGTGGTGTTCACAGTCAAAGTTCAGCTCCACTGTCTGACCTCTGCTGTTGTGGTGCATGATGGGATTGTTGAGCCGTACACTGAGGACCGTCTGTGCCCCGGTGCATCCTGAGAAAACACACGTATGTAAAAATGACACAGACACGTCTGTCGTTTGAGTCACGCGTGCAGCTGTTCTGTCACTGACCGTCAGCTTTCAGCTCCACGCTGTAATGATCCACTTCCTGTTTGAGCAGGTGGACAGACCCCCACAGGAAGCCCTGAGACAGACCAGAACCACGAGAACCGTCCAGAACGGGTCAGTACACGTGAAGAACCGTCCTCACACATGGTTCAGTATCATAGAGGATAAACACATCAATTCATTCATGGTCTTGACTCCGCCCCCTGCAGGGAGGTCGAGTTGGGAAGGCAGGACCTCTGCACTCTGACCACTGGCATTACAGACTGCGAGGAAGAACTGGAGCTGGTGCTGGATGTGCAGTACCAAATATATAGATGGGCTCACCTCCACACACAGTACTGCATCCAGAACCAGAATCCTGGAGATGGGCTGGACTCTGGCCCAGGCTGGGAAGCGCCAGGCGGATGTGGGGATACTGACAAGCCCCTGGCTGTGAGTTCTCCCCAGAGAAGAGTGCAGTACAGTGTAGTACAGTGCAGGTACAATGCAGTACAGTGTAGTACAGTGCAGTACAGTGTAGTACAGTGCAGGTACAGTGCAGTATAGTGTAGTACTGTGCAGTACAGTGTAGTACAGTGCAGGTACAGTGCAGTACAGTGTAGTACTGTGCAGTACAGAGAAGTGTAGTGCAGTACAGTGTAGTACAGTGCAGTACAGTGCAGTACAGTGTTGTACCTGAGGCTCGTCGATGAAGAAGCTCACACATCCTGAGCTCAGGTTGAAATCAATCCAGAATTGATCCAGTTTGTCGTCTTTTGGAGGAAACAACTGCGGAAGAAGAAAACACGCCGTCAACACGTGTGACAATGAGTCAGCATCTATGTTTTAGACAGACAGACAGACAGATCCAGCAGCAGCATGCAAACATTCATTGAACATACATTAGAATTAATGTTTTATGTTTTACCTCCATGGAGTCGAGAAACGCTCTGCGGCAGGGAAAAGTGTAGACCCTGACAGACAGAACGTAGGGAAAAGTCAGCACGGGGACGAGGTTTCAGATTTAATTTAGGTTTAAGAAACGACCATCACCTCCTCTGGTCTCCATGGTAACCATTAATGAAGTTCAGGAAATGACGACAGTCCTGAGGAGAGAGAGAGAGAGAGAGAGAGAGAGAGAGAGAGAGAGAGAGAGAGAGAGAGAGAGAGAGAGAGAGAGAGAGATGGGTCAGAGAGACAGGCAGACAGAGAGTGAGAGAGACAGACAGGTCACTCACCACCTCAAAGTCTTTGTCTCTGATGTCACAGAAGGCGCTGCTGATGTCATGGCTGGAGAACCACTGATTGGCTCTCTGCTCCCTGTCCTTCCTGGGTGTCAGACGACACAGAGCCTCTGATAGGCTGACCTGCAGTTCATAGTCTGAAAGATGACCAATGAAGACAGTCAGAGAAGATGACAGCTGCTGGGTATAGGACTCAGACCAGACCAGACCAGACTGCTAGCTTGTTAGCCTTTCTTTGGAGTTGATGTTATGACATTGGAGATATGTGCTAATGTTCCACCAAACCAAGTCAACAACCTCCAAGCTAGAGAAGGATGATGGCTGCAGACGGTCTGGACTCACCTCCAACTGTCAGGACTGCTGCTGCCATCCGGGATCTGTCAGACAGACAGGCGGACAGTTTATGAAACAATCAGTTGATTTTAGAGCTGATTTTAGACATATAATGTGGACTAGACAAGTAAAGCATGGTATGTACTCGGTGTGGACTTTGTGTGGACTCCGTGTGGTGTGGACTCGGTGGGGACATAGTGTGGTGTGGACTCCGTGTGGTGTGGACTCGGTGGGGACATAGTGTGGTGTGGACTCCGTGTGGTGTGGACTCGGTGGGGACATAGTGTGGTGTGGACTCTGTGTGGTGTGGACTCCGTGTGGTGTGGACTTCGTGTGGACTCCGTGTGGTGTGGACTCGGTGGGGACATAGTGTGGTGTGGACTCTGTGTGGTGTGGACTCCGTGTGGTGTGGACTCCGTGTGGTGTGGACTTCGTGTGGACTCCGTGTGGTGTGGACTCTGTGTGGTGTGGACTCCGTGTGGTGTGGACTTCGTGTGGACTCCGTGTGGTGTGGACTCGGTGGGGACATAGTGTGGTGTGGACTCCGTGTGGTGTGTATTACAGTATTTGGGCCTGGTTTTGGTCGCTCTGGATCAGTCTCCTCTGCTCTCGGCTCAGAGACTCCAGGATGCTGTTGAAGGTTCTGATTGCCTGAAACAAGAAAAAGCACTTTGAATTCAAACAGAGAGCGTTAAATACCAGAACACATCCCAGACCAGCAGAGAGCAGTAGAGGAGAACAAGGGACTACAGACCAACAGAAAGGAGTATACAGACCAGCACAGACCAGTGCAGACCAGTATAGACCAGTACAGACCAGCGGAGAGCAGTACAGAGGAGAACAAGGGACTACAGACCAACAGAAAGGAGTATACAGACCAGTACAGACCAGTATAGACCAGTACAGACCAGTATAGACCAGTACAGACCAGTACAGACCAGTAAATGGAGTTTTGGTTTCCACGGTTACCTCCAGTCTCAGTGGAAAGTGAATTTCAGGTTCCAGCGTGAACCGGGCCAACTGAAGAAGAATCACAGACAGCTGACTGACTGAAAGACAGACAGATGGACAGACAGACGAGTTTAGAGCCTGACATGTGACAAAAAATTCAAAGAAGAATGAAGACAAACTAACCTGGAAGAGAAGAAGACTGACCCAGCAGCTGACGGACAGACAGACAGACAGTATTAAACTTTGCAGTAACTGAAGTACATCTGAGGGATCAGCGTGAGTACTTGAGTACTCCACTTCATGCTGACTTTACAGACAGAAAACAGATTAAATGAACAAGATTCAAGCTGTGAATCACATTAGAACCAGAACCGATCTCATCAGAACCAGAACCTGTGGAGAAAGCAGATGACCTTTGATCAACTCATCAGGTTAACGTTAGCAGTGTGATGCTAACAGGTTAGCATAGCGGACCTAAATGATGACTTGAGCAGCTGAACATTGTTTTCATGTCATCATGTTCAACCAGCAGCACACTTCATTTCCCAGCATGCTCCTCACCAGGAGGTAGTCATAGAACTCCTCAGTGAGGATCAGCAAGGCAGCGGAGTTCTTCTGGAGGTCAGAGGTCAGCAGGTCATGGACAGCTTCGAACCACAATAATACCTAAACAAATAAACAAACAAAAAACAAACAGACAATGAACAAACAAACAATAAACAAACAGACAATAAACAAACAATAAACAAATAAACAACTTTACTTTGACGGTCAGTCCGTGGTTGACGAGCATCTTCAGGTCGTCTCTGTTCTCTGACAGAACCTCTAAAGACTTCAACACGACCAGAACTCTGCTGAAACCCGATCCACACAGGTCCTAAAACAACAGTTTAACACGCTCACCATCAATTAACACTTCATCAATGTCAACATGTCGAGACGTTGCCATGGTGACCACCCAGTCCCATTACCTTGGTGACTAACTGGTCCAGTCTGGTGAGTGTGATGCTGGAGAGTCCTTCAGAGCGAAGAACTGAAACCAGATCAGACGAGTCTCCACGAGTCAGACAGTTCTCCATCTTCATACACATCTACACACAGGAACACACACAAGAACACAATAACACGTACAGTAACACAGTAACACACACAATAACACACACATTAAGACAATAACACGTACAGTAACACACACATTAACACAATAACACGTACATTAACACAGTAACACACAATAACACAATAACACGTACAGTAACACACAATAACACACACATTAAGACAATAGCACACACATTAACACAGTAACACACACAATAACACAGTAACACACACAGTAACACAACACGTACAGTAACACAGTAACACACACATTAACACAATAACACGTACAGTAACACAGGAACACACACATTAACACAATAACACGTACAGTAACACAGGAACACACACATTAACACACACATTAAGACAATAACACACACATTAACACAGTAACACACACATTAACGCACACGTTAACACAGTAACACACACAGTAACACACACATTAACACAGTAACACACACATTAACACACACATTAAGACAATAACACACACATTAACACAGTAACACACAGATTAACACACACGTTAACACAGGAACACACACAGTAACACACACAGTAACACAGTAACACACACATTAACACACACGTTAACACAGGAACACACACAGTAACACACACAGTAACACAGTAACACACACATTAACACAGTAACACACACATTAACACAGTAACACACACAGTAACACACACATTAACACAGTAACACACACATTAACACACACATTAAGACAATAACACACACATTAACACAGTAACACACACATTAACACAGTAACACACACAGTAACACACACATTAACACAGTAACACACACATTAACACACACATTAAGACAATAACACACACAGGAACACACACATTAACACACACGTTAACACAGGAACACACACATTAACACACACAGTAACACAGTAACACACACATTAACACAGTAACACACACATTAACACAGTAACACACACAGTAAGACAGTAACACACACAGTAACACACACATTAACACACACGCTAACACAGGAACACACACATTAACACACACAGTAACACAGTAACACACACATTAACACACACAGTAACACAGTAACACACACATTAACACAGTAACACACACATTAACACAGTAACACACACATTTACACAGGAACACAGACATTAACACACACATTAACACAGTAACACACACAGTAAGACAGTAACACACACATTAACACACACAGTAACACACACATTAACACAGTAACACACACATTTACACAGGAACACAGACATTAACACACACATTAACACAGTAACACACACATTAACACAGTAACACACACAGTAAGACAGTAACACACACATTAACACACACAGTAACACACACATTAACACAGTAACACACACATTAACACAGTAACACACACAGTAAGACAGTAACACACACAGTAACACACACATTAACACACACGCTAACACAGGAACACACACATTAACACACACAGTAACACAGTAACACACACATTAACACACACAGTAACACAGTAACACACACATTAACACAGTAACACACACATTAACACAGTAACACACACATTTACACAGGAACACAGACATTAACACACACATTAACACAGTAACACACACAGTAAGACAGTAACACACACATTAACACACACAGTAACACACACATTAACACAGTAACACACACATTTACACAGGAACACAGACATTAACACACACATTAACACAGTAACACACACATTAACACAGTAACACACACAGTAAGACAGTAACACACACATTAACACACACAGTAACACACACATTAACACAGTAACACACACATTTACACAGGAACACAGACATTAACACACACATTAACACAGTAACACACACAAACACACACAATAACACAGTAACACACACATTAACACAGGAACACACACATTAACACAGTAACACACACAAACACACACAATAACACAGTAACACACACATTAACACAGGAACACACACAGTAACACACACATAAACGCACACAATAACACAGTAACACACACATTAACACAGGAACACACACAGTAACACACACATTAACACAGGAACACACACAGTAACACACACATTAACACAATAACACACACATTAACACAGGAACACAGACAGTAAGACAGTAACACACACATTAACACACACATTAACACACACATAAACACAGTAACACACACATTAACACAGGAACACAGACAGTAAGACAGTAACACACACATTAACACACACATTAACACAGGAACACACACATTAACAGAGACATTAACACAGTAATACACACATTAACACAGGAACACACACATTAACACACCTATTAACACAGGAACACACACATTAACACAGGAACACAGACAGTAAGACAGTAACACACACATTAACACACACATTAACACACCTATTAACACAGGAACACACACGTTAACAGAGACATTAACACAGTAATACACACATTAACACAATAATACACACACATTAACACACACATTAACACAGTAATACACACATTAACACAGGAACACACACATTAACACACCTATTAACACAGGAACACACACATTAACAGAGACATTAACACAGTAATACACACATTAACACAGGAACCAGGGCCTTTTCTTGCTATATGCGGACTATGTGGATGCATAAGGCCCCCGCAGCCACCAGGGGCCCCCAAAGCTGCAAGTTCAGCCTCAACATATTTTGGGATTATTAAAAGTATCTGTCCGTAGCCAGGCAAATCCCCTCATTTGTTGTGTGAAGCACTTCTATGCTTTAAAAAGTATGTAAGCTTTTTTATAGGTTAAAATCAAGTCAAAACCATCTTTGGGCTGGGCTGTCACACCGTGAGTGACGTCTGCCGACAGGTATGACAGGATGAATGACACCATTCACTGAAGTGAGGAGAATAACGGTAAACACCATTAACAATTGCACCATGGCATTAAAACTTAGTCATCTGCAGTTTTACATGTAAATGTTTCTTACTACCTGAAACACCAGTTATTATTCTCACTAGTTTTTTTTTGTTTTTTATTGTTTGCACATCAGAACAGACTCAGTCATGATGCAGCTGTCATTCATCCCGTCATACCTGCTGGCAGACGTGACGTGACAGCAAAAATACGGTTTTGACTTGATTACCCCACAGTTTTGTTTATAATACAACCTATAAAAAAATTATATGCTTTTTTAAGATCATCTGAAAAGTTTAAGAATCTCTCCCTCAGAGTTTGACAAAATAGGGGCCCCGAAACAGCTGACAGGAACACACAAGAATACACACAGGAACACCCACACGCAGACATTTTATGTTGGTGAGTCACTTCCTGTTTGCAGACAGCAGGGGGCGCCGCAGGCCGCGCTGTGTCAGACGGGGGGGGGGACAAAATAATAGAAACAGTAGCCACACGTTTGAACCATCGTCTGGTCGACGTGACTGATGACATCAGACGACACGTTCGATCAGCTTACTCCTCAAACACCAAACTGATCCAGTTCGATTAAAGTCGATCAGTCACTTACCATCCTGTGTCCTCTCAGCGGGTCGGGATCATGCACTGCCACGCGCACAGCTGCCGCTGATTAACTCATCACAGTGCGTCGAGTCCGCGCAGGCGCACAGAGAGAAGAAGTTCAAATAATAAAATTCAAAGACACTCATAATGCTTTCATTTTGAAAAACACGTTTTAATGATTCAGATTATCTCTGTGTGTGTGTGTGTGTGTGTGTGTGTGTGTGATCCAGACAGGTGAGCTGACGTCCTCTAATTGATGACTAATGAGTTTGTTTATTTGAGGAGAAACACTTAAGTGTTTACACAACACACACACACACACACACACACACACACACTCAGGTGAACAGGTGTGTGTGTTTCAGAAACAGAAACTCATCAATCACTCTCTGATATATGATGCAGTTCCTCTTGTCGTCCACTTGAGGCTGGCTCCAGAAGTGAGTCAGTCTCCATAAGTCCCCATGTTAAAATGTCCAACTTCACAGCAGAAATAAACATGTTTACAGCCTGGTACAAAAAACAGTTTTGGTCTCTATAGCTAATTTCCCCGTTCATGACAACTGTACTGAGGGTGAATTTTTATACAACTCACCTGTTCAGATTATATTAAGGCTTAAAGTTATGCAGGATTAAGAGCATGGACGCTTTCATTGACAGGTGGGTGTCGTCACGGTCTGGACCTGCTCTCTGTTTCAGTTCGACTCATCACGTGACCCAGATGATTAATTATGAATAATTAATGAGATGAGTTTTAAATGTTTCTCTACCATGACGTCATCAAAAACAGATCAATAATCATATCGATTGTCATAGTTTGGTGATGGAGGTTAGCCCCGCCCCCCTGCTGGGAGCTCGCGCCTTCTCACCTTTCCTCTCACTTCGTACCTGAGGCTGAGCGGTGCTGCACGCGCCTCTGGACGAGCGAGCAGCTTCCGGTTTGAAACGTTTCACATTAAAAAAAGAATTATTTTATTTCTTCTGAACCTGGAGGATCCGGATCAAAACCACCAGAAGGACTGACCAGGACCAGGAGCAGGAGCACGAGGATGTCCCGGGCAGAGGAGCGCGAGGAGGCGGACTGTGTGTGCTCGGTCGGGATGAAGTTCACGTGGGACATCAACGACCCCAAACTGCCGCAGGTAACAAACGGGCCGACACCGGACCGACACGTGATGGACTCACCTCTGAGTCTGATGGAAATGTTGTGAAGTATCCATGAAGTTAATTTACTGAGTCAGAATGTGACGCCAAACTTTGAAACAACGAGTTTCCTGCAGAGCTACACACAGCTGACTCCTCAATAGTCAACAAAGAGATGATTAATAATAATTAATAAATAATAACAATAAAATGTGACCGATCATATCAATAAACATCTGGTGATTTTTTAAAAGAGGGTTCGTTTTGAGGCTGGGATGACTTCATTTAAAATATACTCAAAATGAATTACAATTTTTAATTGTAATTACATTTGTATGCAATAATTATAATTGTATTAATACACATCCATTTTAATTATTAACTATAAAATAAAAGACTAAATCGATTCAAATGAAAAACCTTTGGACAGCAGAGAGCTGTAAAACAACATTTAAACAACATTTAGAGAACACAGAATCCGTTTCACACTGATTCATCATCATCATCATCTGATTATTATTATTATTATTATTATTATTATTATTATTATTATAATTATAATAACACAGTTCATGCTGCATGTATTCAGTCTGTTGTTCATTGGTTGAAGTTGAAAATGTGACACTTTTATCGTACAGACTCTGAAATCTGAACTTTGTGTGTCATTAAAAATCACTATAACTCCACCTGATGAAAACAGCCTCCAACCAAACACCACTACACCTGGAGTGTTTAAGAACGTCAAAACATGAACGTGTGTTCTCTGGGTTCCACTGACTGTTCTCTGGGTTCCTCTCACCACGTTTTTGGGTCTCTTGAGGTTCAGGTCTGTTCTGACTGAAAGACTGATTTAAATAAATCATTTCTTCATTCAGTTATGGCTGAACGTCTCAGATTGTTGTTTTTAATTCATTTGTTCTTTTTTTTGTAGATTCAGCCGACAAACAAACGGTTTGTTCAGGTTTTTTACAGTTTAAGGAAATACTGAATCAGTTTGATCCAGTCACAGACATGTCTTTATTTTACATGACTAACATAAGAATTTATTTTTGTTATTTATTTATATATAGTACAATATATTCATTATATATATATATATATATATATATATATATATATATATATTGAAATATCTTCACAGACTTTAATTAATTTCTAATCATCAAACTGAGAAACACACGGCTGATTTTAAATGAGATGATCAGTTAAAAATCTTCATGATTCAGGTAACAGATGAACGACGAGTCGTTGTAGGTTATCTGAAGGTTGTGTGTGTGTGTGTGTGCCTGTGTGAAGCAGCTGACTCGACTCTTCACTCTGTTGTTGCTCAAACAGTAAAAACTGGTTTTAATATTTTTGTTTTCACTGAAACCAAAACATCAAACAGCTGATCCAGAGTCAGCTCTCACACTGATCCAGTCAGCTATCTATAATGGTAAAATAAAATAACATCTATAATCTATAATGGTAAAACAATATAACAACTATAATCTATAATGGTAAAATAACATAACATCTATAATCTATAATGGTAAAACAATATAACAACTATAATCTATAATGGTAAAATAACATAACATCTATAATCTATAATGGTAAAACAATATAACAACTATAATCTATAATGGTAAAATAACATAACATCTATAATCTATAATGGCAAAATAAAAAAAATCTATAATCTATAATGCTAAAATAATATAACATCTATAATCTATAATGCTAAAATAATATAACATCTATAATCTATAATGCTAAAATAATATAACATCTATAATCTATAATGCTAAAATAATATAACATCTATAATCTATAATGGCAAAATAAAAAAACATCTATAATCTATAATGGCAAAATAAAACATCTATAATCTATAATGGCAAAATAATATAACATCTATAATCTATAATGGCAAAATAATATAACATCTATAATCTATAATGGTAAAATAATATTCAATTCAATTTGATTTGATTTATATAGCGCCAAATCATAACTTCAGTTATCTCCTGACTCTTTTCATACAGAGCAGGTCAGACCGTACTCTTTATAATATCATATACAGAGACCAACAGTTCCACCATGAACAAGCACTTGGCGACGGTGGTGAGGAAAAACTTCCTTTAACAGGCAGAAACCTTGAACAGACCCAAGCTCATTGGTAGACGGTCATTTACCGCGACCGGTTGAGTATATATATATATATATATATATATATATATATATATATATATATATATATATATATATATATATATATATATAAAATCTATAATGTAAAATAACATCTATAATGTAAAATGGTAAAATAAAATAACATCTATAATGTAAAATGGCAAAATAAAATAACATCTATAATCTATAATGATAAAATAATATAACATCTATAATGTAAAATGGTAAATTTTATTTTATCCTATAAAGTTAAAATAAAATAACATCTATAATGTGAAATGGTAAAATAATATAACATCTGTAATGTAAAATGGTAAAATAAAATAACATCTATAATCTATAAGCTTAAAATAATATAACATCTATAATCTATAATGGTAAATTTTATTTTAACCTATAAGGTTAAAATAAAATAATATCTATAATCTATAATGAAAAATAATATAACATCTATAATCTATAAGCTTAAAATAATATAACATCTATAATTGAAATAAAGACCCATCCATTTTCTGTAACCACCTATCGTCATCAGGATCATGGTGGGGCTGGAGCATTCATTTTCACCGTTGGGCATGTTTTATTGCATTAACATGATTATTATGAACTTTAAAAAAATGGCTTTATTAATATTGAATGCATAAACTTGGTTACTACTACACTACTATGTAGTGGAAGCACATTGAGTTTATTAGTACTATTACATAAATCTTATTACTTGCTTCACATTAAGTTTATTAGTTAATTTATATTAAACCTATGTAATTCAAATGGATGGAAATTTTCTATGCAATTGAAAAGTCTTGCATTTTGTATAATGGTAAAACAATATAACATTTATAATATATAATGGTAAAATAATATAACATCTATAAACTATAATGGTAAAATAATGAAACATCTATAATATAATATAAAATATATATTAACATCTATAATCTATAAAGCTCTCTGAAGAGCTGGACGTATTGGATTCATCAGCAGATGATTTTCTCCATGAGTCCATTGATTGTTTGGTTTATAAAAATTCTGAAATCAGTGAGAAATGATGTCACAATTACCCAGAATTAAAAGTGACATCATCACAAAGTTTGTTTAGTCCAACCGCAATATGAATACAACATTTAAATGATTCAAAGGTACAGCAGCAAATCTGAAAAAAATGACTTGCTTCATTTCCTGGAGTAGTCGGCTTCCTGTCATTAAAACCAAACAAGAAGAAGTTTTCTGGTGGAGGTCAGCTGACTAACCTTCCTGTCTCGCTACCTGTTTATCTGCAGGACACGAAGCAGTTCGACCCGTTCCAGGAGTGGACAGATGGTTACGTCCGGTTCATCTACAGTGGTGAGAAACTACAGAGTATTAATATCAAACATATGATAAGTGTTATTGATTATCATTCTGTAACATACAACAGAGTAGATCAATTATTATTCATTTAACATAATTATTAATAATTATAATCACAGACATAAACAGAGCTAAACTCAGCTAACAGAGATGAACTATCAGCTAACAGAGTTTAACATTCAGGCTAACTTAAGGGCTGTGATGGTTCTGTTGGTGAACACACTCTTTAAGCTAAGTGTTGTTTGTTTTTAGCTGAAGATAAGAACGCTCAGAGACATCTTTCCGGCTGGGCGATGAGAAACACCAACAACCACAACTGTCAGATTCTGAAGAAGTCATGTCTCGGCGTGGTGGTCTGTTCTCGAGGCTGCACGCTGCCCGATGGCTCCAGACTTCAGCTCCGCCCTGCCATCTGTGACAAGGCCCGGCAGAAGCAGCAGAGTAAGAAAGAGAATACAGAAGCTGTTCATTCTCCACCTGTGTCAGCATTTACCTGACTGGATTCTGTGCCTTTCAGAGAAGCTGTGTCCGAGCTGTAATGCCACTCTGGAGTTGCTGCCGTGTCGTGGTCACAGCGGTTACCCCGTCACCAACTTCTGGAGAGTTGACGGAAAGGCCATCTTCTTCCAGGTCACCCCCTTTACCCTCTACTGACTCCTCAGCTCAGCCAACACACAGAAAGGCTACCATGCTAAACATGCTAACATAATAAAACATGCTATCTAGTAGATCCTAAGGTCTAAACTATTTACTGCTGTTGTGGTCTTTCAGGCTAAAGGCGTCCATGATCATCCCAGACCAGAGTCCAAGTCCGAGACTGAAGCCAGAAGAAGCTCAGTTAAGAGACGAGTCAGCTCGCCACCGTTCACGCCCAAGAGACGACTAATTGAAACACAGGTCAACAACGGCAAACAACAGCAGCTGTTTGTTCTCATTGTTTCCTGTTAGTTTATTTGTTGTTTTCTGTTTGCTTACTTGTTTGTTTGTTGTTTCCTGTTGCAGGCTCTGGGCCCCGCCCTTCTCTCCTGTGTCGATCCATCAGACAGAATCTCCTTCATAGAGCCAAATTTCCCGCAGCATTACCCAGCATTCCAGAGCCCAGAGCCCTACTACAACCCCCATAATGCACTAGGAGATGCCCCGCCCACACTTCAGAAACCAGCCAATCCCAGGCTTTACATGGGCCGGCCTGGCTACGAGTTTCAAGGATACCTGACCTCACCTTCATATCCCATGACCTCTGATCTCTGTGACCCCAGGTCAGCCTCACACAGTCTAAACCAGATCCTAAACAGGTCTAAACTGGTCCTAGTTGTTTAAACAAACCAGACTTCAGATTGTAATAATCTAAACCACATGTAGACAGTGAAGTCTCATCTAGATCTGGGTTTTTGTGCAGGGTGGCCCCGGTCCTGGGTTCCTCTTCTTCCTCCACTTCATCGTCGGCTCCTCTCTCCTCCTCCTCCTCCTTCGACCCCCAGACGAAGCCTCCTGGAGGCTGGAAGGACCTGCTGAAGAGCTCCGCCCCCTACGGCGACAACCACCACTACTACAGCGCAGAGTACCCCTGCCGATACCCCAGCAACACCCCAGGGTCGCCCGCAGCGCTGCAAACCATCATCACCACCACAACCAAGGTCAGTAGACTTCATCAGGGGGGTCTAACGCACAGAGCAGCGCTTAGATCTGAGGGCTGTGAACCAATGAGAAGAGAGTAATGTCTCCAGGAATGGGCGTGTCACTTCCTTTAGGGTCACCAGAAGTCATGTGTGTCACTTCCTTTAGTGAAGTCAGGTGTGTAAGGTGCGTCACATCTTGTTTGTTGAATTGGACACCTTGACAGACGTAGCAGCAGGACCGTGAAACCTGACTGTCACATTCATACTGATCCTCCTCCTCAGGTCTCCTATCAGCCCTGTCCAAAGCCTCCTGCGGCGCTTCCTTCCTACCAGTCCTGTCCTAAACCTCCTGCTGGCCTCCCGTCCTACCAGCCATGCGCTCCACCCAAACCACCAGGCCTCCCTGGCTGCTCCTCCCTGATGGACGACACCTCCTCCTCCTCGTACTCCACCGAGGTGAAGGTGACGGAGGAGTCGGGTGGAGTCATCAAGTCTCTGTCATTTCAGCCCGAACCTCTGCAGACCAAAACAGAGCGAGCTGACAGCTATGACTACCGCTACGCCTATCCCAACACGTACCGCTATGACGACTATTGACACAGTACTACCCTACTGCTGTTACCACGACTACTGTTACCATGACTACTGACACCATGACTACTGCTACACCTACCCCAACATAATGCTGACGCAGCATTACTATGACAACTGCAACCATGACTACTGTTACCATGACTACTATTACCACGACTACTGTTACCATGACTACCGGTGTGACCAAATGCCACTGTTGAACAGATCTGAACAGATTGAACTACTGTGACTGGACGGTTCAGGTGCTCTGAGGATCTGGATCATCAGGACAAAATTCAAACTGAACAAAAACTTTGGTCCATGAGAAACTTTCTGAAAACATGAAAGTTCTTTCATGTACTTTCATCCCAAAGGAAGCTTTTCCATCTGCCATGCGCCAGCTCTGGTTTCCCTCTGGAGCCCCTTTCAGAACCAGAACCAGGACTCTGCTGGACCTGTAGACCTTAACTGAAGGCTCGGCTTGCTTTCAGCTACATCTCTTGACCTTCCTTAGCAAAAGGAGTTTTATGGTTTTGTCTGTTGGGTCTTGTGATACTAACCTCACTGGCATGAAGAAGACCATGTGCTGGGGCTGAAAGCTGGAGATCGTTTGAAATTAGAAAGTGTGTTTTGTGCCCTGTTTTCTGATCGGCATTAAAAATATAAAATATTCACTGTCACTGCATTCAGAAAGGATCTTTTATTTATTGAACCTGTCGCTGAATCAAACGTCATCACCTGTGAACTGTCACATTAAACTGTTGGTGTGTCCAACACTTGTTTTCTCTTCATGTGAATATATGAAACTGTTTAACCCATTCATGGCTGATGGTGACTGATGGTGACTGATGATGACTGGTGACTGATGATGACTGATGGTGACTGGTGACTAATGGTGACTGATGGTGAGTGATGGTGACTGGTGACTGATGGTGACTGGTGACTGATGATGACTGATGGTGACTGAAAAGACGTTTTCTTGACTGGTTTTCATTACCCCCGACAGGCTAACAGGTTTAGCTCTGCTAGCTTTCTGTCTATTCTTGACTTCTTTGTTGGTTTTAAGACAGCAGATGGAATGCTGAGATCGGTCTAAAGGGTCCAAATTTGTGCTACTCATAAAACACCTATTTTAGCCAGCAAACTACTAACGCTAATGTCTAGCAGTAACCATCAACAATTGAACCAGCACATGAACACAATATGTGTAAAAAATGATTGAACCAAAACAAACGTTTAGATCATTTACAGGAAGTTAGATATATTAGTATCCAGATCCAGAGCTTCTGTGTCAAACTTGAGTCCCAGACCGAGATCAGTCTGAGATCAGGAGGATCTCGCTGACTGCTTATTCAAGACTCTTAATCTGTGAAAAAAACACCAGAGGCTGATGTAAAATCACAATGACTGGACTTCTGGTGGCGTTCTGGTCATCATGGTGTCAAGTCCATCCACAGGTGGACCCGTGTCCCCTCCCAGGTCCGGAGCTTCAGAGTGAGAACCCTGCAGTAGAGGATCAAAGGGCTGGTGTTTGGACGTCGGCTGGTTTCAGTCTGTATGAGTAATAAATGTTGTTTTGACAAGAACGCGTCAGGACAGGAGAGACTCCGCCGTCCTCACGGTGAACCTTTAAGACTGCTCGTCCTCTCTTTCACTACCTTCCATTAAAATCACTCGTTCCTTTGCCCTTTTCCTCGTCTCACTCGTTACCTGCCCTCCAGTTTACATAACGTCATTCACTACATCATTATGTTCACATTTAGAGGCAGGCGGACTCCACCACCCACCCTGTCACCTGTCACACCTGAAGCTTCAATAAAGTTTGATTCAATTCAGAAAATAAAAGGCTGTTCAGGGACAACATCAGGTGAGAGCTCAGGTGAGAGTCCAACTACAGGTGAGAATCCAACTACAGGTGAGAGTCCACAGGTGAGACTCCAACTACAGGTGAGAATCCAACTACAGATGAGAATCCACAGGTGAGAGTCCAACTACAGGTGAGAATCCAACTACATGTGAGAGTCCACAGGTGAGACTCCAACTACAGGTGAGAGCTCAGGTGAGAGTCCAACTACAGGTGAGAGTCCACAGGTGAGAGTCCAACTACAGGTGAAAGTCCAAATACAGGTAAGTGTCTAGCTACAGGTGAGAGTCCAAATACAGGTAAGTGTCCAGCTACAGGTGAGAGCTCAGGTGCATGTGTTAGCATGCTGATGTTAGCAATTAGCTGTGTGTGAGCAATGTTATGTTTCCATCCTGTCCTCTTATTGGCTGACGTTTGAAATGTGTTTTCTGACATCAAATAAAATGTTGTGAAGCTTCAGCGGCTCTCAGCTCGTCAGCCAACGCCTCACCTGTCTCTCACCTGTAAACCAGGTGAGCTGAGTACAGATAATCCTGAGCTGTGTAATTCTATCCTTTCACCAACAATCACCTCATCCTGTCTTCTTATCGTCTTATCTTCTGTTTCTTCTTTGCTGATCTACATCGCTGCTTTTTCACACGCAAATCATTTCATCCCTCGCCTTCTTCTTCTTCTTCTGTGCTAAATAAATCATCCCGTCTGCTGACACGAGATACCTTTAAAAACATCCACACATCTGCCCCTCCATCCACCCATCTCCTCACTCTGATGTGGCTCCGCACTAATGGATGTTTTCAATTTGATGCTACATGGTCGTGATTTACAACAGAGACGGACAGACAGACAGAAAGACATATCTGTCCTCTGTCCTCCAGTGTCTGTCCAACACTGACACAAAGTGTCTTCAGTGTTTTCAGGTATTCTTCATGGTATTTTAGAGTTTGTCATTTCCTGATAAACCATAAAAACTTGTTGATGATGTCATCCTACACTCGGGGGGAATGTGTACTAATTTAACATCCAATGAAATGCTTTATCTCATCTGACGCCGCTGGAGCGGAGTGCTTCCTGTTTGATCCAGTCTATGAGTGACTGTGAGGGCTGCTACAGTCATCTGTGTCCGGGCCTCACTGATTACTGTACAAAACCACAACTTTACAACTTTATTCAAACTGGATCAGATTTTATTCACAATATATTTGCTGCTTTTCCCTCTGATGTCCTCCAACAGCTTCAAGTCTCTGTGATTTACACAGTTTAGCAGCCGGACCGGACCGGGTTGGAGCACAGCATCTGAGACCAACAGGGAATAATGTTACACTACCGAGGTGATTTACAGACTTTATGATGGAAACATTGATAAGTAGTGAAGCGCCAACTGTGGTTAGCTCGGTCAGCCGTGTAGCTAACTGAACTGACTCAGCCCGGGATGCCAGGAGCCAAACCCGGCAAGAAAACCACCTCGGTAGACTGCTGTATTCACTGTTAGACTGGACACCGCTGGGTTCAGAGGTTCTGTTCGGTCCGGCCATGCTCACTCGAATGTAGACGCTGATGCTAGCTTGTCATTCAGCAATGATTCAGCCTCAGTATCCAGAACAAGTTTCCCTGCATGAGCTGGAGAAGAGCCAGAAGATGGACGGATGAGGGTGGAGGATGGTGGAGGCCCCTATAAACAAATATCTGCTGCAGAAAGAAATGAAAATCATATCAGCTTCAAACGCAAAGAAGCAAAACTTTGGAAACAAAATAAAAACGATAAAAATTATGAAACTGCACAAACACACCGTGTGTGTGTGTGTGTGTGTGTGTGTGTTGATCCTGGCTGTGTTTCGTGCCGTGAGAAGTCTTATCGGTCGACTCATACAAACGTCTTCTTAAAGAGACAGGACAGTGCCGGTGTGATGAGTATCTGCTCGGCTCTGATAGCATCTCGCTCAGTTAGCATTGCACTCTGTTAGCATCTGGCTCAGTTAGCATTGCTCTCTGTTAGCATCTGGCTCTGATAGCATCTCTCAGCCTGTTTACAGCTCTGTGGAACATCAGGATATTTTTGTGACTCAAAGTTGATAAGACGTTGATCCAGCAGCTGGAGGATCTTTGAGGGATTCTTCAGAGCGTCTTTGACATGCTTCCTGTTTCCTGCCGTATATTTGTAGTTC
The DNA here is from genome assembly GCA_033000465.1 of Sciaenops ocellatus. Lineage (NCBI taxonomy): Eukaryota > Metazoa > Chordata > Actinopteri > Sciaenidae > Sciaenops > Sciaenops ocellatus. Next base: position 186,764 of record CP136869.1, on the reverse strand, counting down.
AGCAGCGCTCTATGAGTGTCTGACCTCTGTGTCACAGAGACAGGCGGTCCAGTCTCATACTTGGACTCTGTCTTGACGGCGCCTGAAACCTCAACGAAATTAATGGAGCAGGTTATCCATCACGCACTGGGCTCTAACACACCAGTGACTTGAAGCTGTAACTTCCTGTCTGCTGATGTCATCATGTCATGAATCAACCAATCATCTGGTGCGCCATGACAACATCATGATGTCCAGTCATGTTTGTTCCCGAAACGTTGTGGCCCTGCTGCATGCTGGGAAACATCACCTGACCTGTGGTTGTTTATTTGGATCAAACCAGTCGTACCTGTTGCCTTTTAATTTGCGTGTTTGTCCTCCGGCTGTATCTCTTCTTCATCTCTTCTTTATCTTCTTCGTCTCTTCTTTATCTTCTTCGTCTCTTCATCATCAATGCTGTCAGACTCTTACAAACATCACGTACGCATCAAGACCGTCATGGCCGCCGCCAGCAGCAACAGCAACATGCTGGTGTCTTTGAAGTGTCTTCAAAACAAACTGCTGCTGGAGCCAACGGACGAGCCGCAACGCAACTAACATAAACTACACAGCCAGCACAAGGCAATGGGGCAGCACAGGACAACGTAGCGGCACAGGGCAACAGGGCAGCACAGGGAACAGGACAATGGAGGCAACAATGAACCTGAATGACTGAATTAAATTTAGAATAAACAATAAATAATGAACAATGAATGGATCATTAAAAACAGAGTGACACTGAAATGAACACAAGTGAGAGTGAACAACATGCAGAGAAAGTCCAGGTCCAGGTCTAGGACCTGGTCCAGGTCCAGGTCCAGGTCCAGGTCCAGGACCCAGTCCAGGTCCAGTGAGAGGTCTGTGAGTGTCTCCTGTGCAGGGAGCGGCAGCTGTTTCTTCTTCTGCTGTTTTGACAGAACAGGAAGTGTTTGTGGTTGACTGAAAAAGAATGAAGTTTATCTTTAAAGACACGAAACCCGACTGACGGGACGAGTCCGGACCTGAGGAGGAGGACGAGGAGGAGAGGAGGAGGGAGCACATCAGATAATGTGGAAGTCATGAAGAAGTCACACTGATGAACCAAAACATTCCATGCTTACTCACACAGCAGAGGTTATTTAAAGGTTATTATAACGTTAATAAAGGGTTAAGATGACATGTAAACAAACACTTCTTCTTCTGTGGTTTAATGTTCTTCTTCTTCTTCTTCTTCTTCTTCTTCTTCTGTGGTTTAATGTTCTTCTTCTGTGGTTTAAAACTACAGAAGAAGAAACAAAGAAACTGTTTTAATTTGGAAACAAACAGATTAAAAGATTTAATCCAGAATCAGTAAACAGAGAAACACACACACACACACACACACACACACACACACATGTATGCACATATACATAGCCCCCAGACACCATGCTAAGCTAAGCTAGCTGTTTCCAGACACTATGCTAAGCCAAGCAGCAGTCAGACTGACTGAACTGTTCCTTTAAATAACGAGTTGTCCTATTGGGTGAAAACTGTCCAATCAGAAGTGATGGTAGTTTTTATGTGAAGCAGTCACATGACTCATGGAGAGCAGAAACAATAAACAGTTCATGTCCTGATCACACCTGAGATCTGACTCACCTGTTTAACAAGAAGTCACTGATCTGACCCCAGATCTGCTGCACACTCTCTACCTGTCTACCTGTCTGTCTTTCTCCGTACCTTTCTGTCTCTCTCTGTACCTGTCTATCTTTCTCTGTACGTGTCTCTCTACCTGTCTGTCTCTCTCTTTACCAGTCTGTCTGTTCACCTGTCTGTCTGTTTATCTGTCTGTCTCTACCTGTCTGTTTACCTGTCTGTCTCTCTCTGTACCTCTCTACCTGTCTGTCTGTGTTGAGATAATCAAAGTAAACAGTGATAACGTCTCTCGGTGGCTCTGCAGGTATCTTTGGTTCAGGTGTGTCACTCAGGTGTGTTACCTGCACGCAGTCACATGATGGATGCTGTTTCTTTGTCCTCCGCACTGATCCGCAGCAGGAATGTCAGCTACGCTAACTACGCTAGCTATGCTAACACACACACACACACACACACACACACACACACACACACACAACCAATCACACGCCTGTGATCACATGACTGCCTCAGCACTGATATAAACTCAGGCATTTCCAATCACACTAATTAAGGCTCTGTTCCATTCAGCTCAAACAGTTTCTGCTGCACGAAATGGAACTGAGCCTTATTTAGTGTCTGTGTACCTGTGATGACCTGTCAAGATGGCTGCTGTTAAACAGGTGTGCAGTCTTTTTCTGGTGGTCACAGGTAAAGGACACACGGATACACCTGAGGCAGATGTCACCTGACTGACAGACACATCCAAACATGAATCGGTCCTGATTAAAGACCCAAAGAGAGTTTTCACTGAGTCAGACTTACCTGATCAGAATCACCTGATCATGTTATCTGATGATGTAATCAGGTGAGGATTAAAGACATCCTTTGATCTGATAATCATCAGCTGACTGTTAGTAAACAAGATGGAGGATGGATGGGGGCGAGACGGCAACATGGGGGCAACAAAACCCCGTTAGAACCACAGAAGAAGAGACTTAAACCCATCAGAACCACAGAAGAAGAGACAAAACCCCATTAGAACCACAGAAGAAGAAACAAAACCCATCAGAACCACAGAAGAAGAGACAAAACCCCATTAGAACCACAGAAGAAGAGACAAAACCCCGTTAGAACCACAGAAGAAGAGACAAAACCCATCAGAACCACAGAAGAAGAGACAAAACCCCATTAGAACCACAGAAGAAGAGACAAAACCCCATTAGAACCACAGAAGAAGAGACAAAACCCGTTAGAACCACAGAAGAAGAAACGTTGGCGTTGGGTCAGACGGCCTCTTGTGTTGTTGGAGTTAATGAGCCGATAAAAACACACAACAAGCAGAGAGTGTTTGATCCAAACACACACACACACACACACACACACATACAGGTAACCTGAGAGTGGCACATACACCTGGACACTCACCTGTACCTGTGCTGTTAGCTGTAAACACAGAAAGTCATCCATCACTTTCTCCTTCAGATTGAACAAGTCAGCTAAGTACACGTTGGTAAGACTAAAGTACACGGCGGTACAACTATAGTATGACTATAGTACACGTCGGTACGACTATAGTATGACTAAAGTACATGTTGGTACGACTATAGTACACGTCGGTACGACTATAGTATGATTAAAGTACACGTCGGTACGACTATAGTACACGTTGGTATGACTATAGTATGACTAAAGTACACGTCGGTACAACTATAGTATGATTAAAGTACACGTCGGTATGACTATAGTACACGTTGGTATGACTATAGTATGACTATAGTACACGTTGGTACGACTATAGTACACGTTGGTACGACTATAGTATGAATAAAGTACATGTCGGTACAACTATAGTACACATCGGTACAACTATAGTATGACTATAGTACATGTCGGTACAACTATAGTATGATTAAAGTACACGTCGGTACGACTATAGTACACGTTGGTATGACTATAGTATGACTAAAGTACACGTTGGTATGACTGTAGTACATGTCGGTACGACTATAGTATGACTACAGTACACGTTGGTATGACTATAGTACACGTTGGTACAACTATAGTATGACTAAAGTACACGTCGGTACGACTATAGTACACGTCGGTACAACTATACTATGACTATAGTAAACTTCGGTACGACTATAGTATGACTATAGTACACGTTGGTACGACTATAGTATGATTAAAGTACACGTCGGTACGACTATAGTACAAGTCAGTACGACTGTAGTATGACTAAAGTACACGTCGGTACGACTATAGTACACGTCAGTACGACTATAGTATGACTGTAGTACACGTCGGTACGACTATAGTATGACTAAAGTACACCTCGGTACGACTATAGTACACGTCGGTACGACTATAGTATGACTGTAGTACACGTCGTTACGACTATAGTATGACTAAAGTACACGTCGGTACGACTATAGTACACGTCGGTACGACTATAGTATGACTGTAGTACACGTCGGTACGACTATAGTACACGTCGGTACGACTATAGTATGACTAAAGTACACGTTGGTACGACTATAGTATGACTAAAGTACACGTCGGTACGACTATAGTACACGTCGGTACAACTATACTACGACTAAAGTACACGTCGGTACGACTATAGTACACGTTGGTATGACTAAAGTACATGTTGGTATGACTATAGTACACGTCGGTAAGACTATAGTATGACTATAGTACACGTTGGTACAACTATAGTACACGTTGGTACGACTATAGTACACATCGGTACGACTATAGTATGACTAAAGTACACGTCGGTACGACTATAGTACACGTCGGTACGACTATAGTATGACTGTAGTACACGTCGGTACGACTATAGTATGACTAAAGTACACGTCGGTACGACTATAGTACACGTCGGTATGACTATAGTATGACTGTAGTACACGTCGGTACGACTATAGTACACGTCGGTATGACTATAGTATGACTAAAGTACACGTTGGTACGACTATAGTACACGTTGGTACGACTATAGTATGACTAAAGTACACGTCGGTACGACTATAGTACACGTCGGTACGACTATAGTATGACTAAAGTACATGTCGGTACGACTATAGTACACGTCGGTACAACTATAGTACACGTCGGTACGACTATAGTATGACTATAGTACATGTTAGTACAACTATAGTATGATTAAAGTACACATCGGTACGACTATAGTATGACTGTAGTACACGTTGGTACAACTATAGTATGACTAAAGTACACGTTGGTACGACTATAGTACACGTCGGTACGACTATAGTATGACTATAGTACACGTCGGTACGACTATAGTAAATCAAATCAAATAAAATCAAATTTTATTTGTATAGCCCAAATTCACAAAACACATTTTGCCTCAGAGGGCTTTACAATCTGTACAGGGAGTGACACCCTCTGTCCTTAGACCCTCGGTTCGAGTGAGGAACAACTTGCCCACAAAAACCCTTTTAACAGGAAAAAAGGTGGAAGAAACCTCAGGAAGAGCCACAGAGGAGGGATCCCTCTCCCAGGACGGACAGACGTGCAATAGATGTCAAATGTACAGAACAAATCAACAGAGACATATTGTACAATTACAATGAATGATAAAATGATTACAGTATACAGAGTACACAGAGATATGGTAACAATAATGACAGTAATAATATAAGTAGTGGACGTCGTGCAGGACCACAGCAGCAGCCACGATCCATGAGAACCTGCTGGACGAGAGAGCACAGAAACTCCGGGAAAGAAGTTTAGTTAGTAACATGCATTAACATGCATTAATGAGACATGCATGTTTACAGATGGTGATGGTGATGGAGGGAGAGAGAGAGAGAGAGAGAGAGAGAGAGAGAGAGAGAGAGAGAGATTTGAGTAGAGTTTTCAGTAAAGGGAGATGTGACTACATCTTCAACCAGTACCGTGCCTGGCTAGGCATAACCCTGAGAGACAGAGAGAGAAAGGAGGGAGAGCAAGAGAGACAGAGAGAGAAAGGAGGGAGAGGGAGTCCCCCGGCAGTCTAGTCCTATAGCAGCATAACTAAGGGATGACCTGAGCCAGCCCTAACTATAAGCTCTATCAAAAAGGAAAGTCTTAAGTCTACTCTTAAAAGTGTTGACCGTGTCTGCCTCCCGAACCCAAAATGGTAGTTTGTTCCACAGAAGAGGAGCTTGGTAGCTGAAAGCTCTGGCTCCCAGTCTACTTTTGGAAACTATAGGAACCACAAGGAACCCAGCATTCTGAGAGTGCAGCGTTCTAGAGGGGTAGTAAGGTACTGTGAGCTCTTTTAGATATGATGGTGCCTGACCATGAAGAGCTTTGTATGTAAGGAGAAGAATTTTAAATTCTATTCTAGATTTAACAGGTAGCCAATGCAAAGAAGCCAAAATGGGAGAGATGTGATCTCTGATCTTGGTTCCTGTCAGAACACGTGCAGCAGCATTCTGAATTAGCTGCAAAGTCCTAAGAGACTAACTCGGGCAGCCTGATAACAACTATAGTATGACTGTAGTACACGTCGGTACGACTATAGTATGACCAAAGTACACGTCGGTACGACTATAGTGTGACTAAAGTACACGTTATCAAACATGCAGAACGATCAAAGAACCAAAGGAACACAGGGACGACATAACGGGGCGGCTGTGGCTGGGGAGGTAGAGCGGGTCATCCACTCAGATGATCGGTGGTTCGATCCCTGGCTCCTCCAGTCAGCATGTCGAAGTGTCTGAAAGTGCTTTGAGTGGTCAGAAGGAAAGAGTACTTATATATCTCCAGAAAGGAGATATTTAAGTACAGTCCATTTACCATAACACAAGGCTGGACAAGAAGTAAGAATAACAAGGGGCAGGTGAGACTAACGAAGAGACAGGTGAGACTAACGAGGAGACAGGTGAGACTAACGAGGGACAGGGAACATCAATCATCAACAACTGGCGGGAAGACACAACAAAACCAGGAAGTAGAATTAGCAGACACGGAGAGGGAAGAACTACAAAATAAAACAGGAAACTCAAAACCAGGACATCAAAAAAAAAACATTGTTAACTCACAATGATGATCTTTAATCACAAGTAATTTTACTTAACTAAGTACATGTTTGAAAGCAGTACACTGAGGTATTAGTACTTTTCTTTTGAGTATAAGTACATGTTTGAATGCAGAACACTGTGGTATTAGTACTTTTGGTGAAGTAAAAGATGTGAGTACTTGTTGAATGTTTTTCGCTAGTCTAACTTTGTCAGCTCTGTCATGAACGCAATGTTTGAGTGTGGAGGAGGCGGAGGGAGCAGCAGTGAGGAGATGAAAAGGTGGAGAGGAGGTGAGCAGGTGGGCTTTAACCACTGAGACACAACAAGAGAGCATTAGGAGGACAGAGGGAATGTGGACGAGCTGAAAGATGAAAGCAGAGTGGCAAAAAGAGGAGGAGGAGGCGGAGGAGGAGGAGGAAACAAGAGGAGCTCAAGGACACAAAAGGATCAAACGTCACTGTGGAAATCCTGAATATCAGACAAATGCAGGCTGGACTGTCTGTTCAGCCGTCCACTTATTTCTGGCCACTTACTGCTAGCTGTATGATGTCCACATGCTGCTGGTGACAGACGTTTCCTCTCAAACATTTTTTTCAAATTTTTCAAAGTTAAAAATCTGAAACCAAAGAGAAATAATTAATAATGAATAATAATAATTAATAATGAATCATTAATGAATTAAATTGTTCAGAAAATACTAACTTTACTGTCATGTTGGTTTGACTTACAATGAGTTTCAGGTTTGTTCTCTGCTGTCTTGGACTCATAATATCTGTAAAGGTCTAATTTTATTTTATATTTATGATTTTATGAGTTGCTCTATCAGGCAAATTTCTCCGCTGTGGATCAATAATCAATAAATGTTTTTGGTTTGCAGGTGAATAAATGTGTTAATTCTTTTATTGTTTGTTTTATTTCATCCATTGCACTAGAACTCATTACAAATCAATAAAAATTCAATTTGGTCATTTTTCACCTCTGCTTTCAACCTGCAGCTCCTTCTCCTTCTCCTCCTTCTCATCTCCTTCTCCTTCTTCTCCTTCTTCTTCCCCCCGTCAGGTTAAGATGAAAGGAGCAGTGATGGAGGTGAAGGGTGGAGGACACCAGCTGCTTCGTCTGATTTAACGTCACTAAAATCACTCAAACACTCAAACATGCAGCTCACTGATTCTCCTCCTCCTCCTCCTCCTCTTCTCTTATATGACACTGTTTTCTGTCTGTCAGTTATGTTAATATGTAAATGTTAATCTTCAGTCTGTTTTAAATAAACAGGAAATGTCAGATCATTTTTATTTTGAAAAGAAATGTATTTTATATCAGAATAAAAACACAAAATTCTTTAATTTATAATTATTTTATGATAATCATGAGGTCTGACCTCCACATAAAGAAGGAAGCATGAAGCAGCAGCTGGCGTGTTGTGTTGGTGTCACAGGTTTGAACCCAGTCTCAGGTGTTTGTTGGTACAGCAGCACTACCTGCTGTTCAAACATGTTCACTGCAGTCTGAACTCACTGAGCCATGGTTTCAACAAATCACGTGACAGGAAACAAACAAACAACCTCAATAATTGGAGGGTGACTGGTTTGATTCCGTTCCCCCTGTCCAATTGAAAGGTCCTTGAGTAAGAGAACGCCAAATTGGTCCCGATGGCCATCACTATGTGTGGTTGGTATCATTTATTACTTAGGGTTTACTTTAGGGTGACCAAACGTCCTCTTTTGCCCGGACATGTTCACTTTTCACGTCCTGTCCGTGGCGTCCGTTTTTTTAGAATTTTTTATAAATTCATAAAAATGTCCTGTTTTCACTGTTTTTCATGGGACCATTAAGCGTGTACTTAAATTGACTGGCACTTTGCACAGAATAGTACAGTACAATACCGTACAGAATTTGTGTCTCGAGGCCGGGCCGAGTGTCCTCTTTTTTGGAACTCAAAATATGGTCACCCTAGTTTACTTAGCATGGCCTTGTGTGTGGGCTTTGTGTGATAGTTTTCAGGTGTGAAAAGGCAACAGAATATCAGACCAACCTGGTACCAAACTACCACCAGGACAAACTACAAGTGAGTGGTGAAGACAAAAAGACAAAGATCTGACAACAAAGCTTCATGTGCTTCATTTTGATTTATTTCTGAAAACCTTCAGATGCAGCAGAGTGAGAAATCATCAGCTGACTGGATGTTGTGCCGTTTAGTTGAAGCAGGTTCAGTTTCCAGTGGAAGACGTCGTGAAGCTACAACTTTGACTTTAAAATAATTTTCATCACTGTTACATCAACAACGACCCAGTTAGAGTTTCAAACCTCTGATAATATTTGTATTTAGTGTTAACAGTTACATGCTGATGGAAATCATGGCCCAAACCTTTATAATGAACTGATGTCATGATGAACCCTAACCCATTTCAGCATCACACTATTCATTTAACCCTTTAACACCCACTCTGTTTTAGCCCACATTAATAAAGTTTTATTTTATTTTCATTCATTACAGAAACATCATGAATTCATTGTTGAGTTGAACCCCAGGTCGATGGATATATTAAAAGCACAATGGGACGATCTGGACCCTCAATCTTTGAATGAGACTTGGAACACAGTCCTTGATCAAGTCCTCTGACATTTACCTGGCTTCATGCAGTTCATGTGTACCTTGAACAAAAGCCAATAAGTATAAATAGATAATTTGCCTGTTATCTTATCCTGTTTAAGAGAATCAAATTTACTGCGAGAGAAAAATCTGATCATTACAGGGAAATATGGACACCTTTATATCCAGTTTTAAAAAAGGTTGGTGAACCTTCATCAGTTTCTTGAAATGATATCAGATCATTTCATCACTAAATGTACAGCTTTTTTCTCGACCTGGTTTATTCACCATATGCAGAAACTTCATCACTGCAGCTCTGGATTGTTCTGCACATTGTTATGCTGATGATAATGTTTTATATGTCACCTTTTAACCGCTTGATGTGATGGAAGATTTTTGGGCAATCACAGCTTATTTCAGAGTGGGCGTTTTTATTGGCTGTTCTACAAATGCAGGTCCATGTGCATGTCCCTTTAGATGGTGAACATCTGAGTCACTAGCCAGCCAGCTTTGTTGAACAAAGCTCAGCATGTCCAATGTGGATGGACCAGGGTTTTGGTGAGTCTCGTGCCGTGGAGACAAGTCCTATGAAAATGTTTCTGTCTGGGTACATCATGATCGCCATTAAACAGACTTCCTGTTTAAATCATCACACATTCATGTTCATGTTCTGTCAGTCGGTGGGTGTTCAAAGGTTAAAAGGGAAAGAAGAACAAACTGAAGGTCTGGACTCATCCTCCAGGTGTTCCCCTTTCCCCACTCAACAACCTGAAAGATGAATCACGTGTTGATTTAATGAACAGGCAGTCAATTAACGTGCTGGAAGGAAACATTTAATTTCATGTTGTGCTGTCATTTGTTCATCTGGAAGATGCCTTATTGCTCTCAGCAGAATGTTTTAATGTGACGCATCACTTCCTGATGTCATGCTGATGTCATTAAAAAAATCACATGACTTCAGAGTTGTGTCTGATTGGTTCTTCTGTCTCCTCAGCCCTCCTCCTCCTGCCTCAGACCAGAACCCACCTGTGAGATCATCCTCAGCTTCTCCCTGTTGGAGTAGTTCCTGTGTGATGTAATTTCCTCGCCTTGTGATGTTACATGATGTGACGACATGAACGACTCAAATGATTCGTCCTCTCCGTGCATCAGCTTACTGTAACCTGTCGTGCTGCTGGCGGTCGGCAGGCTCTTCCTCCTGCAGGGGGGAGGCGGAGTGGATGGAGAGGAGGACAGGAGGTAAAACAGGGAAGAGAGCGAAAGATGGGAGGGGGCGAGGGAGGAGGAGGAGAGGAGGAGCAGGGCCTGGGAGCCTCCTGGTGCCTCCTGGTGAAGACTGGAGGAGCTCAGAGGAGGTGGTGGACATGCATACACCTCTTTCTCTTGTTTGTGGCCTCCCTCTTCTCTCCTTCTTTCCTCCTGTCCTCCCAGACCCCCCTCCCGACACCAGCGTGTCCCGGCCCAAGCAGAGTGCCTCCTGCGGGGAGCAGGAGGCCGCGAGCGGCGGAGGGGTAAGGTGAAGGAGCTGAGCGCCTCCTTCTGCAGGGGCGTGCAGTGGGTGAAAAGGTGAGGGGGGCTCAAGCTTGGGGGTAGGGAGAGTCTGTGTGAGGAAGAAGAGGGAGGAGGAGTGTCTGGTTGATCCTGGTAGATACTGAACACTGTATCTCTTCCTCCTCCATCACTGCCCCCACCTCCTCCTGCTCTGCTGCTGCCAGGAAATAATTTTCTAGACAATGGCCCACCTCCTCCCTCTCCCTCCCTCTTGTTCAGCAGTGATGTGGGGTACGCCCTAGGTTTGGTTTCCAGGCTCTTAGATTGGACGTAGTTAACAAGGCCATTGAGGGGACTAATCGAGGAGCGGCGGACAGAGGAGGTGTTGGGTTTTCGGAGGCTGTGGAGGTCGATGACGGTGGAGTAAATGTCCCGCAGGTTGATGACTTTTGTCTTCTTGTCACGGTTCTCATGCAGGACAGCGTTTGCACAGATGAACAGGAAGATCCCAATGCCCATGATAAGAGGGCCGAAGACCTTTAGCCTATCAGAGTACAGATACCTGCAGAGACATTTACCACAGCCAATCAGAGAACAGATACCTGCAGAGACATTTACCACAGCCAGTCAGAGAAGAGATACCTGCAGAAACATTTAACACAGCCAATCAGAAAACAGATACCTGCAGATAGTATACAGTTAGTTTATCAGAGCACACAAAAACAACACAAGCAATCCAGATCCTTGTAAAGGATCATTGCAACCTCTTATAGAACCACTTAGAACCATATGAATTTTTTATCTTTTAAACAGGACCATTAGATCCTCCTAAATAACCAAGTGAACCTCCTAAAGAACCACCAGAACATCTTAAAGGTCCAGTGTGTAAGATTTGGGGCCTCTATTTTCAGAATAAGGCAAACATGGAATATAATATTCATAACTATGTTTTCATGCATGTATAATCACCTGAAAATAAGAATCTTTTTATGTCTGTTACTTAAAAATTATCCTTTTATATCTACAGTGGGAGAGGGTCACCTTTCATGGAGGCCGCCATCTTGAAACACCTTATTTATACAGTAGTCCAGAACAGACAAACTAAATACTGACTCTAAACAGGGTCCTTAAAGTGTTGTTTCTCCTTTACACTAGGAAGGTGAGTGTGATGTGAGGAGATTACAATGCAATGATTGGACCACTAAATGCAACTAAATTCTACACACTGGACCTTTAAGGGACTAGAAGACCTACCTCAATGACCACAACAACCTCTTAAAAGATGCTTCAATTGCCACAAAAATCTAAAACAACCTCCTAAGACTAGAAGCTCCTAAGAAACAATTAGAACCTCATGATAGAAAACTAAAATACCCCCCTCCATGACTATAGAACATTATACAGGACTATAGAACCATCTACAGAACTATAGAACATTGTACAGGACTATAGAACCACCTACAGAAGTATAGAACATCGTACAGAACTATAGCACCACCTACAGAACTATAGAACATTGTACAGGACTATGGAACCCCCTACAGGACTATGGAACATCATGCAGGACTATAGAACCCCCTACAGGACTACAGAACCACCTACAGGACTATAGAACCCCCCTACAGGACTAAAGAACACCCTACAGGACTATAGAAACACCTACAGGACTACAGAACCCCCCTACAGGACTATAGAACACTCTACAGTACTATAGAAACACATACAGGACTATAGCCATCTTGCTTTCACTTGAACAAAACTCAGCATGTCCATTGTGGATGGACCGGGGTCTTGGTGAGTCTCACGCCATGGAGACGAGTCCTACGAAAACTTTTCTGTCTGAACACATCATGATCGCCATGAGACTTCCCGTTTAAATCATCACACATTCATGTTCATGTTCTATCAGTCGGTGGGTGTTCAAATGTTAAAAGGTACAAGGTTAAAAGACCAAATTGATGGCCTGGACTCATCCTCTAGGTGTCGTCCCCCCCCCCCCCCCCACTCAATAGCCTGAAAGACAAGTCATGTGATGATATAATGAGCAGGCAGTCAGTTAACGAGCTGGAAGGAAACAGTTTCATGTTGTCATTTGTTCATCTGGAAGATGGCTTATTGCTTCATTGCTTATTGCTTATTGCCCTACAGGACTATAGAAACACCTCCAGGACTAGAACCCCCTGCAGGAGTTGGGTTAAATTTACCACTCTTAGATTACACCAACAGCAGAGTGACAAAAGATTATTTACCTGTTCAGAAAATCCTCCAGAAAACCTTGTGGAAGCTGATGGGTTGTCCCGTTGATGATTCCTGTCCCGTTAAACCCATCACCACCTCCTCTGTCATCTTCATCAACACCACCTCCTCTGTCTTCATCACCTCCTCCACCTCCTCCCCTGAGGTCATCTCCTTCATATCGCTCCAGTTCCTCTCCCATCTCTCCTCCCTGGATAAAGTCAGTTCAACAAAACATCTGATTAAACTGAGATTCAGGACTGCACCTTTAGTCAGAGTCTTTAGTCTTTTCTGTGATCATTCTTCCTCTTCATCCTGCCCTCAAAGACAATACATTTCCTAAATTATCATGTTCTCCTGGTCCCTGACATGTTCTCCTACCCCCAACATGTTCTCCTGCCCTGTTAGATGTTCTCCTGGTTCCCGACATGTTCTCCTGGCTTCCGACATGTTCTCCTGCCCCCAACTTGTTCTCCTGCCCCTGACATGTTTTCCTGCGTCCTGACATGTTTTCTTGCCTCCTGACATGTTTTCCTGCCTCTTGACATGTTTTTCTGCCTGCTGACACGTTGTCCTGCTCCTGCCATGTTGTCCTGGCTCCTGACATGTTCTCCTGCCCCTGACATGTTTTCCTGCCTCCTTACATGTTGTCCTGCCCCTGACATGTTCTCCTGCCTCCTGACATGTTGTCCTGGCTCCTGACATATTCTCCTGCCCCCTGACATGTTCTCCTGGTCCTCGACATGTTCTCCTGCCCCCTGACATGGTTCCCTGGTCCTCGACATGTTCTCCTGGTCCTCAACATGTTCTCCTGCCCCCAACATGTTCTCCTGCCCCCGACATGTTCTCCTGCCCCCGACATGTTCTGCTGCCCCTGACATGTTTTCCTGCGTCCTGACATGTTTTCCTGCCTCCTGAGATGTTTTCCTGCCTCTTGACATGTTTTTCTGCCTGCTGACACGTTGTCCTGCCCCTGACATGTTTTCCTGCCTCCTTACATGTTCTCCTGCCCACTGACATTTTCTCCTGCCTCCAGACATGTTCTCCTGGTCCCCTACATGTTCTCCTGTCCCCTGAGATGTTCTCCTGGTTCCCGACATGTTCTCCTGCCCCCAACTTGTTCTCCTGCCCTCTGATATGTTCTCCTGCTCCCTGACATGTTCTCCTGGTCCCCAACATGTTCTCCTGCCCCCTGACATGTTCACCTGGCTCTGACATGTAGGCCTGCCCCTTGACATGTTCTCCTGCCCCCTGACAAGTTGTCCTGCCACCTGACATGTTGTCCTGCCCCCTGACATGTTGTCCTGCCACCTGACATTCTCCTGCCCACTGACATGTTCTCGTGCTACCCAGCTGGCCCTGTGTGGGTCTCACCTGAGCAGGTGTGGGGGTGGAGCTGCTGAATGACACTGAGGTCATAGTGGCATCCTCCTGTGGTTGAACACTGAAGAACAGTCCGTCTCGAGGCCAGTAGCCCAGAGCTGCCATGACCACGCCCACTAGTAGGACCAGGATGCCGAGTGCTGCCACCAGACCCGAGACTGAAATCAGTTTCAACTTCCCCTTCACCACCACCACCTCGCTCCTCCTGAGGGGGCAGGAAGTGACATCATGACACACTGACAGGTGACTTCACCCCTGACGTCAGATGGTGTGTTTGTGTGTTACCTCTTCTTCTTGTTCTTCCTCTTGTGAGTGTGTGCTTTATGTGTTTTGGATCTCAGTGAGTCCTGACGCCGCGCATTGATCCGCAGGAGACCACCGGTCGCGATCATTACCACCCACCAAACGAGTGGTGGGTCTGCAGGCTAAGCCCCGCCCACCACCTCACCTGTACTCAGTCACTAGCTTCCTGTCAGACAAAAGGGTAGGTAGAGAGAGAGAGAGACAAGCAGGTTATCTTGTGATTGTTTCTTTTTCTTGTGTAATTTAGTAACATTATTTATTATTATTTATCTTCAACTTTAAATTGGATGAGACACACTGACCCATTAATATGACCTCCTCATATACACAACAAAACACAAACACAAAGTCATCACAAAGACACACAAAACACCCACAAAGACACACAAAACCACAGCAAAGAAACTACACTAATGGACTATGTCTCCCAGCATACACTGCTGCTCCTCCATAGGAGAGTCTGACAGCATTGTACTGATTCTGACTCACATCTGTACCTCCCCCACCCTGATAATCAATACTGATCAGAACCAATAGAACGAATAGATCAGAACAGAACCTAACCAAACCAAAACAATAGAACAGAACAGAAACGAAACAGAACCAACAGATCAAAACAGAACCGAACCAAACAGAACCAAAACAACAGAACCGAACCAAAACAACAGAACAGAACAGAACATAACAGAACCAACAGATCAGAACATATCAGAACCAACAGATCAGAGCAGATCAGAACCAACAGATCAGAACAGAACTAACACATCAGAACAGAACCAACAGATCAGAACAGAACAGAACCAAACCAAACTAAAAACAACAGAACCGAACCGAACCAAAACAACAGAACAGAACAGAACAGGACCAACAGATCAGAACAGATTAGAACCAACAGATCAGAGCAGATCAGAACCAACAGATCAGAACAGAACTAACACATCAGAACAGAACCAACAGATCAGAACTAACAGATCAGAACAGAACAGAACCAACAGAATAAAACAGATGGTTTGGTCTCACTATCGCTTCATGTTTTCATCCTGATGCTCCGATGTTTCCTCGTCTCCTCCTGTCGTTTACTCTGCCCCCCCCCCTCCTCCCCCTGGTCATTCTGCAGTGATGTTCACAGTAAATTAATCTCCTTTAACAGAGAGACCGACAGAGATAGAGAGAGAGAGAGACAGGTTACTCCCACTAACAACATTGACAATAACCCAATAAACCAATAACCCTACCTGTCTGTCTCTCATTTTGTCTCTCATTTTGCATACCTGAGTCTGTCTGTATATGCCTGTCTCACTAACCTGTCTCTGTCATTGTATTTATCCAGTCCAGGCTCTTGGGTCTGTCCTGGTCCTGATCTTGGTCCTGGTCCTCTGAGCAGCAGTGGATGATGCTGATTCTGGGAAGTTGCTGTTGCTAGGAGACAGAGGCAGAGCAGCTCTGCAGCATTTTGTTTCTGTTCAAACGTTTGTCCCTGCTGAGATACCGTACGTGCTGCATCAGACCTGTCCACCACCTCTCACTCACTCACGCACCTGCTGAGAATTCTGGGTAAATTTGACTGTGTGCTTGTTTAAGCTTCATGTTGAATTGTCACTTATTTACCATGCTAACACGCTAACTCCAACACAAAAGCCTGTTTAAAAAACCAATCAGACGATAAAAACAATTCACTCACATTCAGCGGTTCGGTGCTCAAAGGCACTGGAACCAGGAAGCAGAGTCCTGTCCCCCACCAAGCCAGTGAACCAAGAAATGAGCAGAACTCTGATCAGAAACCTTTAATCATCTCAAGGAATGAACAAACAGAAACATCAGCAGATACCAATGAAACCTGAAGGAGCCGCCCACTGTGACATCAATGGGCAGTCAGTTTAAACCGTTACTGATGTTAGAAACTAATGTTTTTGTTTTTTTTGTTTTTTTTTTAAGATATTTTGTTTGGCCTTTTTTGAGCTTTATTTGATAGAGACAGCTGAAAAGTGACAGGAATGTGGGCAGAGAGAGATGGGGAGTGACATACGGGAAAGAGCCACAGGTCAGATTCGAACCTTGGGCCACCGTGGCAAAGACTGAGCCTTTATACATGGGGCGGATGCTCTACCAACTGCTAAACGACACCCCAGAAACTAATGTTAACTAATAGAAACTCACATTTTTAATGTTAGAAACTTACATTAACTAACGTTAGAAACTCACATTTTAAATGTTAGAAACACATTTTTCATGTTAGAAACTCACGCTAACTAATTTTAGAAACTCACATTAATGCCTTTTTTTTTAAATGATCTTTTTTGTTTCATTGTTTCAGAACCAGAATGTTGTAAAAAAATCAAACTGACCAATCAAAGCAGAGGAGGCGGGACAGTGATGATGTTTTCACCTTCATAAAACAAAACAAATCCTGAGAGGAGTGATGACATTTAAGAGTCATTACATTGGAGGTGGAGCCACAGTGCGATGTCTGTCTGACTGTTTCTATGCATTAATTATGAGATCAAGTCTTGTTTCAATTTTTTTGTGGCCTTTTTCAAGCTTTTATTGGACAGAGACAGCTGAAAAGTGACAGGAATGTGTGGAGAGAGAGATGGGAATGACATGCAGCAAAGGGCCACAGGTCGGATTCGAACCCTGGGCCACTGCTGAGCCTTCGTACATGGGGCAGATGCTCTACCAACTGAGCTAATCGACACCCCTCCTTTCACTTGTTTACTGTTACTAAAAAACCTTTTCACGTAATTCTGAGATGGTCAAACATTTTCATGGAAACCAAAAATATATTTTCATAAACAGCTTTAATTCAAATCTGAGAAAGAAAATTAGAAAACAGATAAATTTGATCTTCAAACATATGTGTTGTAAATGCTCATGAAAAAGAACATACATGTTAAACTGTTGTTCTACACTGATCGGCGCTAATATTCACTCCAGTCCAGTGATAGGTGAACTCTGATGGCTCCTGTGGGTGGATATAACAGGCAGCAGGTGAACATTTACCCCCAAATTTTAGTGGGCATGGATGCGATGTGCTCCCTGTGCACCGCTGTATGTGGCCGCTCTAGTCAATGTTCCAAACACCACCACCTCCGCCGCAGTCCAGTTGAGAAGCACCCCAGAAGTGGGGCTCTGCTCGGCTCCATGGAGAATAGGCTGTTCTATTTTTGACAGACGCTGCGAGCAGCCGTCGTCAATTTACACAGACCAGTTTGCGCTGACAGGAAGTAAGACACAAAAATGACAGAGAATCTGCTCGATTTTCAAAATAAAATACCCTGTGCAAACTGCAGATTGGACAAACAGCCAAAGGGGAAACAATTTAACTACGTAGCATATTTACACATGTAGAAGCACCTAACCCAAGAAAACAACTAAATCTGAGCAAATAAACAAAGTCTGGCAGGCAAACCGCTCCACTTCTGAAACGCTCCAGTTGGAACAGTCAGGGTGTCCATGCTGACCCGTCCAATGCTCAAAGACCAACGATGTGAGCATCAGAACTGGACCACGGAGCGACAGAAGAAGGTGGTCTGATGGATCAGGTTTTCTTTGATATCTCGTGGACGGCTGGGTGCATGGGGATCACATGGCACCAGGATGCATTATGGGAAGAAGGCGAAGGTGGAGGCAGTGTTTTGGACCATGTTCTGCTGAGAAACTTCTGGTCCTGCTGTTCATGTGGACGTTATTTCGACACGTCCCACCTACCTGAGCATTGTTGAGATCAAACAAGTCCGATCCATGGAGGACCACCTTCAAACTTCCAGTACTGAAAGGTTGCTAACGTCTCCGAGCCAGAACCACAGCACACCTTCAGAGGGCTGAGGAGTCCAGACGGGTCAGAGGACTGTTTGAGCGGGAAAAAAGGGTATGCACATGTGTTCAGACATACAGACAGCTGAGAGACAGACAGGTGAGAGTCGGAGAGACTTTGAGTTCTTAGCCAATCAGCCCGCAGCAGCCCTTCCTTCCACCTGGACCACTTGTTTAGTCCTTTAGGCCTTAATCCCAGAATCCTCTGTGCACTGGTCCTGGTTCTAGTTCTGGTGAGTCCAGTCTTTCAGTCTATAGTTCTGTGAAGGACTCACTTGCATTAAACCCCGCCCCTCCCACCTGGGCTCGGGTGGAGGTTAGGGTCACATGACGCTGATCACAGCGTTGGTACGGACTGAACCAATGAGGAAATAAAGCACTCTGCAAAGGGGAGGAGTCAGAGACAACACAGTTACCATGGTAACTGATCCATCTGTTTCTGGATTGGATCAGTCATGGGTTTCAGGTGTCAAGTGTTGGTATACTTGGCGTGTGATTGGCTCCTGTCTTGAGCGTGTGATTGGCTCCAGTCCTCAGCATGTGATTGGCTCCCATCCTGAGCATATGACTGGCTCCTGTCCTGAGCGTGTGATTGGCTCCTGTCCTGAGCGTGTGATTGGCTCCTGTCCTCGGTGTGTGATTGGCTGCTGTCCTCGGCATGTGACTGGCTCCCCTCCTGAGCATGTGATTGGCTCCTGTCCTGAGTGTGTGATTGGCTCCCATCCTGAGTGTGTGATTGGCTCCTGTCCTCGGCATGCTTGAACATCAAGATGGAGTTGTAGATTTTGAGGGCGGGACCAAGTTTGATTGACATGATCCTGACGATGTCCCGTTGAGTGAGAAGGAGGAAGGCCCGCCCATCTATTTGCTGAATAGACAGAGGCAGGAACCAATCAGAACAGAGCAGGTTCAATGTGATGTCATAAAATCCACAGCAGCTGATTGGTCATCTCACCTCATCTCTAAACTGTTTGGCCTGTTCCTCACAACCAGGGAGAGACTCGATGAAATCTGACACCTGAGAGACATACAGGTGGGTGAGAGAGAGAGACAATCAGGTGAGAGAGAGACAGTCAGGTGAGAGACTGACAGACAGGTCAGACATACAGACAGACCTGTTCTATGCTCCACTGTTGGACCGTCTCAGCGTGAACGCCAGCGACGCCTGGCAGCAGTTTGCTGTGTTGCTCCCAGCAGAGCGACAGGTCACGACCTGGCTGTGGTGACATGGCTGACAGGAAGACAGACTGGTGGAGGGCAGCCTGCAGACTGGACTCTGCTGGAGAGACAGACAGGTCAGAGAGAGAGAGAGAGAGAGACAGGTTAGAGAGAGGGAAAAGCAGTCTAAAGTGATTAGAAGTGGTCTGAAGTGGTGTGAAGAGATCTGAAGTGGTGTGAAGAGATATGAAGTGCTGTGAAGTGGTCTGAAGAGATATGAAGTGGTGTGAAGATATTTGAAGTGGTCTGAAGCGGTCTGATGTGGTGTGAAGAGATCTGAAGTGGTGTGAAGTGGTTTGAAGTAGTCTGATGTGGTGTGAAGAGATCTGAAGTGGTGTGAAGTGGCCTGAAGTGGCCTGAAGTGGTGTGAAGTGGTCTGAAGTGGTGTGAAGTGGTGTGAAGTGGCCTGAAGTGGTCTGAAGTGGTGTGAAGTGGTCTGAAGTGCAGCCTTGATCAGACAGGCAGTGATCAAAGACAGGAGGAGCCTGTAGTCCTTCACAGAGCACAACCAACAGTTACCATAGTGAGCTGTTTCCATGGAAACAGCCACATCATCTGCCCACTGTTTCCATGGAAACACAATGAGGAGAGAGGGAGGATGCTGACAGACCTTTTTCATCATTACAGAACATCTCTGGACTCCTGGAGACGAGTGTTCAGGAGGAGTGTTAAGGACGAGTGTGTAGGAAAGGACAGAGGAGGTACTGTCTTTGACTATTCGACTGTACTCCTGGTTCAGTTTGCCATACCTGGACTGAGAGCTCTCAGGTGAAGCTCCCCCTCTTCCTGTTTCACACAGAGCAATTTGGTTGGCCGAGACAATCTGGGGGCGGAACCAGAAGAGAAAAATTCTTTAGGCTGTTTAAAGAGGAAAAGGGGGAGGAAGAGGAGGAAGAGGAGGAGGAAGAGAAGGAAGAGGAGAAGGGAGAGGAGGAAGAGGAGGAGGAGGAAGAGGAGAGAGATGAAGATGACAATATTTGTGATTGACACACTGACATTCAGAGCCAATCAGCAGCCTACAACAAACAACTTCCTGTTGTTTTTACCTGCATGCACCTGTCCCCTTAACCACGCCTCCACAGATCAAACAGTCTGAAGGTGAATGAGTCAATCAGTGCTCCTTCTTTACCTTCATCACCTGTCTGTCTGTACCTGTGTGTCTGTCTATCTGTCTCACCTGTCTGTCAGTCTTCTTCTCTTCCCCAGAGGAGGCAGCAGAGTCTCATCTCTGGGCTCCGTCTTCACCTGAACACCTCTGTCAACAGGACAGACAGAGACAGACAGGTAAAGACAAACAGACAAGTAGGTAGTGAAAGACAGACAGACAGGTAGAGAAAGACAGACAAGTAGAGACAGTGAGACAGATTTCAGGTGAAGCACATTATGAATCATCTCACTCTGACTCTGGGTTACCTGTCTGACTGGTTGCCGTGGTGATAAATGGTGACAGGTACGAGGGTGACAGCTCTCTCTCCTCCAAGCCTATCAGGAAGCAGCACCTCCTTACGCATGTTAATATCAGAGTACGGACAGCCGAAGGCACTGTGCAAGAGATGGCAGAGACATGACTCAGCAGAAAGAGACACGAGTCAGCAGAAAGACACACGAGTTAGCAGAAATAGACATAACTCAGCAGAAAGAAACATGAGTCAGGAGAGACACGATTCATCATAATGAGACATGACTTAGCAGAAAGTGACGACTCAGTAAAAAGAAACACAAGTCAGCAGAAAGAGACATGACTTAGCAGAAAGAGACATGACTCAGTAAAAGGAAACATGAGCCAGCAGAAAGAAGTGACTCAGCAAAAAGAGATATGAGTCAACAAAAAGAGACACGAGTCAGCAGAAAGAGACTCAGCAATCTGAAACATGACTCAGCGGGTGAGTAGTTACCTGTGGTGTCCGGTGTATTTAGCTCCTTTAATGTGTCCGACTCCTCTGCAGCCTGGAGTGGGACACACCCCCTGAGAGGGGGAGGAGAGGGGGGAGGAACCTGTCTCACACACAGACGGGGCACATACATTGTTAGAATCGTCAGTACACCTGTCTCTCTTTCTCTGACCTGTGAGTCTGACCTGTCTCTCTCTCTGATGTATCTCCCTGGCCTCTCTCTCTAACCTGTCTCTCTCTCTGACCTGTCTGCCTGACCTGTCTGTCTGACCTGGGGGTGGTTCCAGTGGGTGTCCTGTGCGTTGACACCAGCCGACAGGATGGAGGTCACAGAGGTCGCTGTCACACCAGACGTCAAACTGCTGCGACCAGCCGTCATAATGAACCTGCAGGTGACACACCTGGTTATATCATGTCATTCTTTATGACATCACACAGGTACACTGATAGACTGTTGACAGACAGGTACGCAGTACCTTCAACCTGTAGTCTTCTGTATCTGTTACTGTGGCAACGCGGATCAACATGGGGTTCCTCCTGTCGACCGCCTCCAGTTTCTGGTTCACCTGGAAACCATGTGGAGCTCTCTGATTGGACACAGGCGCAAAAACATCTGTCAGTCATCACATGCATCTGACTGATTGGACCTGAGAGCTGTCAATCACTGTTTAACACTGAGTCCTTCTCTACCTCCTTGTTTCCTTCTCTATCTTCTTGTTTCCTTCTGTACGTTCCTCTTTACCTCCTCTACCTCCTTCTTTACCTCCTCTACCTCCTTGTTTCTTCCTCTGCCTCCTTTCCTCCTCTGACTACTTGTTTCCTCCTCTGCCTCCTTGTTTCCTTCTGTTCCTCCTTGTTTCCTCACCAGTGTGAAGGCTGAACTGGGAGCAGCAATGGATCCAGTTTCCTGCAGGTATTCGTCCCACAGGAAGTTCTCTGGGTTGGGATGACCTGAAAAATAAAAGTACTCTATGATCACAATACACAAAGTACACAGAGTAATCAGAGTACTGCGCTAATGTGTGTGTTTGTACCCTTGGGAGCGGTCAGAGGTCGTCCCTGGTCTTCACACCAGCCCACAGGATGAATGTATGGACTGCTGCTATCACACCTGAACGACCAACAACAACCAATGAGTGTTCGTCATGTGATCCAAATACAAAAATCACCTGTCTGTCTGTACCTGTCTGTCTGTCTGTCTATCTGTCTGTCTGTCTATCTGTCTATCATCTGTCTGTCTGTCTCACCAGTAGTCGTACGTGTCGTCCCAGTTGTCGAAGTGAATCAGGAAGTGGTCATCAATGACATCAGTGACTGAAGCTACACAGACGAGTCCGGGGTTCTTCCTGTCAACCGCCTCCAACTTCATCCCCACCCTGAAGCCACAGCTCTGAGAGACAGACAGGTGGACAGACAGGTAGATACTGACTGCAGTGCGACAGGTGAACAAACAGACAGGTAGATACTGACAGCAGTGTGACAGGTGAACGGACAGACAGGCAGATACTGACAGCAGTGCGACAGGTGAACGGACAGACAGGCAGATACTGACAGCAGTGCGACAGGTGAACGGACAGACAGGCAGATACTGACAGCTGTGCAACAGTTGAACAGACAGTCAGGCAGATACTGACTGCAGTGCGTCAGGTGAACGGACAGACAGGCAGATACTGACTGCAGTGCGTCAGGTGAACAAACAGACAGGTAGATACTGACAGCAGTGTGACAGGTGAACGGACAGACAGGCAGATACTGACAGCTGTGCGACAGTTGAACAGTCAGGCAGATACTGACTGCAGTGCTGAGTGAACAGACAGACAGGCAGATACTGACTGCAGTGCGTCAGGTGAACAAACAGACAGGTAGATACTGACAGCAGTGCGACAGGTGAACGGACAGACAGGCAGATACTGACAGCAGTGCGACAGGTGAACGGACAGACAGGCAGATACTGACAGCAGTGCGACAGGTGAACAGACAGACAGGTAGATACTGACTGCAGTGCGACAGGTGAACAAACAGACAGGTAGATACTGACAGCAGTGTGACAGGTGAACGGACAGACAGGCAGATACTGACTGCAGTGCGTCAGGTGAACAAACAGACAGGTAGATACTGACAGCAGTGTGACAGGTGAACGGACAGACAGGCAGATACTGACAGCTGTGCGACAGTTGAACAGTCAGGCAGATACTGACTGCAGTGCGTCAGGTGAACAGACAGACAGGCAGATACTGACTGCAGTGCGTCAGGTGAACAAACAGACAGGTAGATACTGACAGCAGTGTGACAGGTGAACGGACAGACAGGCAGATACTGACAGCAGTGCAACAGGTGAACGGACAGACAGGCAGATACTGACAGCAGTGCGACAGGTGAACAGACAGACAGGTAGATACTGACTGCAGTGCTACAGGTGAACAGGGTCGGAGGAGCAGCATGAGAGCCTGTGGACTGAAGGTAGGACGGCCAATCAAAATCTGTCTCATTGTGACCTGGAGAGAGAGACAGACAGGTAGAATGGTGTCACGTGTGTCAGGTGGTCACCTGTGAGGGGACGAGGCTCCATGTACTCACCTTTGGGTGGGTGGAGCTTGTGGTTGTTGTCTTTACACCAGCCTGCTGGTCTGATTTCTGCTGAGTCAGTGTTTACCCAGAAGTCATAGCAGTCTGAGAACCCGTCAATATGGAGACGGAGCCGACAGCCAATCACCTGACAGAAAGAGAGACAGGAGACTCACCTGACCGATCCCAGACAGGTATCTGTGTCTGTGTTTGTGTGTCTGTGTGTCTGTGTGTGTGTGTGTGTGTGTGTGCGTGTGTGCGTGCACGTGCGTTACCTCGGCGACGGTCAGCACACAGAACATGGATGGATGCAGCGGGTCGATGCCCTCGAGCTTCATCCCAACACGAAAACCAGTTCTCCTACTGGGAAAGGACTGGGACTGAGAGACAGACAGGTGAGAGAGAGAAACAGGTGAGAGAGAGAGACGGATGAGTTACCTGTGTGTGTGTGTGTGTTACCTGTGTGTGTGTGTGTGTGTGTTACCTTTGTGTGTTACCTGTGTGTGTTACCTGTCTGTGCGTGTGTGTGTATTACCTTTGTGTGTTATCTGTGTGTGTATGTGTTACCTGTGTGTGTGTGTGTGTGTGTGTATTACCTGTGTAAACAGTGTCAGAGGAGCGGCTTCAGCTTTCTGTTCGTTCAGGTATTGCTGCCAGGACCAGGACCGCCTCTTCACACTCACTGAGCGTGTGCGCACACACACACACACACACACACACACACACACACACACACACACACACACACACACACACACATGCTAACACTAATGAGTTTTTGAATCAGAGCCTCTGATTGGCTGTCATCAGCTGAGGGTTTATTAACTTGCTGGTAACCATAGCAACAGCACCCTGGAACATCATCAATGACATGTGGAACCTTCTGAGAACATCCAGAAGATGTCATTGAAGATGTCCCAGGAGTCCTTGAGGGATCCCTTGTTGCTATTGTTACGTGTAGCAACTGCTGGTTGACACAGGTGTGCGTGTTACCTTGAGTGCTGCTGACTTTGTTCTTCATTGTTGTTTTTCTGATCAGACAGAATCAAACAGGTGAATCTACGGCAGCCTGGAGGAGTCAAACACAGAAATACAGTTAATTTATGAATAAAGTTTAACGACAGTTGTAGCAGTTAGACTTGTGCCCATCCTGGGTTTGCTGTCTTGTGGGACTCCACAGTGGATTGGGCCAGGTGGGACACTGAGTTCCTGGTCCTGGTTTCTGGTTCTGGTGTGTGTGTCAGTTAGACCTGATATGAGTGCTGCTGCAGCATGTGCTCAGTCCAGGGTCCTTCAGTCAGCATCAGCATTGTTCATGAGTGGGTGGATATCAAAGAATCCATACAGTTGTATTTGTATAATTATAGATTATTTCTACTGCAGACACATCATCTTCATCACGGGCAGGAAATGGCTCCATTAAAACACACACACACACACACACACACACACACACACACACACACACACACACAAACAGGAAATTCACACACATGTACCTTCAAAATAAAAGGCAACCTGCAGCTGCAGTCAGTCATATGATTCAAATATTCTGATTTACTGAACATCAGACACACCAATAATAATCAATACTCGTCAATAAATCATCAATAAATCATGAAAAACATACAGTAAACAGTTAATGACAGACTACAGGCCCCTGAACAAGTGTAGAAATACTCGTAATGCTGCAACCAAAGTCGTGTTGAAGTAAAAGTACTATCATGTACTATCATCTAAAGGGTCTTTGAGTCACAGAGCAGCTTGACAGTAATAATATGATCTCATTCATGTGTTCATTGCTTTAATCGTGTATTATTGGCGATCTCCTGTCATCATCATGTCATCTGTCACAGGACTGCAATGCAGTGAAAAGGAAAGTATTGAATATGGCACAGTACAAGTACAAATACTAAATATTGTGTAGTTTGAGTTTATGATACAAACTCTTATTTTGAAAGTGTGACCGGAAGTGTCTGAGCTAACAGGTTGAATCAGGAAACAACAAACAGAAGAAACCCGGCGGTGATCTGCGGCTCCCTGCGCCGGCCTCCGAGTTCCTCTGAGTGGCTTCAGCAGCAGCAGAGAGCCGCGGAGAGGAACCGGAGGACCAGAGAGAGAAAGGCGCGAGGAGCCGGTACCGTACCGACCGTTTAAACAGAACTTACCGTCTCTGACGACACACCTCACTCTGCTGACAGCTACACAACACGGAAGTAATGAAGCACAGGGGCACACTGCGCATGCTCCAGAGAGAGAGAGAGCGAGAGAGAGAGAGAGAGAGAGAGAGTGAGATCCAATATAAAGCTGTAAACAGGTTGAAAGTTATAAAGTAATAAAGTAATGAATTGTTTGTGAACTGTGAATGAGGTTTGCTTCAACATCAACAGGAAGTCCTGACACTGATCAGTTAATCAGTGTAGACATGAGGACAAAGAAGACACGAGTATGTTATTAGTGTCACCTGCACCTGATTAGTGTTACCTGTTGTCCTGCCTGTTTATAAGATAACGTACACTAACTTTAACTTAAAAACATGTCACATCAACATTCTGTCTCATATGCCAGAAACATGCTGATATGACGCAGATCACGTCATCACACGCTCTGAAGTCCAAGATCCAGCAGACGTTGGCTGCCTGCCACTGTCATCACATTTACAAGATGAGGTGAACAGCTAACACGTGGTGCCACTGTTATACTTAAGGTGTGAGCAGTTAGCCTCCAGCAGTCACAAGGACATGTTGACCAGCTGATCGAGACAGAAGGTATTGTTGTTACTCGATGTGAACACATGATCAAAGTGACTTCACATAATTAAACTTAAAATAAGTTAATCCAGCATCTTCATGTAATATTTTGTAGTCCAAAGTATTTCCACATACAGTAAGTCAGTTTTTATAGTGTTGTTGTCTCTGCATTCCTCTTCCTGTGGGACAAACAGCTGATGGAGGATTTCTGGAGTTGGTCCAGCTGCTGGTGTAAACTGCTCCTCCCCCTACGCACAGAGGCCCGTCCCCCTCATCGCTCCACACAGATGACAGCAGTCGGACTGATCGGAGGTGAGTCTTTTTGTCTCTATTGATCTCACATATTGAGAGCATATTGAAAACATATTGAGAACAATGATAACTCTGATACTGACTCCAGTGATGATACTGAAGAGGAGAGAGAGAGGTAGAAAGTTAATGGGAGAGATGGACACAGACGATCTGTCAGCAGAGAACAAAGAAATGAGGGTCTGAATCTGGATCTGGATCTGGGTCTGAGTCTGAGTCTGAGTCTTAGTCTAGGTCTGAGTCTGGGTGAGTCTGGGTTTGGGTCTGATGGGTTTGGGTTTGAGTCTAGGTCTGAGTCTGGGTTTGAGTCTGAGTCTGGGTCTGAGGCTAAGTCTGGGTCTGAGTCTGAGTCTGGGTCTGGGTTTGAGTCTAGGTCTGAGTCTGGGTCTGAGTCTGAGTCTGAGTCTGAGTCTGGGTTGGAGTCTAGGTCTGAGTCTGGGTCTGGGTCTGGAAGATCAGATCCAGATCTTTGAATATCAGCTCTGGACCAGAACTCTGTTGGTTCATTGAAAAATTACATGAATGTGGTTTATCAGACCCAGGTCCAGGTTTTTCAGAGGATTTAACGTCTCACTCTGCAGGTCAGATTACTGTCTGAGGACCTGAGTGAAAACACTTACCTCTGATACTCTGATTGGTCGACACGTCCATTTCCTCCTAATGGGCACACAAAAGCAGCTCGCGTTAGCCTGCGCACCCCACTCTGTCTTCCCCTGGGAACCAAAACCATTAGACCAAGGTTCCCCCCAACAAACACACACACACACACACATGCAGATCAATACACTGGAAGAGACAGACTTCCTGTTACACACACACTCTCATCATTAATATTTAATTTAATGTCAGCTCAGCTTTGTCGTTCCAACAACCACAAACTGAAATCCAGTCGGACATAAAATGATATCAAACTCAGATTCACCCCTTTAACGAAGCAAGTGATGATAACCCTCAACTCAACTCAACTCAACTTGGTATAGAAATTAAATTGAATGAATTTTAATTATATTAAATACTAATCTAAATGGTTGATTGACTGACAGGGTGTATATCTTGTGTTCTGCGCTCTGATTGGCTGACGGGATGTATTTCTTCTGTTCCGTTCTCTGATTGGCTGACAGGATCTATTTCTTCTGTCTCTGCAGGATGTCGTCTCCACCTTCCACTTCATCCGCCCCTGACCCACCCCCTCAGACAGTGACCTCTGACCCCCGTCATGGTACTATGGAAACCTACTGGAGAGAAGTGCGGAGCATCGAGGAGGAGAAGGAGGGACAGGAAGAAGAAGAAGAAGAAGAGAGAAAGAGTATAGACGGTAGGTCAAAGTGAGAGCAGAGTGAGACATCGTCTATCTGTCTCATTTCTACCCATCTTTGTTGACCTACAGAGGTGGAGCTGGAGGAGGCATGGCTAATGGAGGCGGGCTTATCATCCCTGGTGATGGGCTTGTCATCAGAGGAGGCGTCACCGCCGGCGGCAGAGGCACTGCTGTCAACGTTAACACGACAACAAGCTGCCACGGTTAGGAAGAGGTTGGACAACTACAACGAGACGCTGAAGACCAGAAACAGACAGCCAATCAGAGACGTCCGGGACATCTTCACTGAGGTAGAAAACACATATATACAAACATACTGTAAAATGGACTGTACTTATGTATCTCCTTTCTAGTCAACTGCTCATCAGTCATCATCACCATTCATACACATTCATGGCGCAGCCTTTGGGAGCAGTTTGGGGTTCAATACATTGCCCAAGGACACTTCAACATTATACATATATAAATCTATCCAGTGCAGAGAGGTCTGTTTGTGCCCAGTTGTGGTGTGGTATCCTGCCTGTGGCAGTCATTTCCTGATTTATTTTCTATGCGGGATGAATGCAGACTAAAGTTCCCTAAAGTAAGTAAAGTATTTCACTTTGCTCAGTTTGTGTTGAATGCCTACCAACAATGTAAGAGGTCTCTTTATGTTTATGTATTTACGGGAACAGTCTGTGCCTCATTTATTTTCTGTATTTGCCATGTGTGGTGACTTGTCCGTTTGTTCTTATGATTGTTTATTGGCTTTGTTTGTTTTGTGTGTAGTGTCTAGGATGTTGTGTGACGGTGGGGCTGGACCCAAAATGCAGACCAACAGACGAGGTGGGAATGAACAAAACAGGGGTTTTTTGAAACTGAAGGTAAAGGTGAGGTGGCGTCTCCTGACACAGGGAAGGTTGAGGAGGCAGACAAGCTCACGGGGGGGGGGGGGGAGATGCTGGGAACAAGGGCGGTGGAAAATGTGGCGAGGTAGGCAGGAGCTGAAGGGTGCAGTGGCAGGGTGGCTTGGCGGTGGAGAGCTGGATCCTGGAGGTAGAGAACACAGGTGAGTTACACAGTAGAAAATCTCAGGTAGCAATTCACTAAGAGCACACAGGCCAATCTACCACGAAGCGGTGACAATCTGGCAGCGAGAACACAGGAGGCCAGCCTCTAAGTACTGCTCCTGATGAAGATCTGTCTCAGGTGTGCGCAGCCAGCTCCTCAGCCACCCAGCAAACCATGCCCATCTCTGCCAAGAGAGCACACAGAGCCCAACCCCCAGCCTAAACACACCACAGTACCCCCCCTCTAAACAACGCCTCCAGGCGTCCTCCCAGGCTTATGAGGGAATTCACGATAGAAATCATCCAATAACTGTGGGCTCAGAATGAGTCGGCGAGAAATTCAGGATCGCTCCTCCGGACCGTACCCCTCCCAGTCCACGAGATACTGATAACCATGCCCCCGACACCTCACATCCAAGATCTTGTGCACAATGAAGGCAGGATGGCCATCAATGGTCAGGGCGGGAGGAGGGGGTTCGGCCGGAGGGCTAAGGGCGCTGGAGGACACAGGCTTTAACAAAGACACATGGAAAGTTGGGTGAATGTGCATAGAGTCAGGCAATTTCAGTCTCACAGCAGATGGATTAATTACCCTCTCAACCTCAAAAGGGCCCACATAGCGGGGGGCGAGCTTCCGTGACTCCACCTGCAGGGGAAGGTCCCGTGTAGACAACCATACCTTTTGACCAGGCTGGTACTGGGGGGCGGGAGAGCGATGTCTGTCTGCCAGCATCTGGTTGCGCCGGGCAGAACGAGTGAGTGCTGCTTGGGTGGCTTTCCACACCTCCTGAACTCGGCGAAGGTGTGCTCTGACTGAAGGCACTGCTGCCTCACGCTCCTGGGTGGGGAACAGAGGTGGTTGAAAACCATTAGCTGCCATGAACGGGGACATACCTGTGGCCGAGCTGACGAGGGAGTTGTGGGCATATTCAATCCATGGCAACTGGGTGCTCCATGAAGAGGGATGCCTGGCTGAGACACACCGGAGAGCAGCCTCCAAGTCCTGATTTGCCCGCTCTGTCTGGCCGTTGGATTGAGGGTGGTAACCAGATGTTAAACTGGAGGTAGCACCAATAGCTCTGCAAAAGGCCTGCCACACTTGGTCACCGCAGGTAAATTGGGGGCCTCGGTCAGAAACAACATCCACTGGGATACCATGAATCCTAAAAACGTGAGACACAAGAAGGTCCGCAGTCTCGAGAGCAGTGGGTAATTTAGGGAGAGGGACAAAATGAACAGATTTAGAGAAACGGTCAACTATGGTGAGGATGACAGAGTTACCTCTAGATGGTGGTAGGCCAGTGATGAAGTCCACAGCTATGTGTGACCACGGACGGTTGGGGATGGGTAGAGGATGTAATAAACCTGCTGGAGGACAATGAGAAGCCTTACCGCGGGCACAGACAGAGCAGGCTGCCACAAACTCCCTAGTGTCCCGTGTCATGCCCGGCCACCAGAAGCACTGCTGGAGGAACTGAAGGGTGCACTGAAAACCAGGATGGCAGGTGAGTGTCGAGGCATGTCCCCACTGCAGCACTTGGGAGCGAACAGTTTCAGGGACAAACAGGCGATCCGCTGGGCCACCACCAGGATCAGACTGGGTCCGTTGAGCTGCTTTTACCACAGACTCAATTTCCCACTGTGCTGCTCCCACAAAACAAGACGAGGGCAGGATGGGCACTGACTCAGATGAAGAAGAATCTGGGGAAAACTGGCGAGAGAGAGCATCTGGTTTGAGATTGCGAGTACCTGGTCGATATGAGAGTGTGAAATTAAAGCGGCTAAGGAACAGAGACCAGTGAGCTTGACGAGAATTTAGACGTTTAGCTGAATGAAGATAAGCCAGATTTTTATGGTCTGTCCAGATGAGAAATGGGTGTTTGGATCCTTTCAGCCAGTGTCTCCACTCCTGTAACGCCAACACAATAGCCAACAGCTCGCGATTTCCAACATCATAATTCTGTTCAGCTGCTGAGAGTCGCCTGGAGAAGAAAGCACAGGGGTGAAGTTTGTGAGTCTCTGGATGACGCTGAGAGAGGACGGCACCCACTCCTGACTCTGAAGCATCCACCTCCAGCACAAACTGTCTGGAAGAGTCAGGGTGGAGGAGCACTGGAGCACAGGTAAATAGCTTCTTCAGTCGCAGAAAAACCCGTTCAGCTTCAGCAGGCCATGAAAATGGGATATTCGAAGAGGTGAGTCTGGTCAGAGGGGCAGCTACTTTACTATAATCTCTGATGAATCTGCGGTAAAAATTGGCAAAACCAAGAAAGCGCTGCAGTTGTTTGAGAGAGGTGGGGGTTGGCCACTCTGCCACTGCTCTTATCTTGACAGGATCTGGTTGAAGCTGACCTTGTGCAACAATGTAACCCAGGAAACTGACAGATGGTTGGTGAAATTCACATTTCTCTGGCTTTACATACAACTTGTTCTCCAGGAGGCGCTGCAGTACCAGGCGGACCTGCTGGACGTGCTCCTCTAGTGTACGGGAAAAGATTAGGATGTCATCCAAATACACAAAGACGAAATGGTTTAACATGTCTCGGAGAACATCATTGATGAGGGCTTGGAAAACAGCAGGCACATTGGTGAGACCAAAGGGCATCACAAGATATTCAAAATGGCCTAAAGGGGTGTTAAATGCTGTTTTCCATTCATCTCCTTCGCGAATCCGGACCAAATGGTATGCATTGCGGAGGTTGAGCTTGGTGAAAATTCGGGCATGACATAAGGGTTCAAAAGAGGGATCAATCAGGGGAAGGGGATACTTGTTTTTCACAGTGATGTCATTTAATCCTCAGAAATCAATGCATGGGCGAAGTGTTTTGCCCTTTTTCTCAACAAAGAAAATACCAGCTCCTAGCGGGGAAGAAGAGGGACAGATTAGGCCAGCTGCCAGAGAGGTGTTAATATATTGTTCCATAACCTCTTTCTCAGGACGGGACAGGTTATAGAGACGCCTAACTGGGTATTTGGCACCTGGGAGGAGGTCTATGGCACAATCATAGGGTCGATGGGGAGGAAGGGACAGAGCCAGATCTTTACTGAAGACAGCTGCCAGGTCATGATAAACAGACGGAACACAGGATACATTAGGAGGAGCTGGTGGGAGAGGCCATGGGGAACTGGAGGCTGGTAAGGCAGCGCGGAGAAAGTAGGAGTGACAGTGTACACTCCAACTGGTGATGGAAGATGTCTGCCAATCTATATGGGGGTTATGAAGTTTTAACCATGGGAGGCCTAGAACAACAGGTGAGACGGGAGAGGGCAAAACATGCAACTGGATCTTCTCATGATGGTTGCCCGAAATCACTAGAGACACAGGCCTTGTGCGGTGAGTCACTGTGGCTATTAGTCTGCCATCTAGCGCGTTAGCATTCTGGGGTTTAACAAGAGGCTCGAGAGGGATTTGCAACTGATTCACTAGTTCAACACCAATGAAATTGTCATCTGCTCCTGAATCCACTTGAGCTAGAAATGGGAGAGTTACTCCTGCACAGGTAAGAGAAGCAGACACACTTGCTCGAGGAGGAGAGCTGGGTTGAGAGGTGGTCTGGCTCACCAGGGCGCTCTCTCTCACTGGTGAGCCCGGTCTTTTGGTGTCTGGGGGCAAGAGGCAATAAAATGTCCCGTCTGGCCACAGTAGAGGCAGAGTCTGGCTTGCATCCGCCGTTGACGTTCTCCAGGGGTTAAACGAGCCTGTCCAACCTGCATGGGCTCCTCCACCGAGCCAGAGGGGGCTCCACTGGAACTAGAGAGGCTGACTGGAGAACTCATAAGGGGCTGAGACCCACCCTGTCTTTTCTCTACTCCTCTCCCTCAGGCGATTGTCCATCTTGATCACCAGTGAGATTAACTCGTCTAAAGAATTTGGTTCGTCCCGAGTAGCTAATTCATCCTTAATTTCATCGGAGAGAAAACTGCTTGTAACGCCCTGTTGTCCTACCCACTCTCTGCAGCTAGGATACGGAAATCAATGGAAAAAGTAGCAACCGAAGAGGACCCCTGATGTAAGGACAACAATCGTTTTTCGGCCTCCCGACCCTGAATAGGATGGTCAAAAACCTGGCGTAGCTCGGCGATGAAGGCATCATATGAATTAAGGACCCTTGATCTTCCCTCCCACAAAGCAGTAGCCCACTGACCAGCTTTCCCTCTAAGTAAATTAATAACATAGGCTATATGAGAGCGATCAGAGGGATAACTAGATGATTGCTGATCGAAAACCAGAGAGCACTGTAACAGAAAACGGCCACAGGAACCCACATCACTTGAATAATACTCTGGGGGAGGAACAAATGGTTCCTTTGCTGCTGGAGGGAGAAGTGTTTGAGCTTGAGGAGAAGCACGGCTACTCACTGCTGCTGGGGGTTCAACTGGGGGAGTCTGAGTGGACAGCTGAGAGGCAATTAGGGCAACGCTGAATTTCAAATACTGCAGAGAGCTCATGACATCAGCGAGTAATCTGTCATGCCTTCCTAGCAATATTCCTTGGTTGGTGAGGGCTTGCCGAAGAGCGTCTTGGTCTGCTGGGTCCATAGTTTGGCCAGATTGTTCTGTTGTGTGATGGTGGGGCTGGACCCAAAATGCAGACCAACAGACAAGGTGGGAATGAACAAAACAGGGGTTTATTGAAACTGAAGGTAAAGGTGAGGTGGCGTCTCCTGACACAGGGAAGGTTGAGGAGGCAGGCAAGCTCACGGGGGGGAGATGCTGGGAACAAGGGCGGTGGAAAATGTGGCGAGGTAGGCAGGAGCTGAAGGGTGCAGTGGCAGGGTGGCTTGGCGGTGGAGAGCTGGATCCTGGAGGTAGAGAACACAGGTGAGTTATACAGTAGAAAATCTCAGGTAGCAATTCATTAAGAGCACACAGGCCGATCTACCATGAAGCGGTGACAATCTGGCAGCGAGAACACAGGAGGCCAGCCTCTAAGTACTGCTCCTGATGAAGATCTGTCTCAGGTGTGCACAGCCAGCTCCTCAGCCACCCAGCAAACCATGCCCATCTCTGCCAAGAGAGCACACAGAGCCCAACCCCCAGCCTAAACACACCACATAGGATTTCTGGTTAATTTCCAGAAACTTTCCATGTAAAGTTAAGCTGGGGAATTTTGGAAATATTCCAAATCTGAGACTTTCCATGGGAATTATGGAAACATTATACCATACATCAAATATATTTTCCCCATAATATCATCAAAACTTTACTTGACTTTATGTAGTCCACAGGCTCAAATGTGTGGCTTCAATAGTCTTTGCTCTGGGCTCTAAAGTGTGATCCAGAGTTCCTTGTTAAGTGCCAACCTTCACTTTTGTTTATTCCTGTTTATTCCCATTATTTCCCATAAATTCTAAAAATAAAATTGATATTTTAAATTCTTTCTTTGATGAAAGATGGGAACCACACATGCAGATACCATCTGTTCACCTTCTCTGCGTCTCACAAAGACACGGCGGTCTGAACTAGAACTCTCAGATTCGGACTCATCAGACCAAAGTCCAGATTTCCAGGTGTGATTCACACATTCTCCAGCTGATGTTGACATGTGTCCCTACTTGAGCCTGGGGGCAGTCCTTTCCTGGGGTGTCCTCATGAGACACTTTCATCAGATGGTTCATCTGATGGTTTTTGGGACTGACCTTGAAGACACATTCACAGTTGTTGAAATGTTCTAGACTGACTGACCTCCGTGTCTTAAAGTAATGATGGACTGTTGTCTCTCTTCACTGAGCTGAGCTCTTCGTGTTATAATATGGATTACTATAGTAGATGAATATTTACTGTCTGCCAACGCGACCTCTGGACAACTGATGGACCCACACTTATTAAGAAGACAAATTCTACCACTTAACGTTTGACCAGGCACACCTGTTAATTGAAAAGCTTTTCAGGTGACAACCTCATGAAGCTGATATATTTTTAAAATGTAAATATGTACTCTATTTCAGCCTGATGATGACTCAGCAGACAGATGCACCTCCCCTCCCTCTCATTGTGCTGAGTCACCACTGAGTCGATACCACACCAGCACCAAAACCATTCGTCGAAACACTCACAGAGGTACCTGTCTATCTGATCTATCCTGCTTGTCTGTTCACCTGTCTGTCTTTTTGCCTGCTCATTGATCAATAGACCTACCCAGCACAAGCCTGTTAGATCCTTAAGGGGTTTTTCATGGTCCTTTAGGTTCTCTTTAGGGGGCTGTTACAGCTGCAGTTCCCAAACTCAGTATATAATTTAACCACTAAGCAAATTGTACCATAGGATTTGGGCAGAACTTGGCAATATAATAACAAATGTTATGATTTAGCTGATAATTTTGGAACTGTACATCTATAAATTTATAAAATATTTTTGTCACGTGTGTAAGCAGGTTAGCAAGACCTGAAGAGAAAGAACCCAAATACAGACACTAGAAGCTAAGCTTTTGCAGTTCAATTATTTATTAAGTTAAACATCAAAGAACAGGGGTGTCGATTAGCTCAGTTGGTAGAGCATCTGCCCCATGTACGAAGGTTCACTAGCGGCCCAGGGTTTGAATCCGACCTGCGGCCCTTTGCTGCATGTCATTCCCCATCTCTCTCTCTCCCCACATTCCTGTCACTCTTCAGCTGTCTCTATCAAAAATAAAGCTTGAAAAGGCCAAAAAAAAAAAAAAATCTAAAAAAAAAAAAAAATCTAAAAAAAAACAAAAAACAACATCAAAGAACAAAAGAGGAAACGCTAAACATGAAACCCAAAGTCATAACACTTTTATGTATTCTGCGGGGCCACACCAATCTAGAATAGAATAGAAAAAAAAAATAGAATAGAATATCCTTATTGTCATTATGCAATGCATAATGATATTTAAGTGCCATCTTCAGTGCAGGAAGCATGTATAAAACATAGAACTTTAAAACCAGTTTTAAAAAACAGAAATAAAAGTGATAAAACATGGACATACAGTATATACAGGAACATACAGTATATACAGAGCACCAGCCCATGAGTTATTTCATGTAGTTATTTAGGACAGTGATGGCCTTGGCATAAAAGCTGTTATTGAGTATGTTTGTGTGGGTTTTTATTGTCCTGTATCGCCTGCCTGAGGGTAATTGTTCAAATAGGATGTGGCCAGGGTGGGATGGGTCCTTGGTGATGTTCTGGGCTCTTTTGAGGTAGCGGGAACTGTAGAGCTCTTCTAGGGAGGGGAGAGGGCAGCTGATGATTTTCTGGGTGGTGATGACCCTCTGCAGCGCTTTTTTCTCTGCAGCTGTGCAGCTCTATCCAGCTCTGTGGTGTTAGTGCTCCAGCTGAGGTCCCCCTGTATATGCATGCCCAGAAACCTGAAGATTGAGACCCCCTCCACACAGTCCTCACTGATGACAAGGGGCTGAATGTCTGTTTTGTTTTTTTCTGAAGTCTATAATCAGCTCCTTGGTTTTGTTGGTACTGACTACCAGATTATTGTCCCTGCACCACCCAGCCAGCCGCTCCACCTCGCCCCGATAGGTGGTCCCTCTCCAGAAATGAGCCCCATCATGACGGTGTCATCTGCAAATTTGATAATGTTAATGCTGGTGTGGGCAAGGGTGCCCTCATGGGTATAAAGAGTGTAGAGCAGGGGGCTCAGCACACAGCCCTGTGGAGAGCCAGTGCTGAGGTGGAGGGTTGATGAGGTGTGGGTGCTGGTGAAGACCCCAGCCAGCTGCTCAGCACAGTCGTTCAGCACAAACTGCATCGGGCTCTGCAGCTTTCCTCGGGTTGACCGCCCTCAGTGTGTGGCTGCTGAGGGCTGGTAGACAGGATGCAGTTTCCTCTGGTGGATCCACCACGAAACGGGCAAAGAAGTGGTTAAGTTCCTCTGCCGGCGAATCGTCACCAACCACCTCAGATCCTCCGGGTTTGTAGCTGGTGCAGTGCTGGACCCCCTGCCACACCTGCCTTGAGTTGTTGCTGTTCAGGTAGTCCTCAATCTTCCTCTTGTAAGCAGCCTCGGCCCTCCTGATGCCTTTCTTTAGGTCGGCTCTGGCAGCGCTGTATTTTGACTCATCACCAGACCTGAAAGCAGTGTTCCTGTCCCTGAGCTGGCCTTGGCCTTCTCTTGTCATCCAGGGCTTCTGGTTTGGATACATGTGGATGCGCTTATCCACAATGACAGTGGCGACAGTTTACTCCTCCAGGTCGTGATGTTCAAAAATATCCCAGTTTGTAGTCTGGAAACAGTCCTCCGTAGCCTCTCCAGCGCGCCGGCCCTGCAGCCTCGCTTCTGCTTCCTATCCCCGTGTCGCCTCTGTCCCCCTGGGGTAGTAATCCACTGAGAGCCCGGTCACCTGGCTATGTCTGCTGGGATATTGTGGGAGCCGAGAAACTCACTTGTTAGGAGATCGTGCTTGCTGTACATGTTGTTCGCCCAACAGAAGTCAGTCAACAACATCAACATGTACACAAACAGCCAAACAAAGCACTGAAAGGTAGGTAGGTTCTGTCTTTGAGGTGGTTGTATTGGAGGTTGTAGTGATCTTTTATAAGTATTTATAAGTATATATAGTAGTCCACCTGAGGGATGATGTTGATATGTGACTTATGAGGAAATAAACAGTTGTTCTTCTGTTTGTGTTTCCAGTTCGACCAACTCTTCCAACATTTCTTTTTGAGGATCAACTACCTGAACACCTGTCCTCCCCGACAAAGACACACTGTCCAACAAACACACAGTCCCCGACAAACGCACAGTCCCTGACAAAGACACACTTCCCGACAAACACACACTCCCCGACAAACGCACATTCCCCGACAAACACACACTCTCTGATAAACACACCGACATACACCCCCTCCCCACCTCACCTACAGTCTGTCAGTCAGTCGAGACGAGCTGATTGGCTGCTGCGGGACTCTCCATACTCAGAGGGCGTGGCTGAGCACAAACAGAGTGGGACTTGTTGTGACTGCCTGTGTTTTGAAGGAGTCCATGGTGATGACCTTCCAGTGAGTCTGACCTTTGACCTCCTGCTGCTGAAATAAAACACTAATAACTAACTAATCATTTTTATTCTTATATAGATAGCAATGTTCTAAGTTTCACGATTCCCCTAATGCATTGGGGGATGTAAACAGGAGGTACAATGTGGTCATTAATTCAGTGAGTTAGCTGGGAGCTGTACACGTATTAGTCCGTAATTTTTCACATGTAGTCAAATAATGTCTAGTGTTTATAGTGTATGCTAACCGTGGAACTAACTGTGTCCATTTGACTGCACTGATACAACAGACCAACTGTCCTCAATAAATCACTCTCATGTATGCCTAGCATTAGCATTAGCATAAGCATTAGCACAGGTACTGGTTCTCGCCACTGTAGAGCAGATAATAATTCACTGAAGCATTGTTGGCTGTCTGTGTCAGCCAACTGACAGTCACGTTAATGTTACATCAACGGTGCAATGAAGTGATGTTGGCTGTTTCAATGATCAAATAAATTTACAGACTGATTTAGCTTAATATTATCCAGTAATCCGATTGGCTGTGAAGAAACAAATAAAACACGAGTTATGAGTTCATTAATGTCCTGTCTCCAAAAGTTTAATCGTCTTGTTTTCAAGGTCAAGAGATATGATGAAATCAAATCTGTAACTTTAAACGGTAATTAACAATCTATAAAAATGTGTGTGTGTGTGTGTGTGTGTGTGTGTGTGTGTGTGTTTGTGCGTAGTTTGTACCTGTCTCACCTTCTCAGGGTCTCACCTGGGCAGATGACCTGTCATCATATGACCTCATCCGTCTCGGCTTCATCTCACACATCGAGCTCTCCACCTTCCTGCTCACTTTGGGTGTCCAAATCAAACGCACCCGCCCACTGCGGCACAAGACTCGGGGTGCGCTTTTTTACATCACAGTTTGAACGGAGCCGAGCGGTCAGAACCTGGATCAGAACCAGATCCAAATAAAACGATCAAACTCATTATTACTGGATCAGAATCTGGATCAGGACTCCATGTCTCTGATCTGTAGATTTTGTTACAGTGAAGATGAACAGATTGAATAAAAATTTCATGGAGGCTGTGTCCTGTCAATCATGTAACCTCTAGTCACAATGGGGCTTGGTCTCATTTTAACTAGGGGGCGTGGTTTTAATTTACATGTTAATGATAAATGTGTCAATCTGTAAACGACAAATATTAGCTGGATGTTTAAATTAATTTTCCATCCATCCATCTGTAACCTCTTCTTCTCATCAGGGTCATGGTGGGCTGGAGCCTATCCCAGCTGACTTTGGGTGAGAGGCGGGGTCCATCATGGACAAGTCTCCAGCTCATTACAGGACACATAGAGACAAACAACCGTTCACACTCACATACACACCTATAGACAGTTTAAAGTCACCAGTTTACCTTTTAAGGTCATGTGACTTGGGGAGGAAGCCGGAGAACCTGGAGAGAACCCACGCAGACACAGAGAACCAGCCGAGGCTCAAACCTGTGAGAAGGCAGTGCTAACCATCTCATTTAAATAATTTATCAAATCATTTAAAAGTACTAAACTAACTTGTGTTTAAACAACACATTCAGAAACAACAGCTCTTCAAGGTTTTTACCTGTTTGTCAAATTCAAATTCAACTTTATTGACAGGAATTATTATTCATGTTAATTCATATTTTAAGTATTTTAAAAGAAAAAACAATAAAAATAAATATAATCTGAATACTGTCTGTTTGTTTGTCTGTCTGTCTTTCAGACAGCGGTGTGTTTGGTGTTCCTCTTAACTCTCTGTTGGAGAAAGACAGAAAGAAGTTTCCTGAAGTCAAAGTTCCTGTCGTCTTCCAAAAGGTAAAGAGTCTGTCTGTCTGTGATCTCAGATCAGATGCCCTCAGATTATTTGAACTGAGATTCCTCCAGAAGAACATGAATCTGACCTCTGATCAGATCTTTGAAATATGATGAATAAAAATATTTCAGCCACTTCATGACAACAATTTTCACAAGATAAACCTGTACTCTGTGTGCGTGTGTGTGTATAGTTGTTGTGTGTTTTAGAGCAGAGCGGCCTGCAGACTGAAGGGATTCTCAGAGTACCAGGGTCAGCTGCTCGACTGAAGGTAGCACACACACACACACACACACACACACACACACACAGACCCCTAAATTCCACCACGTTCTGTGTGTGCTTAGTTCGCAGCAGTGATACAAAGCCGTTCTAGTCAATGTTTCAAAGCCCACCGGCCCTGCTTCAAAATGAAAACACTCTGTGCAAACTGCAAATTGTAAAAACAGCCAAAAGGAAAACAATTTAAGTACGTCGTGCCCAGTGGGGTTTCGGGGTCAGAGGTGTGTCTGTTATTTTGTCCACCCAATATATCTTGAAAAGGGATGGACGAAATAACAAACACATCATACATCATACCAAAGACCTACAGGTATTCTGTAACATCGAGGTGTCAAACGGACCAATCAGGACACACCACCTGCAGCTCATCAGTGTTACAGCAAAACAAAGTTTTTATATATCAAAATAACATGAGTGAACACTTGTCTGTCTGTCTTTTTGTCTGCAGTACCTACGTAGAGAGTTAGACAGGTGTTGTGGAGGGTTTGACTGGTCTGCAGTCAGACAGGTGGACGCTGCAGGTCTGCTGAAGCTTTTCATCAGAGAGCTGCCAACACCTCTGCTGACACAAACACACCTGTCCACCTACCGCTCAGTGCTTGGTACACACACACACACACACACACACACACAGTGGGGACCTGCTCTTTGTCCCCACAGTGTCAGTCTGTGTGCAGTTATTTGTCCTGTAGTGTTCGCACTACACCTTGTCTCAATTTAAAGCGTGGAAATAAGATTTGACCCCTGTAGCTTTGTAGCAGTCCTAATAAAGTCTGTTTGACTGTTGATAGGTATCTCCTTGTGCAGGTATCTCCTCTGAATGACTGTTAATGTGTGTGCAGGTATCTCATCGGTGGTCCACCAGGTTCAGGCTCTGCAGCTGCTGGCGTTGTTGCTTCCTGAAGCAAACAGAGAAACACTCAAAGTAAATTTACACCCACAACACATGACAAACACCATGACAACAGATCACAGCAGGTGATCTCCTCAGTACAGGTGTGTTCACAGGTGTACAGGTGCAGGTGTACAACAGGATGCCCTATCACATGGTTTGATAAAAAAACAAGCTTTACACCAGAGGACAGAGAAACACCCCACCTTCCACCTTAAATATGTTTTGTCTCCTTCCACCTTAAATGTTATAATATAAACCTGACATTGTTGCCATGGTTATGGATCAACCTTGACCTGTTTGATGATGTGTTTCCATGGTAATAGGCCCTGCTGATTTTCCTGCGTAAGGTGGTCTCTCATAAGGACCAGAACAAGATGTCTCTGTGGAATGTCTCCATGGTAATGGCACCCAACTTGTTCTCCTGCTGTCACCACAAAAACAAGTTTTCCATTGCCAAGCAACAAGAAGAGATGGAGGAAGCGGTGGGCGGAGCTCAGCTGGTCCAACTGATGATCCTACATCAGGACCTGCTGTGGACTGTGAGCCAGAGGACACACTTGCACTGCTAGTGAGATCTCTGTCTTAGTTGTC
The DNA here is from genome assembly GCA_033000465.1 of Sciaenops ocellatus. NCBI lineage: Eukaryota > Metazoa > Chordata > Actinopteri > Sciaenidae > Sciaenops > Sciaenops ocellatus. Next base: position 144,614 of record CP136869.1, on the reverse strand, counting down.
TGTGATATCACTTTCTGTTTTCTTTGGTAGGTCCCGAGCTTCCTACTGTCTCAGGTGAGACAGATGAACCAAGCATCCAATCAGAAACAGCTCAGCCTGACTAAGACAAAAACACGACTACTGAGGAGGAAGAACGACAAGAATGACAGAAACCAGGTAAGACAGCCAACCAGTTGGGACAGAGTATTACTTGACTGAAGCTGCAGGGACACTTCATAATCAGCTGTTCCAATGATAACTAGATAAGAGTTGGACATACTCAGAGCAGATCAGGTGATGATGAGAGTTTCGCCGGTCTGATCCTGTGATTGGTAATTGCAGCGTGATGTCAGGTTGTGCTTCTTCATAAGTTGAATCCGGGTGAAAAGCTCAGTACCCCATTCAAATGAACGACTGAGGTTTCAAAGCACTGTTTCACTATTTACCGTGTACTCACAATGCGGGTTCACATGTCATGTCATTCATACTGCAGACAGCGTGTAATTTTACAGACAAATGTATGAGAGAAGAAATATAAAGAGCGAGACGGTCCATGATGGACAAGGTTTCGTCACTGTCCATGTGATGTCATCAGTGTGTGTGCCTACAGATCACGGAGCTGTGTGAAGGTGTGATCAGGGTTCATGCACCCCTTCACACAAAGGTCTCCATGGCGATACAGCTTGATGGACAGATAAGAGCCAAAGATGTCACCGCCCGCTTTGAGTGTGACAACAGGTAACAAATACACACACACACACACACACACACACACACTTGCTTAACTTCATCAGTATCAATATGTGACTGTCTCTCTCTGTTTGTGTTCCAACAGTCCAGCTCAGCGTCTGTATGAGGTTGGAGGAAACATCAGTAAGTCTGATTTAAATGGGAACATCCTCAAAACTGATGTAAACATGAGAACATGTGAACATAAACATGTAAACATCATACACAAACACACTACACATCTTGGATTTTAGACAGGATATTAAAAAACAATTTGTCTGTCTGTTTCTCTATGTCTCTGTCTGTCTGTTTCTGAGGTGAGCGGCGTCTCCATCCAGACTGTGTGCTGTTGGATGTTTACAGAGTTAATCCTCACTGTGATTGGCTGATCAAACCCTGATACATAACTCCTGTCGCATTCTATCTTTCCACCTTTGGATCACCTGCACCCCGTCTTGTCTCACCACCTGCTCAGCTGTCTCACATGATCTGTCTCAGCACATGTGACATCACAGCAGTGGCATCAAATCTCATCTGTCAAACTTTGTTTTAAAACAAGACTGTCAATAATAAACATTTTACTTTATATTTTCTCAGAATTGTTTAAATGTTTTTGAGGACACAGTAGGAACTCAGTCCTGTTCTTTAAGTGTTAATTATCAGGTCAAACTTTGGTTCATGTTGATGTAAAACTTCTCATATTAAAAACAAAAAGTTGTTGATAATGTTTTATCTCCTGCTGGTCAGTGTCAAACATTAACATGTAAACATTTCATAAACATCACGTCAACATCAAATGAACATAATTTGAACAGTGAGTGAGTGAGGCTAACGCTCAAAGAAGACTGAGCCCTGATTAAGGTCCTGCTATCTGGAACACCATACCGTGTGCTGTTCCTAGAACTTACCGCCTGACCAGCAGACCAGCCAATCAGAGCTGAAGATCTGATAGTGGAAATCCAGGCTCCGTCCCACCCAGTCTTAGGGTTTAGATCAGGAAATTTATCTCAATGGCTCTCCCCTTGTGCTCCTAGGGTCTGGCCAGGGTTAGGGGAAGGTAATCTATCTCAATGACTCTCCCCTTGTGGTCCGACGACACACGTGGTTTGGTGTAGGGAGTCAAGGGCAAGGGACTGGCCGGCGCATGTCACTCGGGCAACCACCTATTGCTGTGCACCACCGGTGTCGGATGGGGGGAAGGGGGGGTGTCGGATCACCGCACCAACACCATGAGTCGAGCGGGAGTCAGGTGAGGGACAGGCAGAGAAGGGCAGGCCGAGAAGAGGGAAGACGAGGCCGAGAAGAGGAGACAGGGAGTTCAGTAAAGGGAGGTGTACCTACACCTTCACCAATACTGTGCCGGCTAGGCAAACCCTGGATCTCCCTCCCCCACCCATCACCCCCCAACAGAAGGGAGAGGGAAAGGGAGGGGAGACGAGGTTGAGAAGAAGGAAGATGAGGTCGAGAAGAGGAGACAGGGTGTTCAGCAAAGGGAGGTGTGCCTACACCTTCACCAATACCGTGCCAGCTAGGCAAACCCTGGATCTCCCTCCCCCACCCATCACCCCCCGACAGAGGGGAGAGGGAAAGGGAGGGGAGACGAGGTTGAGAAGAAGGAAGACGAGGTCGAGAAGAAAGGGTGTTCAGTAAAGGGAGGTGTGCCTACGCCTTCACCAATACCGTGCCGTCTAGGCAAACCCTGGATCTCCCTCTCCCATCCATCACCCCCCAACAGAGGGGAGAGGGAAAGGGAGGGGAGACGAGGCTGAGAAGAAGGAAGACGAGGCTGAGAAGAGGAAGCAGGGTGTTCAGTAAAGGGAGGTGTGCCTACACCTTCACCAATACCGTGCCGGCTAGGCAAACCCTAGATCTCTCTCCCCCACCCATCACCCCCCAGCAGAGGGGAGAGGGAAGGAGAGGGAAGACAAGGTCGAGAAGAGGGAAGACGTAGTCGAGGCGGCAAGGCAGGTTTCTGGACTGGACCATGGGGCAGGTGTTGAGGGTGATGGTTTTATGGTTCGGGTACGGAGCTTGAGTGGAGACAGTTAGGTTTAGGCGAGAGCGGAGTGTGGTCAGGGTTAGGGGAAGGTAATCTATCTCAATGACTCCCCCCTTGTGGGTTAGGGTAAGGGAAATACTCCCTCCGGGGTTAGGTGAAGGAAAAATAAGTCTGGCTGCCGACTTACCAGGCATCCACCCTGCTTCAGCCAGACTGGTGCACGGGACAGTGGTGTGCCCTCCAGAGCCACCAGAAAAAGTTCAAGCACCCCCCTCACTCCACACATCCCGGTCCCATGACTGAGGCTTTAATAAACACAAGGTGCTTTACCTTTGTGTAATTTCAAAAAATTAGACTCACATGTCTTGATATTGCTCTGCCTGGCTGCAATGTTTTGAATCTTCTTGTTCTTCATCAGGCAAAATCAGAGCATATTTCTTCCTTATTTAGGTTTCTTCTTCTTTCTTTAGGTTCATGGTAAGTATTTTGACTTTACTTTTCTTCTTTATTTAGGTTCCAGGTGAGTATTTCTTCCTTTAGAGTTCTTCTTTAGTTAGGTTCACAGTTAGTATTTATACGTTACTTTTCTTCTTTATTTAGGTTTCAGGTGAGTATTCTTTTTTCTTTTTTCTTCTTCATATCCTGTAATATTTCTCTATTTCTTCTCTTTGTTGAGGTTTTCTTCTTCATTTAGATTATCTTTTCTTCTGTTGGAGCTTTCTTCTTTCTGAGGTTAGGGTTGGGGCTGGGGTTAGGGTAGGGGACTGTCTGCCACCTCCAAGGGGAGATGGAGGGTGCACGGTCCATCCACCCGTCGGACCTCCCGTACGCCTGGTCCAGCGTGGCTGGCGGGCATGCTGGCGTCTCCGCCCGTAGCGCACCTCGGTCCAGCCGTCCATACCGCTGGAGCTCAATAGAAAAAAGGAAAAAACAAAAGCGCTTTCCAAAAATTAGGAAAGGAAATCCCAGGCAAAGGTGTTTTTTTAAAAAAGAAATGTATTTATTTACAATCAAAAAATCGACAAAAAACAAAAGGGTGTGTAAAATAAAAAAAACATGACGTTTCGACACCAGTCGGTCTTCCTCAGGTAAAAAAAACAAACAAATAAATCACACACAAACAAAGTCTCTTCAGAATGGAGCTGTCAACCTCTGTAAATCTGAAGGAGAAATGAGCTCTCTCGCTCAATAACTCCTTAACCACTCCCCCGTGCCTTTGAAATGATCCACTTAAGTTTTGTTTTCCCTCCCCCCATCAATTAAGTAAATTTAACATTAAAAACCGTTCAAATTAGGTTTAAACATATGAAATAAGATTAAATTTGGGATAAAAAAATATTTAAAATGAGGATTCAGGGCCCAGAGAGGGAAATGGTTAGGGTTAGGGTTGGGGTTGGGGTTAGGGTTAGGGTAGGGTTAGGTGAAGATAATCTATCTCAATGACTCCCCCCTTGTGGTCCGACGACACACGCGGTTTGGTGTAGGGAGTCAAGGGCAAGGCACTGGCCGGCGCATGTCACTCGGGCAACCGCCTATCGCCGTGCACCACCGGTGTCGGATGGGGGGAAGGGGGGGTGTCGGATCACCGCACCAACACCCCGAGTCGAGCAGAAGTCAGGTGAGGGACAGGCAGAGAAGGGGAGGTCGAGAAAGGGGAAGACGAGGTCGAGAAGAGACAGGGAGTTCAGTCAAGGGAGGTGGGCCTACACCTTCACCAATACCATGCCGGCTAGGCAAATCCTGGATCTTCCTCCCCCACCCATCACCCCCCGACAGAGGGGAGAGGGAAAGGGAGGGGAGACGAGGTTGAGAAGAAGGAAGATGAGGCTGAGAAGAGGAGACAGGGTGTGCAGTAAAGGGAGGTGCGCCTACACCTTCACCAAGACCGTGCCGGCTAGGCAAACCCTGGATCTCCCTCCCCCATCCACCACCCCCCAACAGAGGGGAGAGGGAACAGGAGGGGAGACGAGGCTGAGAAGGAAGACGAGGTAGAGAAGAGGAAGCAGGGTGTAGGGTTAGGGTTGGGGTTAGGGTTAGGGTTTAGGGTTAGGGGGTTAGGGGGTTAGGGTTAGGGTTAGAGGATTAGGGTTAGAGTTAGGGTTAGGGGTTAGGGTAAGGGTAAGAAAAATACCCCCTCCGATACGGGAGGGAGGGTGCACTGGCCCTCCAACCAGTAGGCCCCCCGTAACCCCAGTCCCGGGAAGCTGGCTCCAAATTCCGGTTCCGGCGTCTGCCATACCGGACCTCTGTCCAGTTGTCCATGTTGTTTTCTTTTTTTTCTTTTTTTCTTTTTTTCAAAAAGTAAGTAACAAAAAACGCTTTCCCAAAATAGGAAAAGGAAAAAATCCAAAATCGGAATAAAAATGAACTAAAACTTTCAGGAGAAAACTATTTTTATTTTTATTTTTACAAAAAAAAAAAAAAAAATACAAATAATATGGTGTGCTCAGGCAACGTTTTGAC
>CP136869.1:124444-134444 GCA_033000465.1 Sciaenops ocellatus | reverse complement strand
GGGTTAGGGTTAGGGTTAGGGTTAGGGTTAGGGTTAGGGTTAGGGTTAGGGTTAGGGTTAGGGGTTAGGGTTAGGGTTAGGGTTAGGGTTAGGGTTAGGGTTAGGGTTAGGGTTAGGGTTAGGGTTAGGGTTAGGGTTAGGGTTAGGGTTAGGGTTAGGGTTAGGGTTAGGGTTAGGGTTAGGGTTAGGGTTAGGGTTAGGGTTAGGGTTAGGGTTAGGGTTAGGGTTAGGGTTAGGGTTAGGGTTAGGGTTAGGGTTAGGGTTAGGGTTAGGGTTAGGGTTAGGGTTAGGGTTAGGGTTAGGGTTAGGGTTAGGGTTAGGGTTAGGGTTAGGGTTAGGGTTAGGGTTAGGGTTAGGGTTAGGGTTAGGGTTAGGGTTAGGGTTAGGGTTAGGGTTAGGGTTAGGGTTAGGGTTAGGGTTAGGGTTAGGGTTAGGGTTAGGGTTAGGGTTAGGGTTAGGGTTAGGGTTAGGGTTAGGGTTAGGGTTAGGGTTAGGGTTAGGGTTAGGGTTAGGGTTAGGGTTAGGGTTAGGGTTAGGGTTAGGGTTAGGGTTAGGGTTAGGGTTAGGGTTAGGGTTAGGGTTAGGGTTAGGGTTAGGGTTAGGGTTAGGGTTAGGGTTAGGGTTAGGGTTAGGGTTAGGGTTAGGGTTAGGGTTAGGGTTAGGGTTAGGGTTAGGGTTAGGGTTAGGGTTAGGGTTAGGGTTAGGGTTAGGGTTAGGGTTAGGGTTAGGGTTAGGGTTAGGGTTAGGGTTAGGGTTAGGGTTAGGGTTAGGGTTAGGGTTAGGGTTAGGGTTAGGGTTAGGGTTAGGGTTAGGGTTAGGGTTAGGGTTAGGGTTAGGGTTAGGGTTAGGGTTAGGGTTAGGGTTAGGGTTAGGGTTAGGGTTAGGGTTAGGGTTAGGGTTAGGGTTAGGGTTAGGGTTAGGGTTAGGGTTAGGGTTAGGGTTAGGGTTAGGGTTAGGGTTAGGGTTAGGGTTAGGGTTAGGGTTAGGGTTAGGGTTAGGGTTAGGGTTAGGGTTAGGGTTAGGGTTAGGGTTAGGGTTAGGGTTAGGGTTAGGGTTAGGGTTAGGGTTAGGGTTAGGGTTAGGGTTAGGGTTAGGGTTAGGGTTAGGGTTAGGGTTAGGGTTAGGGTTAGGGTTAGGGTTAGGGTTAGGGTTAGGGTTAGGGTTAGGGTTAGGGTTAGGGTTAGGGTTAGGGTTAGGGTTAGGGTTAGGGTTAGGGTTAGGGTTAGGGTTAGGGTTAGGGTTAGGGTTAGGGTTAGGGTTAGGGTTAGGGTTAGGGTTAGGGTTAGGGTTAGGGTTAGGGTTAGGGTTAGGGTTAGGGTTAGGGTTAGGGTTAGGGTTAGGGTTAGGGTTAGGGTTAGGGTTAGGGTTAGGGTTAGGGTTAGGGTTAGGGTTAGGGTTAGGGTTAGGGTTAGGGTTAGGGTTAGGGTTAGGGTTAGGGTTAGGGTTAGGGTTAGGGTTAGGGTTAGGGTTAGGGTTAGGGTTAGGGTTAGGGTTAGGGTTAGGGTTAGGGTTAGGGTTAGGGTTAGGGTTAGGGTTAGGGTTAGGGTTAGGGTTAGGGTTAGGGTTAGGGTTAGGGTTAGGGTTAGGGTTAGGGTTAGGGTTAGGGTTAGGGTTAGGGTTAGGGTTAGGGTTAGGGTTAGGGTTAGGGTTAGGGTTAGGGTTAGGGTTAGGGTTAGGGTTAGGGTTAGGGTTAGGGTTAGGGTTAGGGTTAGGGTTAGGGTTAGGGTTAGGGTTAGGGTTAGGGTTAGGGTTAGGGTTAGGGTTAGGGTTAGGGTTAGGGTTAGGGTTAGGGTTAGGGTTAGGGTTAGGGTTAGGGTTAGGGTTAGGGTTAGGGTTAGGGTTAGGGTTAGGGTTAGGGTTAGGGTTAGGGTTAGGGTTAGGGTTAGGGTTAGGGTTAGGGTTAGGGTTAGGGTTAGGGTTAGGGTTAGGGTTAGGGTTAGGGTTAGGGTTAGGGTTAGGGTTAGGGTTAGGGTTAGGGTTAGGGTTAGGGTTAGGGTTAGGGTTAGGGTTAGGGTTAGGGTTAGGGTTAGGGTTAGGGTTAGGGTTAGGGTTAGGGTTAGGGTTAGGGTTAGGGTTAGGGTTAGGGTTAGGGTTAGGGTTAGGGTTAGGGTTAGGGTTAGGGTTAGGGTTAGGGTTAGGGTTAGGGTTAGGGTTAGGGTTAGGGTTAGGGTTAGGGTTAGGGTTAGGGTTAGGGTTAGGGTTAGGGTTAGGGTTAGGGTTAGGGTTAGGGTTAGGGTTAGGGTTAGGGTTAGGGTTAGGGTTAGGGTTAGGGTTAGGGTTAGGGTTAGGGTTAGGGTTAGGGTTAGGGTTAGGGTTAGGGTTAGGGTTAGGGTTAGGGTTAGGGTTAGGGTTAGGGTTAGGGTTAGGGTTAGGGTTAGGGTTAGGGTTAGGGTTAGGGTTAGGGTTAGGGTTAGGGTTAGGGTTAGGGTTAGGGTTAGGGTTAGGGTTAGGGTTAGGGTTAGGGTTAGGGTTAGGGTTAGGGTTAGGGTTAGGGTTAGGGTTAGGGTTAGGGTTAGGGTTAGGGTTAGGGTTAGGGTTAGGGTTAGGGTTAGGGTTAGGGTTAGGGTTAGGGTTAGGGTTAGGGTTAGGGTTAGGGTTAGGGTTAGGGTTAGGGTTAGGGTTAGGGTTAGGGTTAGGGTTAGGGTTAGGGTTAGGGTTAGGGTTAGGGTTAGGGTTAGGGTTAGGGTTAGGGTTAGGGTTAGGGTTAGGGTTAGGGTTAGGGTTAGGGTTAGGGTTAGGGTTAGGGTTAGGGTTAGGGTTAGGGTTAGGGTTAGGGTTAGGGTTAGGGTTAGGGTTAGGGTTAGGGTTAGGGTTAGGGTTAGGGTTAGGGTTAGGGTTAGGGTTAGGGTTAGGGTTAGGGTTAGGGTTAGGGTTAGGGTTAGGGTTAGGGTTAGGGTTAGGGTTAGGGTTAGGGTTAGGGTTAGGGTTAGGGTTAGGGTTAGGGTTAGGGTTAGGGTTAGGGTTAGGGTTAGGGTTAGGGTTAGGGTTAGGGTTAGGGTTAGGGTTAGGGTTAGGGTTAGGGTTAGGGTTAGGGTTAGGGTTAGGGTTAGGGTTAGGGTTAGGGTTAGGGTTAGGGTTAGGGTTAGGGTTAGGGTTAGGGTTAGGGTTAGGGTTAGGGTTAGGGTTAGGGTTAGGGTTAGGGTTAGGGTTAGGGTTAGGGTTAGGGTTAGGGTTAGGGTTAGGGTTAGGGTTAGGGTTAGGGTTAGGGTTAGGGTTAGGGTTAGGGTTAGGGTTAGGGTTAGGGTTAGGGTTAGGGTTAGGGTTAGGGTTAGGGTTAGGGTTAGGGTTAGGGTTAGGGTTAGGGTTAGGGTTAGGGTTAGGGTTAGGGTTAGGGTTAGGGTTAGGGTTAGGGTTAGGGTTAGGGTTAGGGTTAGGGTTAGGGTTAGGGTTAGGGTTAGGGTTAGGGTTAGGGTTAGGGTTAGGGTTAGGGTTAGGGTTAGGGTTAGGGTTAGGGTTAGGGTTAGGGTTAGGGTTAGGGTTAGGGTTAGGGTTAGGGTTAGGGTTAGGGTTAGGGTTAGGGTTAGGGTTAGGGTTAGGGTTAGGGTTAGGGTTAGGGTTAGGGTTAGGGTTAGGGTTAGGGTTAGGGTTAGGGTTAGGGTTAGGGTTAGGGTTAGGGTTAGGGTTAGGGTTAGGGTTAGGGTTAGGGTTAGGGTTAGGGTTAGGGTTAGGGTTAGGGTTAGGGTTAGGGTTAGGGTTAGGGTTAGGGTTAGGGTTAGGGTTAGGGTTAGGGTTAGGGTTAGGGTTAGGGTTAGGGTTAGGGTTAGGGTTAGGGTTAGGGTTAGGGTTAGGGTTAGGGTTAGGGTTAGGGTTAGGGTTAGGGTTAGGGTTAGGGTTAGGGTTAGGGTTAGGGTTAGGGTTAGGGTTAGGGTTAGGGTTAGGGTTAGGGTTAGGGTTAGGGTTAGGGTTAGGGTTAGGGTTAGGGTTAGGGTTAGGGTTAGGGTTAGGGTTAGGGTTAGGGTTAGGGTTAGGGTTAGGGTTAGGGTTAGGGTTAGGGTTAGGGTTAGGGTTAGGGTTAGGGTTAGGGTTAGGGTTAGGGTTAGGGTTAGGGTTAGGGTTAGGGTTAGGGTTAGGGTTAGGGTTAGGGTTAGGGTTAGGGTTAGGGTTAGGGTTAGGGTTAGGGTTAGGGTTAGGGTTAGGGTTAGGGTTAGGGTTAGGGTTAGGGTTAGGGTTAGGGTTAGGGTTAGGGTTAGGGTTAGGGTTAGGGTTAGGGTTAGGGTTAGGGTTAGGGTTAGGGTTAGGGTTAGGGTTAGGGTTAGGGTTAGGGTTAGGGTTAGGGTTAGGGTTAGGGTTAGGGTTAGGGTTAGGGTTAGGGTTAGGGTTAGGGTTAGGGTTAGGGTTAGGGTTAGGGTTAGGGTTAGGGTTAGGGTTAGGGTTAGGGTTAGGGTTAGGGTTAGGGTTAGGGTTAGGGTTAGGGTTAGGGTTAGGGTTAGGGTTAGGGTTAGGGTTAGGGTTAGGGTTAGGGTTAGGGTTAGGGTTAGGGTTAGGGTTAGGGTTAGGGTTAGGGTTAGGGTTAGGGTTAGGGTTAGGGTTAGGGTTAGGGTTAGGGTTAGGGTTAGGGTTAGGGTTAGGGTTAGGGTTAGGGTTAGGGTTAGGGTTAGGGTTAGGGTTAGGGTTAGGGTTAGGGTTAGGGTTAGGGTTAGGGTTAGGGTTAGGGTTAGGGTTAGGGTTAGGGTTAGGGTTAGGGTTAGGGTTAGGGTTAGGGTTAGGGTTAGGGTTAGGGTTAGGGTTAGGGTTAGGGTTAGGGTTAGGGTTAGGGTTAGGGTTAGGGTTAGGGTTAGGGTTAGGGTTAGGGTTAGGGTTAGGGTTAGGGTTAGGGTTAGGGTTAGGGTTAGGGTTAGGGTTAGGGTTAGGGTTAGGGTTAGGGTTAGGGTTAGGGTTAGGGTTAGGGTTAGGGTTAGGGTTAGGGTTAGGGTTAGGGTTAGGGTTAGGGTTAGGGTTAGGGTTAGGGTTAGGGTTAGGGTTAGGGTTAGGGTTAGGGTTAGGGTTAGGGTTAGGGTTAGGGTTAGGGTTAGGGTTAGGGTTAGGGTTAGGGTTAGGGTTAGGGTTAGGGTTAGGGTTAGGGTTAGGGTTAGGGTTAGGGTTAGGGTTAGGGTTAGGGTTAGGGTTAGGGTTAGGGTTAGGGTTAGGGTTAGGGTTAGGGTTAGGGTTAGGGTTAGGGTTAGGGTTAGGGTTAGGGTTAGGGTTAGGGTTAGGGTTAGGGTTAGGGTTAGGGTTAGGGTTAGGGTTAGGGTTAGGGTTAGGGGGTTAGGGTTAGGGTTAGGGTTAGGGTTAGGGTTAGGGTTAGGGTTAGGGTTAGGGTTAGGGTTAGGGTTAGGGTTAGGGTTAGGGTTAGGGTTAGGGTTAGGGTTAGGGTTAGGGTTAGGGTTAGGGTTAGGGTTAGGGTTAGGGTTAGGGTTAGGGTTAGGGTTAGGGTTAGGGTTAGGGTTAGGGTTAGGGTTAGGGTTAGGGTTAGGGTTAGGGTTAGGGTTAGGGTTAGGGTTAGGGTTAGGGTTAGGGTTAGGGTTAGGGTTAGGGTTAGGGTTAGGGTTAGGGTTAGGGTTAGGGTTAGGGTTAGGGTTAGGGTTAGGGTTAGGGTTAGGGTTAGGGTTAGGGTTAGGGTTAGGGTTAGGGTTAGGGTTAGGGTTAGGGTTAGGGTTAGGGTTAGGGTTAGGGTTAGGGTTAGGGTTAGGGTTAGGGTTAGGGTTAGGGTTAGGGTTAGGGTTAGGGTTAGGGTTAGGGTTAGGGTTAGGGTTAGGGTTAGGGTTAGGGTTAGGGTTAGGGTTAGGGTTAGGGTTAGGGTTAGGGTTAGGGTTAGGGTTAGGGTTAGGGTTAGGGTTAGGGTTAGGGTTAGGGTTAGGGTTAGGGTTAGGGTTAGGGTTAGGGTTAGGGTTAGGGTTAGGGTTAGGGTTAGGGTTAGGGTTAGGGTTAGGGTTAGGGTTAGGGTTAGGGTTAGGGTTAGGGTTAGGGTTAGGGTTAGGGTTAGGGTTAGGGTTAGGGTTAGGGTTAGGGTTAGGGTTAGGGTTAGGGTTAGGGTTAGGGTTAGGGTTAGGGTTAGGGTTAGGGTTAGGGTTAGGGTTAGGGTTAGGGTTAGGGTTAGGGTTAGGGTTAGGGTTAGGGTTAGGGTTAGGGTTAGGGTTAGGGTTAGGGTTAGGGTTAGGGTTAGGGTTAGGGTTAGGGTTAGGGTTAGGGTTAGGGTTAGGGTTAGGGTTAGGGTTAGGGTTAGGGTTAGGGTTAGGGTTAGGGTTAGGGTTAGGGTTAGGGTTAGGGTTAGGGTTAGGGTTAGGGTTAGGGTTAGGGTTAGGGTTAGGGTTAGGGTTAGGGTTAGGGTTAGGGTTAGGGTTAGGGTTAGGGTTAGGGTTAGGGTTAGGGTTAGGGTTAGGGTTAGGGTTAGGGTTAGGGTTAGGGTTAGGGTTAGGGTTAGGGTTAGGGTTAGGGTTAGGGTTAGGGTTAGGGTTAGGGTTAGGGTTAGGGTTAGGGTTAGGGTTAGGGTTAGGGTTAGGGTTAGGGTTAGGGTTAGGGTTAGGGTTAGGGTTAGGGTTAGGGTTAGGGTTAGGGTTAGGGTTAGGGTTAGGGTTAGGGTTAGGGTTAGGGTTAGGGTTAGGGTTAGGGTTAGGGTTAGGGTTAGGGTTAGGGTTAGGGTTAGGGTTAGGGTTAGGGTTAGGGTTAGGGTTAGGGTTAGGGTTAGGGTTAGGGTTAGGGTTAGGGTTAGGGTTAGGGTTAGGGTTAGGGTTAGGGTTAGGGTTAGGGTTAGGGTTAGGGTTAGGGTTAGGGTTAGGGTTAGGGTTAGGGTTAGGGTTAGGGTTAGGGTTAGGGTTAGGGTTAGGGTTAGGGTTAGGGTTAGGGTTAGGGTTAGGGTTAGGGTTAGGGTTAGGGTTAGGGTTAGGGTTAGGGTTAGGGTTAGGGTTAGGGTTAGGGTTAGGGTTAGGGTTAGGGTTAGGGTTAGGGTTAGGGTTAGGGTTAGGGTTAGGGTTAGGGTTAGGGTTAGGGTTAGGGTTAGGGTTAGGGTTAGGGTTAGGGTTAGGGTTAGGGTTAGGGTTAGGGTTAGGGTTAGGGTTAGGGTTAGGGTTAGGGTTAGGGTTAGGGTTAGGGTTAGGGTTAGGGTTAGGGTTAGGGTTAGGGTTAGGGTTAGGGTTAGGGTTAGGGTTAGGGTTAGGGTTAGGGTTAGGGTTAGGGTTAGGGTTAGGGTTAGGGTTAGGGTTAGGGTTAGGGTTAGGGTTAGGGTTAGGGTTAGGGTTAGGGTTAGGGTTAGGGTTAGGGTTAGGGTTAGGGTTAGGGTTAGGGTTAGGGTTAGGGTTAGGGTTAGGGTTAGGGTTAGGGTTAGGGTTAGGGTTAGGGTTAGGGTTAGGGTTAGGGTTAGGGTTAGGGTTAGGGTTAGGGTTAGGGTTAGGGTTAGGGTTAGGGTTAGGGTTAGGGTTAGGGTTAGGGTTAGGGTTAGGGTTAGGGTTAGGGTTAGGGTTAGGGTTAGGGTTAGGGTTAGGGTTAGGGTTAGGGTTAGGGTTAGGGTTAGGGTTAGGGTTAGGGTTAGGGTTAGGGTTAGGGTTAGGGTTAGGGTTAGGGTTAGGGTTAGGGTTAGGGTTAGGGTTAGGGTTAGGGTTAGGGTTAGGGTTAGGGTTAGGGTTAGGGTTAGGGTTAGGGTTAGGGTTAGGGTTAGGGTTAGGGTTAGGGTTAGGGTTAGGGTTAGGGTTAGGGTTAGGGTTAGGGTTAGGGTTAGGGTTAGGGTTAGGGTTAGGGTTAGGGTTAGGGTTAGGGTTAGGGTTAGGGTTAGGGTTAGGGTTAGGGTTAGGGTTAGGGTTAGGGTTAGGGTTAGGGTTAGGGTTAGGGTTAGGGTTAGGGTTAGGGTTAGGGTTAGGGTTAGGGTTAGGGTTAGGGTTAGGGTTAGGGTTAGGGTTAGGGTTAGGGTTAGGGTTAGGGTTAGGGTTAGGGTTAGGGTTAGGGTTAGGGTTAGGGTTAGGGTTAGGGTTAGGGTTAGGGTTAGGGTTAGGGTTAGGGTTAGGGTTAGGGTTAGGGTTAGGGTTAGGGTTAGGGTTAGGGTTAGGGTTAGGGTTAGGGTTAGGGTTAGGGTTAGGGTTAGGGTTAGGGTTAGGGTTAGGGTTAGGGTTAGGGTTAGGGTTAGGGTTAGGGTTAGGGTTAGGGTTAGGGTTAGGGTTAGGGTTAGGGTTAGGGTTAGGGTTAGGGTTAGGGTTAGGGTTAGGGTTAGGGTTAGGGTTAGGGTTAGGGTTAGGGTTAGGGTTAGGGTTAGGGTTAGGGTTAGGGTTAGGGTTAGGGTTAGGGTTAGGGTTAGGGTTAGGGTTAGGGTTAGGGTTAGGGTTAGGGTTAGGGTTAGGGTTAGGGTTAGGGTTAGGGTTAGGGTTAGGGTTAGGGTTAGGGTTAGGGTTAGGGTTAGGGTTAGGGTTAGGGTTAGGGTTAGGGTTAGGGTTAGGGTTAGGGTTAGGGTTAGGGTTAGGGTTAGGGTTAGGGTTAGGGTTAGGGTTAGGGTTAGGGTTAGGGTTAGGGTTAGGGTTAGGGTTAGGGTTAGGGTTAGGGTTAGGGTTAGGGTTAGGGTTAGGGTTAGGGTTAGGGTTAGGGTTAGGGTTAGGGTTAGGGTTAGGGTTAGGGTTAGGGTTAGGGTTAGGGTTAGGGTTAGGGTTAGGGTTAGGGTTAGGGTTAGGGTTAGGGTTAGGGTTAGGGTTAGGGTTAGGGTTAGGGTTAGGGTTAGGGTTAGGGTTAGGGTTAGGGTTAGGGTTAGGGTTAGGGTTAGGGTTAGGGTTAGGGTTAGGGTTAGGGTTAGGGTTAGGGTTAGGGTTAGGGTTAGGGTTAGGGTTAGGGTTAGGGTTAGGGTTAGGGTTAGGGTTAGGGTTAGGGTTAGGGTTAGGGTTAGGGTTAGGGTTAGGGTTAGGGTTAGGGTTAGGGTTAGGGTTAGGGTTAGGGTTAGGGTTAGGGTTAGGGTTAGGGTTAGGGTTAGGGTTAGGGTTAGGGTTAGGGTTAGGGTTAGGGTTAGGGTTAGGGTTAGGGTTAGGGTTAGGGTTAGGGTTAGGGTTAGGGTTAGGGTTAGGGTTAGGGTTAGGGTTAGGGTTAGGGTTAGGGTTAGGGTTAGGGTTAGGGTTAGGGTTAGGGTTAGGGTTAGGGTTAGGGTTAGGGTTAGGGTTAGGGTTAGGGTTAGGGTTAGGGTTAGGGTTAGGGTTAGGGTTAGGGTTAGGGTTAGGGTTAGGGTTAGGGTTAGGGTTAGGGTTAGGGTTAGGGTTAGGGTTAGGGTTAGGGTTAGGGTTAGGGTTAGGGTTAGGGTTAGGGTTAGGGTTAGGGTTAGGGTTAGGGTTAGGGTTAGGGTTAGGGTTAGGGTTAGGGTTAGGGTTAGGGTTAGGGTTAGGGTTAGGGTTAGGGTTAGGGTTAGGGTTAGGGTTAGGGTTAGGGTTAGGGTTAGGGTTAGGGTTAGGGTTAGGGTTAGGGTTAGGGTTAGGGTTAGGGTTAGGGTTAGGGTTAGGGTTAGGGTTAGGGTTAGGGTTAGGGTTAGGGTTAGGGTTAGGGTTAGGGTTAGGGTTAGGGTTAGGGTTAGGGTTAGGGTTAGGGTTAGGGTTAGGGTTAGGGTTAGGGTTAGGGTTAGGGTTAGGGTTAGGGTTAGGGTTAGGGTTAGGGTTAGGGTTAGGGTTAGGGTTAGGGTTAGGGTTAGGGTTAGGGTTAGGGTTAGGGTTAGGGTTAGGGTTAGGGTTAGGGTTAGGGTTAGGGTTAGGGTTAGGGTTAGGGTTAGGGTTAGGGTTAGGGTTAGGGTTAGGGTTAGGGTTAGGGTTAGGGTTAGGGTTAGGGTTAGGGTTAGGGTTAGGGTTAGGGTTAGGGTTAGGGTTAGGGTTAGGGTTAGGGTTAGGGTTAGGGTTAGGGTTAGGGTTAGGGTTAGGGTTAGGGTTAGGGTTAGGGTTAGGGTTAGGGTTAGGGTTAGGGTTAGGGTTAGGGTTAGGGTTAGGGTTAGGGTTAGGGTTAGGGTTAGGGTTAGGGTTAGGGTTAGGGTTAGGGTTAGGGTTAGGGTTAGGGTTAGGGTTAGGGTTAGGGTTAG
>CP136869.1:122500-124344 GCA_033000465.1 Sciaenops ocellatus | reverse complement strand
AACCCTAACCCTAACCCTAACCCTAACCCTAACCCTAACCCTAACCCTAACCCTAACCCTAACCCTAACCCTAACCCTAACCCTAACCCTAACCCTAACCCTAACCCTAACCCTAACCCTAACCCTAACCCTAACCCTAACCCTAACCCTAACCCTAACCCTAACCCTAACCCTAACCCTAACCCTAACCCTAACCCTAACCCTAACCCTAACCCTAACCCTAACCCTAACCCTAACCCTAACCCTAACCCTAACCCTAACCCTAACCCTAACCCTAACCCTAACCCTAACCCTAACCCTAACCCTAACCCTAACCCTAACCCTAACCCTAACCCTAACCCTAACCCTAACCCTAACCCTAACCCTAACCCTAACCCTAACCCTAACCCTAACCCTAACCCTAACCCTAACCCTAACCCTAACCCTAACCCTAACCCTAACCCTAACCCTAACCCTAACCCTAACCCTAACCCTAACCCTAACCCTAACCCTAACCCTAACCCTAACCCTAACCCTAACCCTAACCCTAACCCTAACCCTAACCCTAACCCTAACCCTAACCCTAACCCTAACCCTAACCCTAACCCTAACCCTAACCCTAACCCTAACCCTAACCCTAACCCTAACCCTAACCCTAACCCTAACCCTAACCCTAACCCTAACCCTAACCCTAACCCTAACCCTAACCCTAACCCTAACCCTAACCCTAACCCTAACCCTAACCCTAACCCTAACCCTAACCCTAACCCTAACCCTAACCCTAACCCTAACCCTAACCCTAACCCTAACCCTAACCCTAACCCTAACCCTAACCCTAACCCTAACCCTAACCCTAACCCTAACCCTAACCCTAACCCTAACCCTAACCCTAACCCTAACCCTAACCCTAACCCTAACCCTAACCCTAACCCTAACCCTAACCCTAACCCTAACCCTAACCCTAACCCTAACCCTAACCCTAACCCTAACCCTAACCCTAACCCTAACCCTAACCCTAACCCTAACCCTAACCCTAACCCTAACCCTAACCCTAACCCTAACCCTAACCCTAACCCTAACCCTAACCCTAACCCTAACCCTAACCCTAACCCTAACCCTAACCCTAACCCTAACCCTAACCCTAACCCTAACCCTAACCCTAACCCTAACCCTAACCCTAACCCTAACCCTAACCCTAACCCTAACCCTAACCCTAACCCTAACCCTAACCCTAACCCTAACCCTAACCCTAACCCTAACCCTAACCCTAACCCTAACCCTAACCCTAACCCTAACCCTAACCCTAACCCTAACCCTAACCCTAACCCTAACCCTAACCCTAACCCTAACCCTAACCCTAACCCTAACCCTAACCCTAACCCTAACCC
Source organism: Sciaenops ocellatus (assembly GCA_033000465.1). Lineage (NCBI taxonomy): Eukaryota > Metazoa > Chordata > Actinopteri > Sciaenidae > Sciaenops > Sciaenops ocellatus. The sequence continues at coordinate 122,977 of CP136869.1, read as the reverse complement.
TAACCCTAACCCTAACCCTAACCCTAACCCTAACCCTAACCCTAACCCTAACCCTAACCCTAACCCTAACCCTAACCCTAACCCTAACCCTAACCCTAACCCTAACCCTAACCCTAACCCTAACCCTAACCCTAACCCTAACCCTAACCCCTAACCCTAACCCTAACCCTAACCCTAACCCTAACCCTAACCCTAACCCTAACCCTAACCCTAACCCTAACCCTAACCCTAACCCTAACCCTAACCCTAACCCTAACCCTAACCCTAACCCTAACCCTAACCCTAACCCTAACCCTAACCCTAACCCTAACCCTAACCCTAACCCTAACCCTAACCCTAACCCTAACCCTAACCCTAACCCTAACCCTAACCCTAACCCTAACCCTAACCCTAACCCTAACCCTAACCCTAACCCTAACCCTAACCCTAACCCTAACCCTAACCCTAACCCTAACCCTAACCCTAACCCTAACCCTA
>CP136869.1:0-117500 GCA_033000465.1 Sciaenops ocellatus | reverse complement strand
AGAGAGACAATATACATTGGACTGGGGAGACGGCTGGGATGTTGTTCAAGTACTGGAAACAACAATTAAACCACTAACGGGAGCCAACTGTTCACCTACATGTCCCTCCCATCAGTCTGACATAACTAATCTCTCTGCCGTTTTCTCCCTCACAGCTGCGCAACTGGAGATACTGGAAAAAGGTCTCACCTTCATACCCACATCCTGCCCACCCACCCGACCACAGCTCAGGGGGAACTCCACACTTTCCACAGGAGGCTTAAACTGTTGGATCACTTTCATGGGGCACAGGGTCGGGAGCCTGTACCCTTCACCGGGCCGTCCCATTGGCAGCTACACACGGACACCATGTCACCTACCATTGCACAACTGATCCCTTAGTTATGCTGCTATAGGACTAGACTGCCGGGGGACTCCCTCTCCCTCCTTTCTCTCTCTGTCTCTCTCTCTCAGCGTTATGCCTAGCCAGGCATGGTACTGGTTGAAGATGTAGTCACATCTCCCTTTACTGAAAACTCTACTCAAATCTCTCTCTCTCTCTCTCTCTCTCTTTCTCGCTCTCTCTCTCTCGCTCTCTCTCCCCATCACCATCTCCATCTGTAAACATGCATGTCTCATTAATGCATGTTAATGCATGTCACTAACTAAACTTCTTCCCCAGAGTTTCTGTGCTCTCTCGTCCAGCAGGTTCTCATGGATCGTGGCTGCTGCTGTGGTCCTGCACGACGTCCACTACATATATTATTACTGTCATTATTGTTACCATATCTCTGTGTACTCTGTATACTGTAATCATTTTATCATTTACTGTAATTGTACAATATGTCTCTGTTGATTTGTTCTGTACATGTGACATCTATTGCACGTCTGTCCGTCCTGGGAGAGGGATCCCTCCTCTGTGGCTCTTCCTGAGGTTTCTTCCACCTTTTTTTCCCTGTTAAAAGGGGGTTTTTTTTGTGGGCAAGTTTTTCCTCACTCGAACCGAGGGTCTAAGGACAGAGGGTGTCACTCCCTGTACAGATTGTAAAGCCCTCTGAGGCAAAATGTGTTTTGTGAATTTGGGCTATACAAATAAAATTTGCTTTGATTTGATTTGATCCATAAAAATAACCAAGGATTAACACATTGGCAACCCCACCTACACAGAGCACCCAACATTAGTCAGGAACACAAACATATCATCAAAACATTAGGTAATTGCAAACACATAGTCATAAAACTAGCATACAAGGGGGGCCAAATAGTCATTCAGGATAGGGACAATTACATACTAGAAGCACACAGACAGTTAAACAACAGCACATATTACAAACCTTTACAACATCCACTACATTTGGACACACAGACACTAGTTAGGCAGATTACACACACACTCTACACCCACAAATTCATCACTATCAAACAAAAGCAATACCTGGATGGCCCGGATGAACCCAGGCCCCGCCTCTTCTACCTGCTTCCCAAGATCCATAAGCCTCCTGGGACGTGGACGGTCCCCTCTGTTGTTCCGGTCGGCCGACTTATTGTCAGCGACTGCGGCTCAGAAGCATACAGAATTACAGAATACATAGATTATTTCATCAACCCACTCTCCAAACTTCACCCCAGTTACATTCATATACTTACGATTTTGTAAATAAAATAAAAAACCTTCAGGTACCTACCCACACCTTCCTTTTTTCAATAGACATAGATTCATTGTATACCAACATTGAAACCCCACTTGGCCTTAATGCCATCCAGCACATTTTCAATAAACATCCAAACCCAGCCAGACCCGACAGCCATATTTTACAGTTGCTCAACATCACACTCACCAGAAATAACTTCATGTTCAACAACCAGTACTATCTCCAGTTGTGCGGCTGTTCTATGGGCCGCAAATATGCACCTGCATATGCAAACATCTACCTGGCCCATTGGGAGGAAACGGCCTTCACTAAATTACCCATCAAACCCCTCCTGTATTTCCGGTACTTGGACGACATCTTCGGCCTCTGGGACAACACACAGCAGGAATTTGACACCTTCATGGACATTTTAAACTCACACCACCCAAAAATAAAACTCAAGCAAAACTTACAACCCGCCACAGTCGAGTTCCTTGACACACGCGTCTTCTTCCATGCCTCTGGCGACCAAAACAAAACACTGGCCTTTGGTCTATTTCAAGGACACACTGCCACGCACTACTCCATAAAAGCAGTTATCACCCCAAGCATACCTACAGGGGCCTGATTAAATCCCAGCTGATCCGTTTCCACAGAATCTGCACCTTCAGAGAAGATGTGGAAGAGGCCACCGAGATTCTGTTTGGTGCACTGAGGACCAGGGGTTACTCGAAGCGCTTCCTCAGGAGTATCAAGGCGGAGACCGGCCAGTCATTTGAATATAAATATGATAACATCTGCCCTCGGCCGTCCGGATCCACCCTCGTCCCCATCATAGTAACATACTTGGAGAACTTAAAGACACTTTTGTCATCTCTTAAGACAAATTTTGAGGGGGTGAGGTTGGACTGCGACACACTGAGGGATTGCCGACTGATCTCCGCCTGTCGAAGATATAAAAACCTAAAAGATCTCCTGGTCCACTCTGACCTTAACAAAAACAATCATAAATCATATGGGAGGTGCTTCGAGGCTCGGACATTGGCTTTGTTCATCTCCTCGACATTTTTAACCCACTTGCTCAAACCTGTGGCAGGCCCTGAAACCAACAACAAATAACGTGGTTTATGCTGTAAAATGCAGGGCCTGCCACAAACTTTATGTGGGGGAGACCAGGCACGACATCAGAACCAGAGTGAAACAACACTTCTACAAAATGAATAGTGGGAATGGCACAAGCGTGCTATATGAACATTTTAAACTCCATGGCCAACACAATGTACAGAGCATGGGCCTGGAGAGCAATTTGAATTGGACCACTGTGCAGAGACGAACCACAGAGAGGAAGTGGATTCATTTACTAAAAACAATAGAGACGCTTGGCCTGAATGAAAAATACAACTAATGAATCCATTTCCACTTGATAAAGAAACCTTTTTCGGTATTTACTAGAAATACAACCTCCTGGTCCCCCAGGTCCTCTCCTACGCTTTTGATATGAGAATGGACACTTTTTTCAATATGCATTTTTATCCTGCATGTGTGTGTGTGTGTGTGTATTTTGTATATATCTATATGAATTTCTTTTATACCTGTGTGTGTGTATATATTATTTTATCTACCCTTTTTACATGGGTGACTGTGTGTATTTTAACTTGTTTTTGCATTGGTCTGAGCACTTACTTTATCTTTGTGTGGCACTTTTCCTATGAGCACTTTTACAGCACTTATTTTATTCTGATTTATTATTTATTTATTTATTTATTTTAGCTATTTAAATATAAATATAAATACATATAGGTATTTTATTGTCGGTGTGCATTCTGATCTTAAAGGCTTCCATGATTTTACTTAGAGACCCTGGGAGACTGGAGCATATTGATAAAGATTTAAATTAACAAACATATCACATCGGGATTTTTATCAACCTTGCAGAGCAGGGGGGAATATTTTATAACTTTTTTTATAAAACTATTTTAGGATAACCAAATATTTTTTATAATAGCCACTCTCCCAGGAGCTCCGTGAGCCCGTGCCCCCCGGAGTACCCCTCAACTGCAGGGGACTGCGTCTTTCACCTAACCTCGCCCTGGGCAGAGGCGGTTTCTCTGTAAATAATTCTTTAAAGACCTTAGTCCATATTTTGCTGCACTGCGTATTATCATAGGGTAAACACAAAAACAGATCACTTCCCATGGTTGAGGTACTACTCAGAGTTTGACTGAGCCAGCCGGGCAAAGGGTTCGCTTGCTTACAGTGTGTGCACCATTAGTTATTGATTCTTTGATTTGATTGAGTGAGTGATTAGGGCTCAATGTGTTGTTCATATCAGGGAGACTGTTCAGAAATCCTGCGGACAAAAGGTCATGATGATGAACAGAAAGGATTTGTGATCATGTCAGCAGAATATCTCTTTGTATAATGTTCATTTTCCCAACACTCAGTATAACAAACCATTTTCACATATGTCTTGTTGAACAAACATGTCACATTAGCCAAAGGTCCAGATTCAGCTTCACTTAAATTGAACAGAAGCTTTTCATGTCAAAATGACTGTTGTGCAAATGGTCTACACTTAAACCTATAAGCTATCTACTGTTAGCCATAATACTTAATCTTGTATTTCTGTATTTAATCCCTTGAGATGTGTGCCCATAACTACTTAATATGATGTAAAATGATCTGGTTTGTATAGGCTTTTGAATAGGCACATACAGTACATTTTTATGTTAAATAAACTCCAAAATATTTCTCTCATTAATTTCCTGCATGCTTTACTTGCTGAAAATATTTCCACTTGGTGATAATGTAAAGAGGGGGGCCCATGTCCTGCTGATGGCTGCTATTATGATCACAATTGTGTGTGTGTGTGTGTGTGTGTGTTTGTGTGTGTGTGTGTGTGAGTGAGACTTCCTGTTCTCTCAGTCTTGTTTGTGACTCTTGAGACTTCTTGTGTCCTGAGCTCACAGTCAGTGTTCACGTTTCACCTCTCAGACTGACTGAAGTCCAGAAGATGAATGTTTGTGAGGAAGAGGAGGACAGAGCAGAGACTCCAGGATCCAGCTGTCTGTCTATGAAGAGTGACCGGTCCAAAGGTCATCCTCTAAACTTCAGTCATGAACCTAGACCTTCAGACACAAAGTAAGAGAACTGATACTCATTTATATGACTCGTGTTCACTTACCTCTGCCCGATCATTTGAATTCAATTCATAATACATCATTAGTCCCTCAAGGGACAATTCAAGGCACAAGTACACATAGAATATTCATTAACACACAAAAAACTCTTTTGGTGGGCTTAGACCAAGATGGCGGCATAACTTGATGCTTCCACACAAAATAAATGTATAAAATAAATAAAGCCCAAAGTTATATTTACTAGTTTAACGAGAGCGACATTTTCAACTGTGCAAAAGCAGAAAAACGAGCTAAGAACTGAGAACAAGGAGCAGGCTAGCTCAGTGGAGTTCAATAGATGGACGGGATAGACCAGGAGGATTCAACTTAAATCTGAAGAGGTCCAGTTAGAGAAAATGTCCTCAAGCGAAGGTCCGTAACATCATAATGTCAAAGTTGCGTTATGAATTAGTGTGATATTGAAGTAGCCTCGTGGTTGTATCAACATCTGCACGTGACTGTTAAATAAAGTTTGAACAATATTTATTGTCACTTAACATTGAACTCTACATCTACTTCAGACTTGATGAAAAACTTTGTGTTTTGTCTCATAGTGGCGTTTCACGTTGGCACTTTTAATAAGCACCATGCTCTCTGAACATATGAGACACACTGGTTTCTGCTCCCAGTGGGAACAATGAACATGAATCAATCTGTCCATTCCAGGTTGAAAGCTCGATTTTCACGATCCACTTTTCGCTGCTTAGAGAGCGCCATTATATGTCCACAGTCCACAGTCCTGGAGCTGAGAATTCATTTTTACCTGATTTTGACACCTAATTTTATAAACTTGTCGATATTTTTAATCATTCAAATTTGGCTGGGTGGTTAATAAAACTTCCGACAATAACCTTTTTATAATCAAAAGGAGGGAAATGTAATAGAAAATTAATATTACACGATTGTGTGTTCTTTTTTAACCATATATATATCCATGTCTGATCTCAGTAATATTCTGAAAAGTTTTTAAGTATAACACTGTGTGCCTTATAGTCTTGTTTGGTTTTACTCATTACCTTGCACTTAGAAATTTTTATCTCATTTATGCAAGTTGTTTGTAGCAGTAGTTGTTTGATGTATAAACTTGACCTTGGTTCACACGGTCCAGCAGAGCTTGTTAATGAGATTTGATTGTGATGAGCATATTCCATTGTGGCCACCTGCAACAGTTAGCTAAGCAAACCATAATAATGACGAATACTCCTTAGAAGTGTATAAGAATCAGCGTGGGACTGCCCCACCCTGAGCATTTTCTGCAGACTGTAATGTGCAGTTGTAGAACTGTTCCTCTTGCAAGAATAAAATGACAAAACCTTTAAGGACCAATTGATTGACTCAAGATCTTTATTTTGTGGTGGTGAGTGTTTTCCAGAGAATTTCAGCAACAGTTTCTTTATTTCTTTATTTTTTCTGTTAGTGCCTGAAACTGAGGTGCTTCGTCAGGAACTCCTTCAGTTGTTGGGGGATGGAGAAGAGGGCGCAGCAGTGACTTGTGAGATGTCGTCTGAGTTGGCTGCTACTGACTGTGAGATCAGAAACACGGTGTCCTCGCAAAAGTGGAAAGAGGCCAGGCCTTCTCTTATTGAAAATATATTAGCTACTCTGGATCCACATCCACACTGTGTGTGTCAGTGTGGCAAACAAGTTGTTGTGAGATGTCTGGACTGCCTGCCTCTCCCTTTCCTTTGTGAGGACTGTGTTATTGCAGTTCACACACGCTTTGTCCTGCACAACAGAGAGGCAGTAACAGGAGGGTTTTTGCAGCCTTTATCAGAGTTTCACCAGCAAACAGGTAAGTCCTATGCATTCCTTACTATGTATTATGAGTGGGTGCTGTTATTTTGCATTTATTGTGTATCAGTAGACTTCTAATTTTATTTATTTTTTATATTATGTGTTTTAATGTTAGTGCGGCTGTTACCTGTGCAAAGGCCAGACCATGTGGCTGCTCAGAAGGTAACATTGATGTTTCACCTGGCAGAATTGTGGCTCTTGTAACCCATAAATTTAACATGTAGTATATTGATTTGAAGTGTTGTGATATTGTATGTAGTAGCGCATGTTCCACCACAAGGTGTCGCATTGAGCTCACCAATGGGTCTAAAAATCCGAGGTAGAAATGAGGAAGAAGCGGGAAGTGGAAAAAAACAAAATAAGATGAGTGCAAGCACAAGTGCAGTCTTTTGGAAACCGCATGGAGTAAATGTTAAATATATTAATTAAGTTTGACGTTATTGTTGTTTGAGAAGAGCTTAAAGTTGTCCGGGATAATGCTGTGTTGCCAGAAGATTAAGGAGGATGACTAACGTGTTTTGATGACTAGTCTCTGGTGAGTGTGTTGTGTTTTCAGTGCTAGCTTCAACCTTGTTAGCTCTAGCTCATTTCACAGACATGAATGATTTTAAAAAAAAAAAAATTGGACAAGCGTGAGGTGTTTGGAAGAAATGCTTATCACTGTGGTTTTATGATGTGTGAGATACTGCTAGCAGAAACAATAGCCTTCTGAGTTTTATTTTCTTAAATGTATGTATGTGTATTTGTGATATGACTGTGTGAGAAAATTAAAGATGAAATATATCAAAACGAGCTGCTAAGAACTACTAATGCTGCATAGTTTAAAGAATCAATATGGACTTTAACTAAGGTTAAACTACACTATGCAGGTTGTTTTTTTTTTTTTGTTTTTTTTTGATGGTTGACTTCTGAGAGGAGGGAAGGGAACTGCGGTGGTTTCAGAGGGACAGCGTCAGTCCGTCCGCTACTGCGGCTTCAAGTGGAGCCACTCCGTGGATCGGGATGCAACTGGACAGCTTTAACTGGATTCCAGATAAGATTTGACAAAACAATAAACAAAAGGGGGGGGGGGGGGGGGGCTACACAACTGAACTGAGACTTAGGAGGTGATTTTATTTAAGTTACTTATCCTAAGTACCCAGGTACAGTAATTTACATTGGCCAATTGAGTCATTTTGTTTTATTTCTTATGTAGCCCTTGCTAAAATAACTGATATATTTTGATAACAATAATTCATAATTCATAAAAGTTCATTATGTATTGAAGTGGGTAAAAATTCATAAATATGGTTAAAATGCAGAACAATTAAAAAATGCAAAAGAAGTGATCTGTTAAAAGACAAGTTATGCCATTTCATTTCATAGTGTTAGTGAGATATGAGTCATTGTGTGTTATTTAGCCTCACTGTATTATTACTAGTTTTGTGAGTTGTCAATCATTCATTTCTTTGACAGGATTGGCATGTGTAGAGCTCGGGTAACTCCGGCCAATCGCAGGGCAGTCTGTAGGTGAGGGGGTGGGACATAGCGGGATGTTGTGAGTGAGGTGCGCAGAGCGAGGAGAGGGGGGAGAAGAGTTACCTTGACCGAGTCCGTGTTGGAGTGATTTGGTGGACCAGAGTTGTTATTTTTATGGGGAACGGCCAGTTACCTGATGTGAAGAACTTTGTGACCAATCGAGAGGTAATTATGAGCATATGAGTGTTGTTGAAAACTGTAATTAAGCTGTACAGTATAAAACAAACTGTTAATCCTAACCGCGATTAGCCGTTAGCTTTAGGCTAGCGTTGTATGTGATTAGCTTGCTCTCTGCTCTGTATAAACATATTTGGTTAATTCGAGCTTAGCCTAAATCGGCCTGAAGCACCCTGTGGACCTGGAATTTAGCTTGTGTATTTAATTTAGGAGGAGAAGACGGACGTTTTGACGGCATTAAAGAGGGAAGCAAAGTTCCTGTGAACTACATAGGATCTGCGTCCTTCCTGCTGTGTGTGTGTGAGCTGTGGATCGTGTCGGCCCGCTTGGACTGTGTGCTGCTGCTGCTGCTGCTGCGCCCTGTCGGTGACCTGTTCAGTCCCCTTCACCCCACTAACTGTCGGGAGCTGTGAGTACTGGATTTGCACGTGCCTTTTATTTTTCTTCTGCTTGTTAAAAGTGAAGCGGCCAGTTTGTTTTAGGCCCCAACGCACCCAAGCTTTGACACAGGCCTGCAACAGGGGGTATAGATAACTTGTAGAGACTGGTGTGGACCAGGTGTGTGTGTGTGTGTGTGAGAGAGAGAGAGTGCGTGTGGGTCCATCATATCCTGTATTGAAAGTTTTGCTTCATTTTATTTGATGTTATAAGAGACTGAATTATAGAAAAAACGGGTACTACTTCTGTTCAATATTAACACTCTCACTATACCCAAGTGATTTATTTAATTTACCTTTATCTATTTTGAACGTAAAACATTACAACTAAAGAGTCTTTACATTTCAAGTTTGGTTGTGTGGTGTTTTATTTATTTAAAAGCATAAACAAAGGGAATATCATAAGAGTAACCCAGGCCCCCCCTATAGGTACATGAGGCGGGTGTTACACTTATTTGTGATATCTTACAGAATTCTGGAAAAAAACCGAGGTACATTTAATTTCACTTGAACCAGGCCTAGTGTATTTTTCTGGGGTAAACTGAGGTACACTTAATTTCACTTAAACCTGGTATACTGTATTTTATTTTACTATTTTATCAAAGCATAACATAGAGGTGAAATAGCACTTATTGAGAGAAGTGTTACTTTTTTTTTATGGTGAATAAATGTGCCAGTTTATTGCCTAAATATAACACTTGTGTTTTGCTTATTAATCCTCCAACTGAACTTAGATTTTAGATATTGGTGTCATACTATTCCTCAGATTAACCACTCTTACTATTGGTGTTACACATAACTGGGAAGGGGCCTTTTTGTCACACACTACATACACAATAGAAGTGTTTACAGGTTTTAGTGCATATTGTGCATTGCTATCTTGTTTGGGATTACCTTGCCCCACGATATATATGTGGGCACTTGTCAAAAGGTCATTTGGATTTTCCAGACTGCTTTGAAAACAACATGAAAAAAATGAATGTCTTTGTTGAGCTGTGACTGAATTTGTAATTTTGTTTTCAGCTTGTAATATCTATAAATGACAAAGCTAGGTAGAAATATGTTGCTTAGTACTGGTCAAAGACAGACACAGACAGAGAGAAGCCCAGACAGACAGACAGACAAGACAGGCAGACAGACAGACGGGGAGAAGCCCAGACAGACAGAGACACAGACAGACACCCAGACAGACAGACACCTAAACAGATACAAACACCCAGACAGACAGAGACACAGACAGACAGAGACACAGACACCGACACATCCAGACACCCAGACAGACAGAGACCCAGACACCGACACATCCAGACACCCAGACAGACAGAGACACAGACACCGACACATCCAGACACCCAGACAGAGACACAGACAGACAGACAGACAGACAGACAGACAGACAGACAGATAGAGTCAGAGACAGACAGAGAAACAAACAGACAGACACAGACACAGACAGATAGATACCCACCCAGACAGACAAACAGAAACCCAGACAGACAGAGACTCAGACAGACAGAAACCCAGACAGACAGAAACACACACAGACAGACACCCAGACAGACAAAGACACAGACACAGACAGATAGATAGATACCCACCCAGGCAGACAGACAGAGACCCAGACAGACAGACAGACAGACAGACAGACAGACACCCAGGCAGAGACAGAGACACAGACAGACAGACAGACAGAAACAGACACAGACAAACAGACACCTAGACAGACTGAGACACAGGCAGACTGACACCCAGACAGGCAGTCAACCAGACAGAGACAGACAGGCAGACTGACACCCAGACAGACAGACTGACACCCAGACAGACAGAGACACAGACAGACACCTAGACAGACTGGCACCCAGACAGACAGACAGACAGACACACACACACACACACACACAGACACACACACACACAAACAGATACAAACACCCAGAGAGATAGACACCCAGACAGACAGACAGAGTCAGAGACGGACAGAGACACAGACAGACACAGACAGATAGATACCCACCCAGACAGACAGAGACAGACAAACAGACACCCAGACAGACAGAGACACAGACACCGACACATCCAGACACCCAGACAGAGACACAGACAGACAGAGACACAGACACCTAGACACCCACACAGACAGACAGACAGACAGACTGACACCCAGACAGACACCCAGAAAGACAGAAACAGACATCCAGACAGAGACACAGACAGACAGAGACACAGATCGAAAGAGACACACGCAGACAGACACCCAGACACTGACACATCCAGACTCACAGACAGAGACAGAGACAGACAGAGACACAAACAGACAGACGCAGACAGATAGATACCCACCCAGACAGACAGAGACAGACAAACAGACATCCAGACAGAGATCCAGACAGACAGACACCCAGACAGACAGAGACTCAGAAACACAGACAGACAGACAGACAGACAGACAGGTAGATACCCACCCAGACAGACGGACACCCAGACACACACGCAGACAGACGGACACCCAGACACACACGCAGACAGACAGACACCCAGACACACACGCAGACAGACAGACATCCAGACACACACGCAGACAGACAGATACCCAGACACACACGCAGACAGACAGAGACACAGACCGAAAGAGACACAGACACCCAGACACCGACACATCCAGATACCCAGACAGACATCAAGAGAGAGACACAGACAGACAGACAGACAGACAGACAGACAGACAGACAGACAGACAGACAGATACCCACACAGACAGACAGACTGACACACAGACAGACACCCACACAGACAGACAGGCTGACACCCAGACAGACACCCACACAGACAGACAGACAGACAGACTGACACCCAGGCAGACATCCAGAAAGACAGAGACAGCCATACAGACATCCAGACAGAGACAAACACATATTCTTAACCAAATCTTTTTGTGACATTAGACAACAGGTTGCCAGTACACAACCTCCAGCTGCCTCAGGTCCTCTGCATGACATTAAGCCTGGAGATTGCGTTGTGGTAAAGGAGGAGAAAGTCTTGGAGACATCATTGCTGGTTAGGACCATTCCAGGTCCTCCTGGTCACTCACACTGCTGTGAAGGTCGCAGAACATGCTATGGCATCCGTTCAGACATACAGGCCTCTGTGGCATCAAAGGAACTGTGAGCATTATCATACTGTTAACCCTACTTACAGAAGTTGAATGTGTTTTTAATGTGTTTTTATAATCAAAAGGAGGGAAATATAATGGAAAATTTATATTACATGATTGTGTGTTCTTTTTTATAACCATATATAGCCATGTTTGATCTCAGTAATATTCTGAAAAGTTTTTGAGTATAAAACTGTGTGCCTTTATAGTCTTGTTTGGTTTTACTCAGTACCTTTCACCTAGAAATATTTCTCATTATGCAAATTGTTTGTAACAGTAGTTGTTTGCTGTATAAACTTGACCTTGGTTCACACGGTCAGGCAGAGCTTGTTAGTGAGGCTTAATAGTGATGAGTACATTCCATTATAGCCACCTGTGACAGATAAGTAAATCATAATAATGAGCAATACTCCTAGAAGTGAATAAGAATCACCGTGGGACTACCCCACTCTGAACATATTCTGCAGACTGTCTTGTGCATTTGTAGAACTGTTCTTCTTGCAAGAATAAAATGACAAAACCTTTAAAGACAAATTGATTGACTCAAGATCTTTATTTTTGTGCATTGGTGGGTGTTTTCCAGAAAATTTCAGCAACGAACGTGTCAGAAGTGGGATCTCAGGCTGATCCCTCAGGACCCAGGGAAGGTGAATGGCCATTTGAGACTGATCAAATGTGTCTCACCTCCACCTCAGTTCATTCGAGACTGGAGGACCCTCTCCATGGACCTAGAAGCTGTCACCTCAAGGTCCAACAAACTCAAATTAACAGGAAACATCCTAAATTCAGGGTAAGCTAATTTTCAATTGTTAAATGAAGCTAAAGATCAATTTTTGATTGAGTCAATCAGTCCTTGAACTATGGAGAAGAATGTTATCCTGGTCACATCTTAGGACAAGTGTAATAAGGACTCTACACTGAAAATCTCCGGTAAGAGATTTAATGATAGTGTTTGTATTAAGTAGTAAGTACTCTACAGGGAAAATCTCAGGAAGAGATTAAAATACAACACATCAGGATAGGTCAGTCAGTTACCTAGGCAGAACTGGACATCTTAGGTAGACGTTTCTAAGATTAAAGGCGTACGCAGACTCCTCAGGAAAATGGGGTCGTCTGGGTCCAAGATTGTGAGAGAGTGTCCTGATTCTCACTGTTGTCAAAGCATGAAAAAGAAATATGGTGATAAATGGGTACCGTTTTTTTACGTGTCGGTTGAGAAGTGGGGTTTCCCAAAGGAAGGGAGTTTTAGTATAACAAAGCCGGAGGTGTTAAAGGAGAAAATAGAAGCTGCAAAAAATGAGGTAGGAATGAAGAACAAAATTATGAGAAAGGATTTAGAAGAGATAGATGATCACAGAGACACAGACACCCAGACACCCAGAAAGACAGAGACAGACAGACAGACAGGTAGACAGACAGACATACACACAGACACCTAGACAGACACAGACCAACAGATAGACCGACAGACACCCAGACAGAGACACAAACAGACATCCAGAAAGACAGAGACAGACAGACAGGTAGACAGACACACACCCAGAAAGACAGAGACACAGACAGACAGACATCCACCCAGACAGACAGGCACCCAGACAGACAGACTGAGACCCAGACAGACACCCAGACAGACAGGAAGACACCGAGACAGAGATACAGACAGACAGACTGACACCCAGACAGACCGAGACACAGATAGACAGACAGAGACACAGACAGACAGAACGACAGACAGAGTCATAGAGATAGATAGACAGAGACATAGACAGACAGACACACAGACAGACACACAGACACACAGACAGACAGAGACACAGACAGACAGACAGTCACAGAGTCACAGAGACACAGACACCAGATGAGTCTTTGTTTTGAACTATTCACAATTTGACAGCACGTTCAGAGGAGAAGAGATTTTGCCTCAATAGTTCAACTGCTTGAGTAGGCTAATGTTATCAAAGACTATATTCTAATGTTAGCCTGAAGCTACGTAGCACTAGATTAGGATGATATGGGAAACCACATCCAAAACCACATAGTTAGTTTTCACAGTAAGTGTATTTAGAGACTTTAAGTCAATTCAGTTTGCAAGAATTTCACACTAAACTGTAATGAACGTCCAGAGATTATTTCAATGTCCATGGAGCTTGTTTGAAGGTCATAGCCAAGTTATTTTGGCACTGACTAGCCAACATCATCCAGTTTAATTTTATAGGAGCTAACCTGGTAGTTGATATGAAGCTACAGCACGAGAATGTGGGCAAATAGTTTTAAGATTTGGCCCAACACAAAGGTGTAACCAGGCAGTCTTATTTTGTATAGGGACAGATAACAATGAAGAGAAAGGGAGATATTTACCACTTTTTTGTAAAGAAGCACAGATCAGGCCCCAGCCCACATATCAGCAGCCCTGGCAGCTCCCATCCTGGAACTAACCAGGCAAGTCAGTGTGATCAGACACAAGGACCCAGTCAATTTTGACAGACTAAGCCTCATTTTGTAATGAATATTTTTATTGAAGTTTAACACACAAATAATACAGACAGGGAGAGATCAATTCACTCAATCATGGAGCCATCAAGGCCAGAGATTAAGTCTCATTTTGAATGTTGATTCAGCTTGTAACAATTGATGGTTTTGTGTGTCATGTTTTTTTTTTTATTGCTGTTTTATTTATTTTGAGTGCATCTACACAGAAACGTCTGCCTCTGAGGAGGAAGACAGTGAGGAGATGCCACTGAACCTCCCACATCAAGCACCACATATCGTGCACCAAAAGGAACAAGTGGTTGGCCCATAATTACTTACCTATCTATGAACCTATTTAACAGCAGCTATTCTGACATGATAGAATAAGACAAACACAGGTGCTACTAATGACATTGATTAGTGTCGTGTTCATTATTTTGAGAAAGGACATCAAAACAAGAGTTGTCCTTTTATTTGAGAGAATAAGTAAATTACACAGCTGTGGGTCTGATCAGCTTCACTCAAAAGCTCCGCTGGATCAGTTTGTTATTTTGGGCGTCATCCTTTCTGATTGGTACATGAGTCACTACTCTCATTGGACCTTGTTTTGGGCAGAGGCGGTTTCTCTGTAAATAATTCTTTAAAGACCTTAGTCCATATTTTGCTGCACTGCGTATTATCATAGGGTAAACACAAAAACAGATCACTTCCCATGGTTGAGGTACTACTCAGAGTTTGACTGAGCCAGCCGGGCAAAGGGTGCACTTGCTTACAGTGTGTGCACCATTTGTTATTGATTCTTTGATTTGATTGAGTGAGTGATTAGGGCTCAATGTGTTGTTCATATCAGGGAGACTGTTCAGAAATCCTGCAGACAGAAGGTCATGATGATGAACAGAAAGGATTTGTGATCGTGTCAGCAGAATATCTCTTTGTATAATGTTCGTTTTCACCACACCCAGTATAACAAACCATTTTCACATATGTCTTGTTGAGCAAACATGTCACATTAGCCAAAGGTTCAGATTCAGCTTCACTTAAATTGAACAGAAGCTTTTCATGTCAAAATGACTGTTGTGCAAATGGTCTACACTTAAACCTATAAGTTATCTACTGTTAGCCATAATACTTAATCTTGTATTTCTGTATTTAATCCCTTGAGATGTGTTTCCATAACTACTTAATATGATGTAAAATGATCTGGTTTGTATAGGCTTTTACATAGACACATACAGTACATTTTTATGTTAGATAAACTCCAAAGTATTTCTCTGACTAATTTCCTGCATGCTTAAGCTTTACTTGCTGAAAATATTTCCACTTGGTGACGCAGATTGTTAATGTAAAGAGGGGGACCCATGTCCTGCTGATGACTACTATTATGATCACAATTGTGTGTGTGTGTGTGTGTGTGTGTGTGTGTGTGTGTGTGTGTGTGTGTGTGAGAGAGACTTCTTGTTCTCTCAGTCTTGTTTGTGCCCCTTGAGACTTCTTTTGTCCTGAGCTCACAGTCAGTGTTCATGTTTCACCTCTCAGACTGACTGAAGTCCAGAAGATGAATGTTTGTGAGGAAGAGGAGGACAGAGCGGAGTCTCCAGGATCCAGCTGTCTGTCTAAGAAGAGTGACCGGTCCAAAGGTCGTCCTCTAAACTTCAGTCATGAACCTGGACCTTCAGACACAAAGTAAGAGAACCAATACTCATTTATATGACTCGTGTTCATTTGAATTCAATTCAAAATACTTCATTAGTCCCTCAAGGGACAATTCAAGGCACAAGTACATATAGAATATTCATTAATACACAAAAAACTCTTTTGGTGGGCTTAGACCAAGATGGCGGCATAACTTGATGGTTCCACAGAAACTAAATGTATAAAATAAATAAATCCCAAAGTCATATTTACTAGTTTAACGAGAGCGACATTTTCAAGCGTGCAAAAGCAGAAAAACGATTGATTGATCATATTGGGATGTGAGACTGCTTATTTTCTGTGACCTGACTTCAGACTTGATGAAAAACTTTGTGTTTTGTCTCATAGTGGCGTTTCACATTGGCACTTTTAATAAGCGCCACGCTCTCTGAACATATGAGACACACTGGTTTCTGCTCCCAGTGGGAACAATGAACATGAATCAATCTGTCCATTCCAGGTTGAAAGCTCGATTTTCACGATCCACTTTTCGCTGCTTAGAGAGCGCCATTATATTTCTCTGTCGTCCCACGAGTGGGCGTGGCTTTAGCACACTCAGAGTCCACAGTCCTGGAGCTGAGAGTTCATTTTTACCTGATTTTGACACCTAATTTTATAAACTTGTCGATATTTTTAATCATTCAAATTTGGCTGGGTGGTTAATAAAAGTTCTGACAAACTCAGAACATTATTCTGATTTTACACAGACTTTAAAACAAAAGGAATGACCTTTATATTGAGGGATAAAAACAATAAAATGTCCACAGATAAAAGCGCCAAAAGTTTAATGTGGTTGAAGCAAGCCTCTAACTGTTATTCTACTTGAAACATTTTTTAATGCTACAGTAAACAGCACCAACGGCAGCAGACGGCATAAACGGACATGGCAGGTTCCTCCTCTAAAGATCGTTACCATTATTGTATTTCTTTGGGCAAAAAAATGGGGTATTGGACTCTTTCCATGGTATGGGGTGACTTTCTTAGCTGATCACATTGATAACATCACTGCTGATTATTTGCCTACATGACCGCGAACACAGCAGCTATTGAATTTCTTAACAATGCAGATCACAATTACAGGGCAGTCACACTGAAACATGAAATGGTGTTGGATTATCTGTTTGCTTTGGAAGGAGGCATGTGTAAAGCTCTCAATCTGACTGTCTCTCAGTGCTGTGTGTTAGCTCCTGATCCTCATGACAATATCACACAATTGGTTGATATCCTGAATACCATTACCAGTCATTTCAAACCCTCCGATGGTGCAGGGGTTTCAGCAATGGATTGGCTTTACGGCCGTTTTGGCCCATGGGGAACACTGATTCTCCAAATCCTCATTCCTATCTTTTTAGTAATGCCTCTTACGATCTGTTTCTGTACAGTCCTGCTCACCTGTATGAAAGCTCTGATTCAGAGATATGTGGATCAAACTGTGGGCCATTTCTTGCAAACTCCCCACCACATTCCTGACTATAACCCCACCCTACTTGACTCAGACTCAGATCTCAACTCTCGTAATGGCAATACCATTTTCTGAATGAAGTTGGTCAGTTTCTCATTACGATGATGTTTTTTGAATCCTCGTGAATTGACACAGTTGATGTTGTTGAGAAATTGATTTTTTTTTAATATCCTTTGCATATAGTGTGATTTTTATAATCAAACGGAGGGAAATGTAATAGGAAATTTATATTACATGATTGTGTGTTCTTTTTTAACCATATATATCCATGTCTGATCTCATTAATATTCTGAAAAGCTTTTAAGTATAACACTGTGTGTCTTATGGTCTCGTTTGGTTTTACTCAGTACCTTGCACTTAGAAATCTTTATCTCATTAATGCAAGTTGTTTGTAGCAGTAGTTGTTTGATGTATAAACTTGACCTTGGTTCACACGGTCCAGCAGAGCTTGTTAGTGAGATTTGATAGTGATGAGCATATTCCATTGTGGCCACCTGCAACAGTTAGCTAAGCAAACCATAATAATGACGAATACTCCTTAGAAGTGTATAAGAATCAGCGTGGGACTGCCCCACCCTGAGCTTTTTTTGCAGACTGTAATGTGCATTTGTAGAACTGTTCCTCTTGCAAGAATAAAATGACAAAACCTTTAAGGACCAATTGGTTGACTCAAGATCTTTATTTTGTGTTGGTGAGTGCTTTCCAGAGAATTTCAGCAACAGTTTCTTTATTTCTTTATTTTTTCTGTTAGTGCCTGAAACTGAGGTGCTTCGTCAGGAACTCCTTCAGTTGTTGGAGGATGGAGAAGCGGGCGCAGCAGTGACTTGTGAGACGTCGTCTGGGTTGGCTGCTACTGACTGTGAGATCAGAATGATGTCTGGACTGCCTGCCTCTCCCATTCCTTTGTGAGGACTGTGTTATTGCAGTTCACACACGCTTTGTCCTGCACAACAGAGAGGCAGTAACAGGAGGGTTTTTGCAGCCTTCATCAGAGTTTCACCAGCAAACAGGTACAGTTTTTAAGTCCTATGCATTCCTTACTATGTACTATGAGTGGGTGCTGGTATTGTGCATTTATTGTGTATCAGTAGACTTCTAATTTTATTTATTTTTTTATATTATGTTTTTTAATGTTAGTGCAGCTGTTACCTGTGCAAAGGCCAGACCGTGTGTGGCTGCTCATCAGGTAACATTGACGTTTCACCTGGCAGAATTGTGGCTCTTGTAACCCATAAATTTAACATGTAGTATATTGATTTGAAGTGTTGTGATATTGTATGTAGTAGCGCATGTTCCGCCACAAGGTGGCGCATTGTGCTCACTGATGGGTCTAAAAATCCGAGGTAGAAATGAGGAAGAAGCGGGAAGTGGAAAAAACAAAACAAGATGAGCGCAAGCACAAGTGCAGTCTTTTGGAAACCACATGGAGTAAATGTTAAATATATTGATTAAGTTTGATGTTATTGTTGTTCGAAAGAGCTTAAAGTTGTCCGGGATAATACTGTGTTGCCAGAAGATTAAGGAGGATGACTAACGAACATGTTTTGATGACTAGTCTCCAGTGAGTGTGTTATGTTTTCAGTGCTAGCTTCAACCTTGTTAGCTCAAGCTCATTTCACAGACGTGAATGATTTAAAAAAAAAAAAAACAACAACAACAATTGGACAAGCGTGAGGTGTTTGGAAGAAATGCTTATCACTGTGGTTTTATGATGTGTGAGATACTCCTAGCAGAAACAATAGCCTTTTGAGTTTTATTTTCTTAAAGGCATGTGTATCTGTGATATGACTGTGTGAGAAAATTAAAGATGAAAGATATCAAAACGAGCTGCTAAGAACTACTAATGCTGCATAGTTTAAAGAATCAATATGGACTTTAACTAAGGTTAAACTACACTATGCAGTTTTTTTTTTTTGTTTGTTTGTTTGAAACCCAGACAGACAGAGACTCAGACAGACAGAAACCCAGACAGACAGAAACACACACAGACAGACACCCAGACAGACAAAGACACAGACACAGACAGATAGATAGATACCCACCCAGGCAGACAGACAGAGACCCAGACAGACAGACAGACACCCAGGCAGAGACAGAGACACAGACAGACAGACAGACAGACAGACACACAGACACACAGACAGACAGAAACAGACACAGACAAACAGACACCTAGACAGACTGAGACACAGGCAGACACCCACACAGACAGGCAGTCAACCAGACAGAGACAGACAGGCAGACTGACACCCAGACAGACAGACTGACACCCAGACAGACAGACTGACACCCAGACAGACAGAGACACAGACAGACACCTAGACAGACTGGCACCCAGACAGACACACACAAACACACACACACACACACACACACACACACACACACACACACACACACAAACAGATACAAACACCCAGAGAGATAGACACCCAGACAGACAGACAGAGACGCAGACAGACACTGACACATCCAGACACCCAGACAGAGACACAGACAGACAGACAGAGTCAGAGACGGACAGAGACACAGACAGACACAGACAGATAGATACCCACCCAGACAGACAGAGACAGACAAACAGACACCCAGACAGACAGAGACACAGACACCGACACATCCAGACACCCAGACAGAGACACAGACAGACAGAGACACAGACACCTAGACACCCACACAGACAGACAGACAGACTGACACCCAGAAAGACAGAAACAGACATACAGACATCCAGACAGAGACACAGACAGACAGAGACACAGATCGAAAGAGACACACGCAGACAGACACCCAGACACTGACACATCCAGACTCACAGACAGAGACAGAGACAGACAGAGACACAAACAGACAGACGCAGACAGACAAACAGACATCCAGACAGAGATCCAGACAGACAGACACCCAGACAGACAGAGACTCAGAAACACAGACAGACAGACAGACAGACAGGTAGACACACACGCAGACAGACGGACACCCAGACACACACGCAGACAGACGGACACCCAGACACACACGCAGACAGACAGACATCCAGACACACACGCAGACAGACAGATACCCAGACACACACGCAGACAGACAGAGACACAGACCGAAAGAGACACAGACACCCAGACACCGACACATCCAGATACCCAGACAGACATCAAGAGAGAGACACAGACAGACAGACAGAAAGACAGAGACAGACAGATACCCACACAGACAGACAGACTGACACACAGACAGACAGGCTGACACCCAGACAGACACCCACACAGACAGACAGACAGACAGACTGACACCCAGGCAGACATCCAGAAAGACAGAGACAGCCATACAGACATCCAGACAGAGACAAACACATATTCTTAACCAAATCTTTTTGTGACATTAGACAACAGGTTGCCAGTACACAACCTCCAGCTGCCTCAGGTCCTCTGCATGACATTAAGCCTGGAGATTGCGTTGTGGTAAAGGAGGAGAAAGTCTTGGAGACATCATTGCTGGTTAGGACCATTCCAGGTCCTCCTGGTCACTCACACTGCTGTGAAGGTCGCAGAACATGCTATGGCATCCGTTCAGACATACAGGCCTCTGTGGCATCAAAGGAACTGTGAGCATTATCATACTGTTAACCCTACTTACAGAAGTTGAATGTGTTTTTAATGTGTTTTTATAATCAAAAGGAGGGAAATATAATGGAAAATTTATATTACATGATTGTGTGTTCTTTTTTATAACCATATATAGCCATGTTTGATCTCAGTAATATTCTGAAAAGTTTTTGAGTATAAAACTGTGTGCCTTTATAGTCTTGTTTGGTTTTACTCAGTACCTTTCACCTAGAAATATTTCTCATTATGCAAATTGTTTGTAACAGTAGTTGTTTGCTGTATAAACTTGACCTTGGTTCACACGGTCAGGCAGAGCTTGTTAGTGAGGTTTAATAGTGATGAGTACATTCCATTATAGCCACCTGTGACAGATAAGTAAATCATAATAATGAGCAATACTCCTAGAAGTGAATAAGAATCACCGTGGGACTACCCCACTCTGAACATATTCTGCAGACTGTCTTGTGCATTTGTAGAACTGTTCTTCTTGCAAGAATAAAATGACAAAACCTTTAAAGACAAATTGATTGACTCAAGATCTTTATTTTTGTGCATTGGTGGGTGTTTTCCAGAAAATTTCAGCAACGAACGTGTCAGAAGTGGGATCTCAGGCTGATCCCTCAGGACCCAGGGAAGGTGAATGGCCATTTGAGACTGATCAAATGTGTCTCACCTCCACCTCAGTTCATTCGAGACTGGAGGACCCTCTCCATGGACCTAGAAGCTGTCACCTCAAGGTCCAACAAACTCAAATTAACAGGAAACATCCTAAATTCAGGGTAAGCTAATTTTCAATTGTTAAATGAAGCTAAAGATCAATTTTTGATTGAGTCAATCAGTCCTTGAACTATGGAGAAGAATGTTATCCTGGTCACATCTTAGGACAAGTGTAATAAGGACTCTACACTGAAAATCTCCGGTAAGAGATTTAATGATAGTGTTTGTATTAAGTAGTAAGTACTCTACAGGGAAAATCTCAGGAAGAGATTAAAATACAACACATCAGGATAGGTCAGTCAGTTACCTAGGCAGAACTGGACATCTTAGGTAGACGTTTCTAAGATTAAAGGCGTACGCAGACTCCTCAGGAAAATGGGGTCGTCTGGGTCCAAGATTGTGAGAGAGTGTCCTGATTCTCACTGTTGTCAAAGCATGAAAAAGAAATATGGTGATAAATGGGTACCGTTTTTTTACGTGTCGGTTGAGAAGTGGGGTTTCCCAAAGGAAGGGAGTTTTAGTATAACAAAGCCGGAGGTGTTAAAGGAGAAAATAGAAGCTGCAAAAAATGAGGTAGGAATGAAGAACAAAATTATGAGAAAGGATTTAGAAGAGATAGATGATCACAGAGACACAGACACCCAGACACCCAGAAAGACAGAGACAGACAGACAGACAGGTAGACAGACAGACATACACACAGACACCTAGACAGACACAGACCAACAGATAGACCGACAGACACCCAGACAGAGACACAAACAGACATCCAGAAAGACAGAGACAGACAGACAGGTAGACAGACACACACCCAGAAAGACAGAGACACAGACAGACAGAGATCCACCCAGACAGACAGGCACCCAGACAGACAGACAGACACCAAGACAGACTGAGACCCAGACAGACACCCAGACAGACAGGAAGACACCGAGACAGAGATACAGACAGACAGACTGACACCCAGACAGACCGAGACACAGATAGACAGACAGAGACACAGACAGACAGAACGACAGACAGAGTCATAGAGATAGATAGACAGAGACATAGACAGACAGACACACAGACAGACAGACAGACAGACAGACACACAGACAGAGACACAGACAGACAGTCACAGAGTCACAGAGACACAGACACCAGATGAGTCTTTGTTTTGAACTATTCACAATTTGACAGCACGTTCAGAGGAGAAGAGATTTTGCCTCAATAGTTCAACTGCTTGAGTAGGCTAATGTTATCAAAGACTATATTCTAATGTTAGCCTGAAGCTACGTAGCACTAGATTAGGATGATATGGGAAACCACATCCAAAACCACATAGTTAGTTTTCACAGTAAGTGTATTTAGAGACTTTAAATCAATTCAGTTTGCAAGAATTTCACACTAAACTGTAATGAACGTCCAGAGATTATTTCAATGTCCATGGAGCTTGTTTGAAGGTCATAGCCAAGTTATTTTGGCACTGACTAGCCAACATCATCCAGTTTAATTTTATAGGAGCTAACCTGGTAGTTGATATGAAGCTACAGCACGAGAATGTGGGCAAATAGTTTTAAGATTTGGCCCAACACAAAGGTGTAACCAGGCAGTCTTATTTTGTATAGGGACAGATAACAATGAAGAGAAAGGGAGATATTTACCACTTTTTTGTAAAGAAGCACAGATCAGGCCCCAGCCCACATATCAGCAGCCCTGGCAGCTCCCATCCTGGAACTAACCAGGCAAGTCAGTGTGATCAGACACAAGGACCCAGTCAATTTTGACAGACTAAGCCTCATTTTGTAATGAACATTTTTATTGAAGTTTAACACACAAATAATACAGACAGGGAGAGATCAATTCACTCAATCATGGAGCCATCAAGGCCAGAGATTAAGTCTCATTTTGAATGTTGATTCAGCTTGTAACAATTGATGGTTTTGTGTGTCATGTTTTTTTTTTATTGCTGTTTTATTTATTTTGAGTGCATCTACACAGAAACGTCTGCCTCTGAGGAGGAAGACAGTGAGGAGATGCCACTGAACCTCCCACATCAAGCACCACATATCGTGCACCAAAAGGAACAAGTGGTTGGCTCATAATTACTTACCTATCTATGAACCTATTTAACAGCAGCTACTCTGACATGATAGAATAAGACAAACACAGGTGCTACTAATGACATTGATTAGTGTCGTGTTCATTATTTTGAGAAAGGACATCAAAACAAGAGTTGTCCTTTTATTTGAGAGAATAAGTAAATTACACAGCTGTGGGTCTGATCAGCTTCACTCAAAAGCTCCGCTGGATCAGTTTGTTATTTTGGGCGTCATCCTTTCTGATTGGTACATGAGTCACTACTCTCATTGGACCTTGTTTTGGGCAGAGGCGGTTTCTCTGTAAATAATTCTTTAAAGACCTTAGTCCATATTTTGCTGCACTGCGTATTATCATAGGGTAAACACAAAAACAGATCACTTCCCATGGTTGAGGTACTACTCAGAGTTTGACTGAGCCAGCCGGGCAAAGGGTGCACTTGCTTACAGTGTGTGCACCATTTGTTATTGATTCTTTGATTTGATTGAGTGAGTGATTAGGGCTCAATGTGTTGTTCATATCAGGGAGACTGTTCAGAAATCCTGCAGACAGAAGGTCATGATGATGAACAGAAAGGATTTGTGATCGTGTCAGCAGAATATCTCTTTGTATAATGTTCGTTTTCACCACACCCAGTATAACAAACCATTTTCACATATGTCTTGTTGAGCAAACATGTCACATTAGCCAAAGGTTCAGATTCAGCTTCACTTAAATTGAACAGAAGCTTTTCATGTCAAAATGACTGTTGTGCAAATGGTCTACACTTAAACCTATAAGTTATCTACTGTTAGCCATAATACTTAATCTTGTATTTCTGTATTTAATCCCTTGAGATGTGTTTCCATAACTACTTAATATGATGTAAAATGATCTGGTTTGTATAGGCTTTTACATAGACACATACAGTACATTTTTATGTTAGATAAACTCCAAAGTATTTCTCTGACTAATTTCCTGCATGCTTAAGCTTTACTTGCTGAAAATATTTCCACTTGGTGACGCAGATTGTTAATGTAAAGAGGGGGACCCATGTCCTGCTGATGACTACTATTATGATCACAATTGTGTGTGTGTGTGTGTGTGTGTGTGTGTGTGTGTGTGTGTGTGTGTGTGTGTGTGTGAGAGAGAGACTTCTTGTTCTCTCAGTCTTGTTTGTGCCCCTTGAGACTTCTTTTGTCCTGAGCTCACAGTCAGTGTTCATGTTTCACCTCTCAGACTGACTGAAGTCCAGAAGATGAATGTTTGTGAGGAAGAGAGGAGGACAGAGCGGAGTCTCCAGGATCCAGCTGTCTGTCTAAGAAGAGTGACCGGTCCAAAGGTCGTCCTCTAAACTTCAGTCATGAACCTGGACCTTCAGACACAAAGTAAGAGAACCAATACTCATTTATACGACTCATGTTCATTTGAATTCAATTCAAAATACTTCATTAGTCCCTCAAGGGACAATTCAAGGCACAAGTACATATAGAATATTCATTAATACACAAAAAACTCTTTTGGTGGGCTTAGACCAAGATGGCAGCATAACTTGATGGTTCCACAGAAACTAAATGTATAAAATAAATAAATCCCAAAGTCATATTTACTAGTTTAACGAGAGCGACATTTTCAAGCGTGCAAAAGCAGAAAAACGATTGATTGATCATATTGGGATGTGAGACTGCTTATTTTCTGTGACCTGACTTCAGACTTGATGAAAAACTTTGTGTTTTGTCTCATAGTGGCGTTTCACATTGGCACTTTTAATAAGCGCCACGCTCTCTGAACATATGAGACACACTGGTTTCTGCTCCCAGTGGGAACAATGAACATGAATCAATCTGTCCATTCCAGGTTGAAAGCTCGATTTTCACGATCCACTTTTCGCTGCTTAGAGAGCGCCATTATATTTCTCTGTCGTCCCACGAGTGGGCGTGGCTTTAGCACACTCAGAGTCCACAGTCCTGGAGCTGAGAGTTCATTTTTACCTGATTTTGACACCTAATTTTATAAACTTGTCGATATTTTTAATCATTCAAATTTGGCTGGGTGGTTAATAAAAGTTCTGACAAACTCAGAACATTATTCTGATTTTACACAGACTTTAAAACAAAAGGAATGACCTTTATATTGAGGGATAAAAACAATAAAATGTCCACAGATAAAAGCGCCAAAAGTTTAATGTGGTTGAAGCAAGCCTCTAACTGTTATTCTACTTGAAACATTTTTTAATGCTACAGTAAACAGCACCAACGGCAGCAGACGACATAAACGGACATGGCAGGTTCCTCCTCTAAAGATCGTTACCATTATTGTATTTCTTTGGGCAAAAAAATGGGGTATTGGACTCTTTCCATGGTATGGGGTGACTTTCTTAGCTGATCACATTGATAACATCACTGCTGATTATTTGCCTACATGACCGCGAACACAGCAGCTATTGAATTTCTTAACAATGCAGATCACAGTTACAGGGCAGTCACACTGAAACATGAAATGGTGTTGGATTATCTGTTTGCTTTGGAAGGAGGCATGTGTAAAGCTCTCAATCTGACTGTCTCTCAGTGCTGTGTGTTAGCTCCTGATCCTCATGACAATATCACACAATTGGTTGATATCCTGAATACCATTACCAGTCATTTCAAACCCTCCGATGGTGCAGGGGTTTCAGCAATGGATTGGCTTTACGGCCGTTTTGGCCCATGGGGAACACTGATTCTCCAAATCCTCATTCCTATCTTTTTAGTAATGCCTCTTACGATCTGTTTCTGTACAGTCCTGCTCACCTGTATGAAAGCTCTGATTCAGAGATATGTGGATCAAACTGTGGGCCATTTCTTGCAAACTCCCCACCACATTCCTGACTATAACCCCACCCTACTTGACTCAGACTCAGATCTCAACTCTCGTAATGGCAATACCATTTTCTGAATGAAGTTGGTCAGTTTCTCATTACGATGATGTTTTTTGAATCCTCGTGAATTGACACAGTTGATGTTGTTGAGAAATTGATTTTTTTTTAATATCCTTTGCATATAGTGTGATTTTTATAATCAAACGGAGGGAAATGTAATAGGAAATTTATATTACATGATTGTGTGTTCTTTTTTAACCATATATATCCATGTCTGATCTCATTAATATTCTGAAAAGCTTTTAAGTATAACACTGTGTGTCTTATGGTCTCGTTTGGTTTTACTCAGTACCTTGCACTTAGAAATCTTTATCTCATTAATGCAAGTTGTTTGTAGCAGTAGTTGTTTGATGTATAAACTTGACCTTGGTTCACACGGTCCAGCAGAGCTTGTTAGTGAGATTTGATAGTGATGAGCATATTCCATTGTGGCCACCTGCAACAGTTAGCTAAGCAAACCATAATAATGACGAATACTCCTTAGAAGTGTATAAGAATCAGCGTGGGACTGCCCCACCCTGAGCTTTTTTTGCAGACTGTAATGTGCATTTGTAGAACTGTTCCTCTTGCAAGAATAAAATGACAAAACCTTTAAGGACCAATTGGTTGACTCAAGATCTTTATTTTGTGTTGGTGAGTGCTTTCCAGAGAATTTCAGCAACAGTTTCTTTATTTCTTTATTTTTTCTGTTAGTGCCTGAAACTGAGGTGCTTCGTCAGGAACTCCTTCAGTTGTTGGAGGATGGAGAAGCGGGCGCAGCAGTGACTTGTGAGACGTCGTCTGGGTTGGCTGCTACTGACTGTGAGATCAGAATGATGTCTGGACTGCCTGCCTCTCCCATTCCTTTGTGAGGACTGTGTTATTGCAGTTCACACACGCTTTGTCCTGCACAACAGAGAGGCAGTAACAGGAGGGTTTTTGCAGCCTTCATCAGAGTTTCACCAGCAAACAGGTACAGTTTTTAAGTCCTATGCATTCCTTACTATGTACTATGAGTGGGTGCTGGTATTGTGCATTTATTGTGTATCAGTAGACTTCTAATTTTATTTATTTTTTTATATTATGTTTTTTAATGTTAGTGCAGCTGTTACCTGTGCAAAGGCCAGACCGTGTGTGGCTGCTCATCAGGTAACATTGACGTTTCACCTGGCAGAATTGTGGCTCTTGTAACCCATAAATTTAACATGTAGTATATTGATTTGAAGTGTTGTGATATTGTATGTAGTAGCGCATGTTCCGCCACAAGGTGGCGCATTGTGCTCACTGATGGGTCTAAAAATCCGAGGTAGAAATGAGGAAGAAGCGGGAAGTGGAAAAAACAAAACAAGATGAGCGCAAGCACAAGTGCAGTCTTTTGGAAACCACATGGAGTAAATGTTAAATATATTGATTAAGTTTGATGTTATTGTTGTTCGAAAGAGCTTAAAGTTGTCCGGGATAATACTGTGTTGCCAGAAGATTAAGGAGGATGACTAACTAACATGTTTTGATGACTAGTCTCCAGTGAGTGTGTTATGTTTTCAGTGCTAGCTTCAACCTTGTTAGCTCAAGCTCATTTCACAGACGTGAATGATTTAAAAAAAAAAAAACAACAACAACAATTGGACAAGCGTGAGGTGTTTGGAAGAAATGCTTATCACTGTGGTTTTATGATGTGTGAGATACTCCTAGCAGAAACAATAGCCTTTTGAGTTTTATTTTCTTAAAGGCATGTGTATCTGTGATATGACTGTGTGAGAAAATTAAAGATGAAAGATATCAAAACGAGCTGCTAAGAACTACTAATGCTGCATAGTTTAAAGAATCAATATGGACTTTAACTAAGGTTAAACTACACTATGCAGTTTTTTTTTTTTGTTTGTTTGTTTGAAACCCAGACAGACAGAGACTCAGACAGACAGAAACCCAGACAGACAGAAACACACACAGACAGACACCCAGACAGACAAAGACACAGACACAGACAGATAGATAGATACCCACCCAGGCAGACAGACAGAGACCCAGACAGACAGACAGACACCCAGGCAGAGACAGAGACACAGACAGACACCTAGACAGACTGGCACCCAGACAGACACACACAAACACACACACACACACACACACACACACACACACACAAACAGATACAAACACCCAGAGAGATAGACACCCAGTCAGACAGACAGAGACGCAGACAGACACTGACACATCCAGACACCCAGACAGAGACACAGACAGACACAGACAGATAGATACCCACCCAGACAGACAGAGACAGACAAACAGACACCCAGACAGACAGAGACACAGACACCGACACATCCAGACACCCAGACAGAGACACAGACAGACAGAGACACAGACACCTAGACACCCACACAGACAGACAGACAGACTGACACCCAGACAGACACCCAGAAAGACAGAAACAGACATACAGACATCCAGACAGAGACACAGACAGACAGAGACACAGATCGAAAGAGACACACGCAGACAGACACCCAGACACTGACACATCCAGACTCACAGACAGAGACAGAGACAGACAGAGACACAAACAGACAGACGCAGACAGATAGATACCCACCCAGACAGACAGAGACAGACAAACAGACATCCAGACAGAGATCCAGACAGACAGACACCCAGACAGACAGAGACTCAGAAACACAGACAGACAGACAGGTAGATACCCACCCAGACAGACGGACACCCAGACACACACGCAGACAGACGGACACCCAGACACACACGCAGACAGACAGACATCCAGACACACACGCAGACAGACAGATACCCAGACACACACGCAGACAGACAGAGACACAGACCGAAAGAGACACAGACACCCAGACACCGACACATCCAGATACCCAGACAGACATCAAGAGAGAGACACAGACAGACAGACAGAAAGACAGAGACAGACAGATACCCACACAGACAGACAGACTGACACACAGACAGACACCCACACAGACAGACAGGCTGACACCCAGACAGACACCCACACAGACAGACAGACAGACAGACTGACACCCAGGCAGACATCCAGAAAGACAGAGACAGCCATACAGACATCCAGACAGAGACAAACACATATTCTTAACCAAATCTTTTTGTGACATTAGACAACAGGTTGCCAGTACACAACCTCCAGCTGCCTCAGGTCCTCTGCATGACATTAAGCCTGGAGATTGCGTTGTGGTAAAGGAGGAGAAAGTCTTGGAGACATCATTGCTGGTTAGGACCATTCCAGGTCCTCCTGGTCACTCACACTGCTGTGAAGGTCGCAGAACATGCTATGGCATCCGTTCAGACATACAGGCCTCTGTGGCATCAAAGGAACTGTGAGCATTATCATACTGTTAACCCTACTTACAGAAGTTGAATGTGTTTTTAATGTGTTTTTATAATCAAAAGGAGGGAAATATAATGGAAAATTTATATTACATGATTGTGTGTTCTTTTTTATAACCATATATAGCCATGTTTGATCTCAGTAATATTCTGAAAAGTTTTTGAGTATAAAACTGTGTGCCTTTATAGTCTTGTTTGGTTTTACTCAGTACCTTTCACCTAGAAATATTTCTCATTATGCAAATTGTTTGTAACAGTAGTTGTTTGCTGTATAAACTTGACCTTGGTTCACACGGTCAGGCAGAGCTTGTTAGTGAGGTTTAATAGTGATGAGTACATTCCATTATAGCCACCTGTGACAGATAAGTAAATCATAATAATGAGCAATACTCCTAGAAGTGAATAAGAATCACCGTGGGACTACCCCACTCTGAACATATTCTGCAGACTGTCTTGTGCATTTGTAGAACTGTTCTTCTTGCAAGAATAAAATGACAAAACCTTTAAAGACAAATTGATTGACTCAAGATCTTTATTTTTGTGCATTGGTGGGTGTTTTCCAGAAAATTTCAGCAACGAACGTGTCAGAAGTGGGATCTCAGGCTGATCCCTCAGGACCCAGGGAAGGTGAATGGCCATTTGAGACTGATCAAATGTGTCTCACCTCCACCTCAGTTCATTCGAGACTGGAGGACCCTCTCCATGGACCTAGAAGCTGTCACCTCAAGGTCCAACAAACTCAAATTAACAGGAAACATCCTAAATTCAGGGTAAGCTAATTTTCAATTGTTAAATGAAGCTAAAGATCAATTTTTGATTGAGTCAATCAGTCCTTGAACTATGGAGAAGAATGTTATCCTGGTCACATCTTAGGACAAGTGTAATAAGGACTCTACACTGAAAATCTCCGGTAAGAGATTTAATGATAGTGTTTGTATTAAGTAGTAAGTACTCTACAGGGAAAATCTCAGGAAGAGATTAAAATACAACACATCAGGATAGGTCAGTCAGTTACCTAGGCAGAACTGGACATCTTAGGTAGACGTTTCTAAGATTAAAGGCGTACGCAGACTCCTCAGGAAAATGGGGTCGTCTGGGTCCAAGATTGTGAGAGAGTGTCCTGATTCTCACTGTTGTCAAAGCATGAAAAAGAAATATGGTGATAAATGGGTACCGTTTTTTTACGTGTCGGTTGAGAAGTGGGGTTTCCCAAAGGAAGGGAGTTTTAGTATAACAAAGCCGGAGGTGTTAAAGGAGAAAATAGAAGCTGCAAAAAATGAGGTAGGAATGAAGAACAAAATTATGAGAAAGGATTTAGAAGAGATAGATGATCACAGACACACAGACACCCAGACACCCAGAAAGACAGAGACAGACAGACAGGTAGACAGACAGACATACACACAGACACCTAGACAGACACAGACCAACAGATAGACCGACAGACACCCAGACAGAGACACAAACAGACATCCAGAAAGACAGAGACAGACAGGTAGACAGACACACACCCAGAAAGACAGAGACACAGACAGACAGACATCCACCCAGACAGACAGGCACCCAGACAGACAGACAGACACCAAGACAGACTGAGACCCAGACAGACACCCAGACAGACAGGAAGACACCGAGACAGAGATACAGACAGACAGACTGACACCCAGACAGACCGAGACACAGATAGACAGACAGAGACACAGACAGACAGAACGACAGACAGAGTCATAGAGATAGATAGACAGAGACATAGACAGACAGACACACAGACAGACACACAGACACACAGACAGACAGAGACACAGACAGACAGACAGTCACAGAGTCACAGAGACACAGACACCAGATGAGTCTTTGTTTTGAACTATTCACAATTTGACAGCACGTTCAGAGGAGAAGAGATTTTGCCTCAATAGTTCAACTGCTTGAGTAGGCTAATGTTATCAAAGACTATATTCTAATGTTAGCCTGAAGCTACGTAGCACTAGATTAGGATGATATGGGAAACCACATCCAAAACCACATAGTTAGTTTTCACAGTAAGTGTATTTAGAGACTTTAAATCAATTCAGTTTGCAAGAATTTCACACTAAACTGTAATGAACGTCCAGAGATTATTTCAATGTCCATGGAGCTTGTTTGAAGGTCATAGCCAAGTTATTTTGGCACTGACTAGCCAACATCATCCAGTTTAATTTTATAGGAGCTAACCTGGTAGTTGATATGAAGCTACAGCACGAGAATGTGGGCAAATAGTTTTAAGATTTGGCCCAACACAAAGGTGTAACCAGGCAGTCTTATTTTGTATAGGGACAGATAACAATGAAGAGAAAGGGAGATATTTACCACTTTTTTGTAAAGAAGCACAGATCAGGCCCCAGCCCACATATCAGCAGCCCTGGCAGCTCCCATCCTGGAACTAACCAGGCAAGTCAGTGTGATCAGACACAAGGACCCAGTCAATTTTGACAGACTAAGCCTCATTTTGTAATGAATATTTTTATTGAAGTTTAACACACAAATAATACAGACAGGGAGAGATCAATTCACTCAATCATGGAGCCATCAAGGCCAGAGATTAAGTCTCATTTTGAATGTTGATTCAGCTTGTAACAGTTGATGGTTTTGTGTGTCATGTTTTTTTTTTATTGCTGTTTTATTTATTTTGAGTGCATCTACACAGAAACGTCTGCCTCTGAGGAGGAAGACAGTGAGGAGATGCCACTGAACCTCCCACATCAAGCACCACATATCGTGCACCAAAAGGAACAAGTGGTTGGCCCATAATTACTTACCTATCTATGAACCTATTTAACAGCAGCTATTCTGACATGATAGAATAAGACAACCACAGGTGCTACTAATGACATTGATTAGTGTCGTGTTCATTATTTTGAGAAAGGACATCAAAACAAGAGTTGTCCTTTTATTTGAGAGAATAAGTAAATTACACAGCTGTGGGTCTGATCAGCTTCACTCAAAAGCTCCGCTGGATCAGTTTGTTATTTTGGGCGTCATCCTTTCTGATTGGTACATGAGTCACTACTCTCATTGGACCTTGTTTTGGGCAGAGGCGGTTTCTCTGTAAATAATTCTTTAAAGACCTTAGTCCATATTTTGCTGCACTGCGTATTATCATAGGGTAAACACAAAAACAGATCACTTCCCATGGTTGAGGTACTACTCAGAGTTTGACTGAGCCAGCCGGGCAAAGGGTGCACTTGCTTACAGTGTGTGCACCATTTGTTATTGATTCTTTGATTTGATTGAGTGAGTGATTAGGGCTCAATGTGTTGTTCATATCAGGGAGACTGTTCAGAAATCCTGCAGACAGAAGGTCATGATGATGAACAGAAAGGATTTGTGATCGTGTCAGCAGAATATCTCTTTGTATAATGTTCGTTTTCACCACACCCAGTATAACAAACCATTTTCACATATGTCTTGTTGAGCAAACATGTCACATTAGCCAAAGGTTCAGATTCAGCTTCACTTAAATTGAACAGAAGCTTTTCATGTCAAAATGACTGTTGTGCAAATGGTCTACACTTAAACCTATAAGTTATCTACTGTTAGCCATAATACTTAATCTTGTATTTCTGTATTTAATCCCTTGAGATGTGTTTCCATAACTACTTAATATGATGTAAAATGATCTGGTTTGTATAGGCTTTTACATAGACACATACAGTACATTTTTATGTTAGATAAACTCCAAAGTATTTCTCTGACTAATTTCCTGCATGCTTAAGCTTTACTTGCTGAAAATATTTCCACTTGGTGACGCAGATTGTTAATGTAAAGAGGGGGACCCATGTCCTGCTGATGACTACTATTATGATCACAATTGTGTGTGTGTGTGTGTGTGTGTGTCTGTGTGTGTGTGTGTGTGTGTGTGTGTGTGTGTGTGTGTGTGAGAGACTTCCTGTTCTCTCAGTCTTGTTTGTGACTCTTGAGACTTCTTTTGTCCTGAGCTCACAGTCAGTGTTCATGTTTCACCTCTCAGACTGACTGAAGTCCAGAAGATGAATGTTTGTGAGGAAGAGGAGGACAGAGCG
The DNA here is from genome assembly GCA_033000465.1 of Sciaenops ocellatus. NCBI lineage: Eukaryota > Metazoa > Chordata > Actinopteri > Sciaenidae > Sciaenops > Sciaenops ocellatus. The sequence goes on along the minus strand of CP136869.1, from coordinate 83,308 downwards.
GAGTCTCCAGGATCCAGCTGTCTGTCTAAGAAGAGTGACCGGTGTGTGAGATACTCCTAGCAGAAACAATAGCCTTTTGAGTTTTATTTTCTTAAAGGCATGTGTATCTGTGATATGACTGTGTGAGAAAATTAAAGATGAAAGATATCAAAACGAGCTGCTAAGAACTACTAATGCTGCATAGTTTAAAGAATCAATATGGACTTTAACTAAGGTTAAACTACACTATGCAGTTTTTTTTTTTGTTTGTTTGTTTGAAACCCAGACAGACAGAGACTCAGACAGACAGAAACCCAGACAGACAGAAACACACACAGACAGACACCCAGACAGACAAAGACACAGACACAGACAGATAGATAGATACCCACCCAGACAGACAGACAGAGACCCAGACAGACAGACAGACACCCAGGCAGAGACAGAGACACAGACAGACAGACAGACAGACACACAGACACACAGACAGACAGAAACAGACACAGACAAACAGACACCTAGACAGACTGAGACACAGGCAGACACCCACACAGACAGGCAGTCAACCAGACAGAGACAGACAGGCAGACTGACACCCAGACAGACAGACTGACACCCAGACAGACAGACTGACATCATACTGTTAACCCTACTTACAGAAGTTGAATGTGTTTTTAATGTGTTTTTATAATCAAAAGGAGGGAAATATAATGGAAAATTTATATTACATGATTGTGTGTTCTTTTTTATAACCATATATAGCCATGTTTGATCTCAGTAATATTCTGAAAAGTTTTTGAGTATAAAACTGTGTGCCTTTATAGTCTTGTTTGGTTTTACTCAGTACCTTTCACCTAGAAATATTTCTCATTATGCAAATTGTTTGTAACAGTAGTTGTTTGCTGTATAAACTTGACCTTGGTTCACACGGTCAGGCAGAGCTTGTTAGTGAGGTTTAATAGTGATGAGTACATTCCATTATAGCCACCTGTGACAGATAAGTAAATCATAATAATGAGCAATACTCCTAGAAGTGAATAAGAATCACCGCGGGACTACCCCACTCTGAACATATTCTGCAGACTGTCTTGTGCATTTGTAGAACTGTTCTTCTTGCAAGAATAAAATGACAAAACCTTTAAAGACAAATTGATTGACTCAAGATCTTTATTTTTGTGCATTGGTGGGTGTTTTCCAGAAAATTTCAGCAACGAACGTGTCAGAAGTGGGATCTCAGGCTGATCCCTCAGGACCCAGGGAAGGTGAATGGCCATTTGAGACTGATCAAATGTGTCTCACCTCCACCTCAGTTCATTCGAGACTGGAGGACCCTCTCCATGGACCTAGAAGCTGTCACCTCAAGGTCCAACAAACTCAAATTAACAGGAAACATCCTAAATTCAGGGTAAGCTAATTTTCAATTGTTAAATGAAGCTAAAGATCAATTTTTGATTGAGTCAATCAGTCCTTGAACTATGGAGAAGAATGTTATCCTGGTCACATCTTAGGACAAGTGTAATAAGGACTCTACACTGAAAATCTCCGGTAAGAGATTTAATGATAGTGTTTGTATTAAGTAGTAAGTACTCTACAGGGAAAATCTCAGGAAGAGATTAAAATACAACACATCAGGATAGGTCAGTCAGTTACCTAGGCAGAACTGGACATCTTAGGTAGACGTTTCTAAGATTAAAGGCGTACGCAGACTCCTCAGGAAAATGGGGTCGTCTGGGTCCAAGATTGTGAGAGAGTGTCCTGATTCTCACTGTTGTCAAAGCATGAAAAAGAAATATGGTGATAAATGGGTACCGTTTTTTTACGTGTCGGTTGAGAAGTGGGGTTTCCCAAAGGAAGGGAGTTTTAGTATAACAAAGCCGGAGGTGTTAAAGGAGAAAATAGAAGCTGCAAAAAATGAGGTAGGAATGAAGAACAAAATTATGAGAAAGGATTTAGAAGAGATAGATGATCACAGAGACACAGACACCCAGACACCCAGAAAGACAGAGACAGACAGACAGGTAGACAGACAGACATACACACAGACACCTAGACAGACACAGACCAACAGATAGACCGACAGACACCCAGACAGAGACACAAACAGACATCCAGAAAGACAGAGACAGACAGACAGGTAGACAGACACACACCCAGAAAGACAGAGACACAGACAGACAGACATCCACCCAGACAGACAGGCACCCAGACAGACAGACAGACACCAAGACAGACTGAGACCCAGACAGACACCCAGACAGACAGGAAGACACCGAGACAGAGATACAGACAGACAGACTGACACCCAGACAGACCGAGACACAGATAGACAGACAGAGACACAGACAGACAGAACGACAGACAGAGTCATAGAGATAGATAGACAGAGACATAGACAGACAGACACACAGACAGACAGACAGACACACAGACAGACAGAGACACAGACAGACAGACAGTCACAGAGTCACAGAGACACAGACACCAGATGAGTCTTTGTTTTGAACTATTCACAATTTGACAGCACGTTCAGAGGAGAAGAGATTTTGCCTCAATAGTTCAACTGCTTGAGTAGGCTAATGTTATCAAAGACTATATTCTAATGTTAGCCTGAAGCTACGTAGCACTAGATTAGGATGATATGGGAAACCACATCCAAAACCACATAGTTAGTTTTCACAGTAAGTGTATTTAGAGACTTTAAATCAATTCAGTTTGCAAGAATTTCACACTAAACTGTAATGAACGTCCAGAGATTATTTCAATGTCCATGGAGCTTGTTTGAAGGTCATAGCCAAGTTATTTTGGCACTGACTAGCCAACATCATCCAGTTTAATTTTATAGGAGCTAACCTGGTAGTTGATATGAAGCTACAGCACGAGAATGTGGGCAAATAGTTTTAAGATTTGGCCCAACACAAAGGTGTAACCAGGCAGTCTTATTTTGTATAGGGACAGATAACAATGAAGAGAAAGGGAGATATTTACCACTTTTTTGTAAAGAAGCACAGATCAGGCCCCAGCCCACATATCAGCAGCCCTGGCAGCTCCCATCCTGGAACTAACCAGGCAAGTCAGTGTGATCAGACACAAGGACCCAGTCAATTTTGACAGACTAAGCCTCATTTTGTAATGAATATTTTTATTGAAGTTTAACACACAAATAATACAGACAGGGAGAGATCAATTCACTCAATCATGGAGCCATCAAGGCCAGAGATTAAGTCTCATTTTGAATGTTGATTCAGCTTGTAACAATTGATGGTTTTGTGTGTCATGTTTTTTTTTTTATTGCTGTTTTATTTATTTTGAGTGCATCTACACAGAAACGTCTGCCTCTGAGGAGGAAGACAGTGAGGAGATGCCACTGAACCTCCCACATCAAGCACCACATATCGTGCACCAAAAGGAACAAGTGGTTGGCCCATAATTACTTACCTATCTATGAACCTATTTAACAGCAGCTATTCTGACATGATAGAATAAGACAAACACAGGTGCTACTAATGACATTGATTAGTGTCGTGTTCATTATTTTGAGAAAGGACATCAAAACAAGAGTTGTCCTTTTATTTGAGAGAATAAGTAAATTACACAGCTGTGGGTCTGATCAGCTTCACTCAAAAGCTCCGCTGGATCAGTTTGTTATTTTGGGCGTCATCCTTTCTGATTGGTACATGAGTCACTACTCTCATTGGACCTTGTTTTGGGCAGAGGCGGTTTCTCTGTAAATAATTCTTTAAAGACCTTAGTCCATATTTTGCTGCACTGCGTATTATCATAGGGTAAACACAAAAACAGATCACTTCCCATGGTTGAGGTACTACTCAGAGTTTGACTGAGCCAGCCGGGCAAAGGGTGCACTTGCTTACAGTGTGTGCACCATTTGTTATTGATTCTTTGATTTGATTGAGTGAGTGATTAGGGCTCAATGTGTTGTTCATATCAGGGAGACTGTTCAGAAATCCTGCAGACAGAAGGTCATGATGATGAACAGAAAGGATTTGTGATCGTGTCAGCAGAATATCTCTTTGTATAATGTTCGTTTTCACCACACCCAGTATAACAAACCATTTTCACATATGTCTTGTTGAGCAAACATGTCACATTAGCCAAAGGTTCAGATTCAGCTTCACTTAAATTGAACAGAAGCTTTTCATGTCAAAATGACTGTTGTGCAAATGGTCTACACTTAAACCTATAAGTTATCTACTGTTAGCCATAATACTTAATCTTGTATTTCTGTATTTAATCCCTTGAGATGTGTTTCCATAACTACTTAATATGATGTAAAATGATCTGGTTTGTATAGGCTTTTACATAGACACATACAGTACATTTTTATGTTAGATAAACTCCAAAGTATTTCTCTGACTAATTTCCTGCATGCTTAAGCTTTACTTGCTGAAAATATTTCCACTTGGTGACGCAGATTGTTAATGTAAAGAGGGGGACCCATGTCCTGCTGATGACTACTATTATGATCACAATTGTGTGTGTGTGTGTGTGTGTGTGTGTGTGTGTGTGTGTGTGTGTGTGTGTGTGTGAGAGAGACTTCTTGTTCTCTCAGTCTTGTTTGTGCCCCTTGAGACTTCTTTTGTCCTGAGCTCACAGTCAGTGTTCATGTTTCACCTCTCAGACTGACTGAAGTCCAGAAGATGAATGTTTGTGAGGAAGAGGAGGACAGAGCGGAGTCTCCAGGATCCAGCTGTCTGTCTAAGAAGAGTGACCGGTCCAAAGGTCGTCCTCTAAACTTCAGTCATGAACCTGGACCTTCAGACACAAAGTAAGAGAACCAATACTCATTTATACGACTCATGTTCATTTGAATTCAATTCAAAATACTTCATTAGTCCCTCAAGGGACAATTCAAGGCACAAGTACATATAGAATATTCATTAATACACAAAAAACTCTTTTGGTGGGCTTAGACCAAGATGGCAGCATAACTTGATGGTTCCACAGAAACTAAATGTATAAAATAAATAAATCCCAAAGTCATATTTACTAGTTTAACGAGAGCGACATTTTCAAGCGTGCAAAAGCAGAAAAACGATTGATTGATCATATTGGGATGTGAGACTGCTTATTTTCTGTGACCTGACTTCAGACTTGATGAAAAACTTTGTGTTTTGTCTCATAGTGGCGTTTCACATTGGCACTTTTAATAAGCGCCACGCTCTCTGAACATATGAGACACACTGGTTTCTGCTCCCAGTGGGAACAATGAACATGAATCAATCTGTCCATTCCAGGTTGAAAGCTCGATTTTCACGATCCACTTTTCGCTGCTTAGAAAGCGCCATTATATTTCTCTGTCGTCCCACGAGTGGGCGTGGCTTTAGCACACTCAGAGTCCACAGTCCTGGAGCTGAGAGTTCATTTTTACCTGATTTTGACACCTAATTTTATAAACTTGTCGATATTTTTAATCATTCAAATTTGGCTGGGTGGTTAATAAAAGTTCTGACAAACTCAGAACATTATTCTGATTTTACACAGACTTTAAAACAAAAGGAATGACCTTTATATTGAGGGATAAAAACAATAAAATGTCCACAGATAAAAGCGCCAAAAGTTTAATGTGGTTGAAGCAAGCCTCTAACTGTTATTCTACTTGAAACATTTTTTAATGCTACAGTAAACAGCACCAACGGCAGCAGACGACATAAACGGACATGGCAGGTTCCTCCTCTAAAGATCGTTACCATTATTGTATTTCTTTGGGCAAAAAAATGGGGTATTGGACTCTTTCCATGGTATGGGGTGACTTTCTTAGCTGATCACATTGATAACATCACTGCTGATTATTTGCCTACATGACCGCGAACACAGCAGCTATTGAATTTCTTAACAATGCAGATCACAGTTACAGGGCAGTCACACTGAAACATGAAATGGTGTTGGATTATCTGTTTGCTTTGGAAGGAGGCATGTGTAAAGCTCTCAATCTGACTGTCTCTCAGTGCTGTGTGTTAGCTCCTGATCCTCATGACAATATCACACAATTGGTTGATATCCTGAATACCATTACCAGTCATTTCAAACCCTCCGATGGTGCAGGGGTTTCAGCAATGGATTGGCTTTACGGCCGTTTTGGCCCATGGGGAACACTGATTCTCCAAATCCTCATTCCTATCTTTTTAGTAATGCCTCTTACGATCTGTTTCTGTACAGTCCTGCTCACCTGTATGAAAGCTCTGATTCAGAGATATGTGGATCAAACTGTGGGCCATTTCTTGCAAACTCCCCACCACATTCCTGACTATAACCCCACCCTACTTGACTCAGACTCAGATCTCAACTCTCGTAATGGCAATACCATTTTCTGAATGAAGTTGGTCAGTTTCTCATTACGATGATGTTTTTTGAATCCTCGTGAATTGACACAGTTGATGTTGTTGAGAAATTGATTTTTTTTTAATATCCTTTGCATATAGTGTGATTTTTATAATCAAACGGAGGGAAATGTAATAGGAAATTTATATTACATGATTGTGTGTTCTTTTTTAACCATATATATCCATGTCTGATCTCATTAATATTCTGAAAAGCTTTTAAGTATAACACTGTGTGTCTTATGGTCTCGTTTGGTTTTACTCAGTACCTTGCACTTAGAAATCTTTATCTCATTAATGCAAGTTGTTTGTAGCAGTAGTTGTTTGATGTATAAACTTGACCTTGGTTCACACGGTCCAGCAGAGCTTGTTAGTGAGATTTGATAGTGATGAGCATATTCCATTGTGGCCACCTGCAACAGTTAGCTAAGCAAACCATAATAATGACGAATACTCCTTAGAAGTGTATAAGAATCAGCGTGGGACTGCCCCACCCTGAGCTTTTTTTGCAGACTGTAATGTGCATTTGTAGAACTGTTCCTCTTGCAAGAATAAAATGACAAAACCTTTAAGGACCAATTGGTTGACTCGAGATCTTTATTTTGTGTTGGTGAGTGCTTTCCAGAGAATTTCAGCAACAGTTTCTTTATTTCTTTATTTTTTCTGTTAGTGCCTGAAACTGAGGTGCTTCGTCAGGAACTCCTTCAGTTGTTGGAGGATGGAGAAGCGGGCGCAGCAGTGACTTGTGAGACGTCGTCTGGGTTGGCTGCTACTGACTGTGAGATCAGAATGATGTCTGGACTGCCTGCCTCTCCCATTCCTTTGTGAGGACTGTGTTATTGCAGTTCACACACGCTTTGTCCTGCACAACAGAGAGGCAGTAACAGGAGGGTTTTTGCAGCCTTCATCAGAGTTTCACCAGCAAACAGGTACAGTTTTTAAGTCCTATGCATTCCTTACTATGTACTATGAGTGGGTGCTGGTATTGTGCATTTATTGTGTATCAGTAGACTTCTAATTTTATTTATTTTTTTATATTATGTTTTTTAATGTTAGTGCAGCTGTTACCTGTGCAAAGGCCAGACCGTGTGTGGCTGCTCATCAGGTAACATTGACGTTTCACCTGGCAGAATTGTGGCTCTTGTAACCCATAAATTTAACATGTAGTATATTGATTTGAAGTGTTGTGATATTGTATGTAGTAGCGCATGTTCCGCCACAAGGTGGCGCATTGTGCTCACTGATGGGTCTAAAAATCCGAGGTAGAAATGAGGAAGAAGCGGGAAGTGGAAAAAACAAAACAAGATGAGCGCAAGCACAAGTGCAGTCTTTTGGAAACCACATGGAGTAAATGTTAAATATATTGATTAAGTTTGATGTTATTGTTGTTCGAAAGAGCTTAAAGTTGTCCGGGATAATACTGTGTTGCCAGAAGATTAAGGAGGATGACTAACTAACATGTTTTGATGACTAGTCTCCAGTGAGTGTGTTATGTTTTCAGTGCTAGCTTCAACCTTGTTAGCTCAAGCTCATTTCACAGACGTGAATGATTTAAAAAAAAAAAAACAACAACAACAATTGGACAAGCGTGAGGTGTTTGGAAGAAATGCTTATCACTGTGGTTTTATGATGTGTGAGATACTCCTAGCAGAAACAATAGCCTTTTGAGTTTTATTTTCTTAAAGGCATGTGTATCTGTGATATGACTGTGTGAGAAAATTAAAGATGAAAGATATCAAAACGAGCTGCTAAGAACTACTAATGCTGCATAGTTTAAAGAATCAATATGGACTTTAACTAAGGTTAAACTACACTGCAGTTTTTTTTTTTTGTTTGTTTGTTTGAAACCCAGACAGACAGAGACTCAGACAGACAGAAACCCAGACAGACAGAAACACACACAGACAGACACCCAGACAGACAAAGACACAGACACAGACAGATAGATAGATACCCACCCAGGCAGAAAGACAGAGACCCAGACAGACAGACAGACACCCAGGCAGAGACAGAGACACAGACAGACACCTAGACAGACTGGCACCCAGACAGACACACACAAACACACACACACACACACACACACACACACACACACACACACACAAACAGATACAAACACCCAGAGAGATAGACACCCAGTCAGACAGACAGAGACGCAGACAGACACTGACACATCCAGACACCCAGACAGAGACACAGACAGACAGACAGAGTCAGAGACGGACAGAGACACAGACAGACACAGACAGATAGATACCCACCCAGACAGACAGAGACAGACAAACAGACACCCAGACAGACAGAGACACAGACACCGACACATCCAGACACCCAGACAGAGACACAGACAGACAGAGACACAGACACCTAGACACCCACACAGACAGACAGACAGACTGACACCCAGACAGACACCCAGAAAGACAGAAACAGACATACAGACATCCAGACAGAGACACAGACAGACAGAGACACAGATCGAAAGAGACACACGCAGACAGACACCCAGACACTGACACATCCAGACTCACAGACAGAGACAGAGACAGACAGAGACACAAACAGACAGACGCAGACAGATAGATACCCACCCAGACAGACAGAGACAGACAAACAGACATCCAGACAGAGATCCAGACAGACAGACACCCAGACAGACAGAGACTCAGAAACACAGACAGACAGACAGGTAGATACCCACCCAGACAGACGGACACCCAGACACACACGCAGACAGACGGACACCCAGACACACACGCAGACAGACAGACATCCAGACACACACGCAGACAGACAGATACCCAGACACACACGCAGACAGACAGAGACACAGACCGAAAGAGACACAGACACCCAGACACCGACACATCCAGATACCCAGACAGACATCAAGAGAGAGACACAGACAGACAGACAGAAAGACAGAGACAGACAGATACCCACACAGACAGACAGACTGACACACAGACAGACACCCACACAGACAGACAGGCTGACACCCAGACAGACACCCACACAGACAGACAGACAGACAGACTGACACCCAGGCAGACATCCAGAAAGACAGAGACAGCCATACAGACATCCAGACAGAGACAAACACATATTCTTAACCAAATCTTTTTGTGACATTAGACAACAGGTTGCCAGTACACAACCTCCAGCTGCCTCAGGTCCTCTGCATGACATTAAGCCTGGAGATTGCGTTGTGGTAAAGGAGGAGAAAGTCTTGGAGACATCATTGCTGGTTAGGACCATTCCAGGTCCTCCTGGTCACTCACACTGCTGTGAAGGTCGCAGAACATGCTATGGCATCCGTTCAGACATACAGGCCTCTGTGGCATCAAAGGAACTGTGAGCATTATCATACTGTTAACCCTACTTACAGAAGTTGAATGTGTTTTTAATGTGTTTTTATAATCAAAAGGAGGGAAATATAATGGAAAATTTGTGTTCTTTTTTATAACCATATATAGCCATGTTTGATCTCAGTAATATTCTGAAAAGTTTTTGAGTATAAAACTGTGTGCCTTTATAGTCTTGTTTGGTTTTACTCAGTACCTTTCACCTAGAAATATTTCTCATTATGCAAATTGTTTGTAACAGTAGTTGTTTGCTGTATAAACTTGACCTTGGTTCACACGGTCAGGCAGAGCTTGTTAGTGAGGTTTAATAGTGATGAGTACATTCCATTATAGCCACCTGTGACAGATAAGTAAATCATAATAATGAGCAATACTCCTAGAAGTGAATAAGAATCACCGTGGGACTACCCCACTCTGAACATATTCTGCAGACTGTCTTGTGCATTTGTAGAACTGTTCTTCTTGCAAGAATAAAATGACAAAACCTTTAAAGACAAATTGATTGACTCAAGATCTTTATTTTTGTGCATTGGTGGGTGTTTTCCAGAAAATTTCAGCAACGAACGTGTCAGAAGTGGGATCTCAGGCTGATCCCTCAGGACCCAGGGAAGGTGAATGGCCATTTGAGACTGATCAAATGTGTCTCACCTCCACCTCAGTTCATTCGAGACTGGAGGACCCTCTCCATGGACCTAGAAGCTGTCACCTCAAGGTCCAACAAACTCAAATTAACAGGAAACATCCTAAATTCAGGGTAAGCTAATTTTCAATTGTTAAATGAAGCTAAAGATCAATTTTTGATTGAGTCAATCAGTCCTTGAACTATGGAGAAGAATGTTATCCTGGTCACATCTCAGGACAAGTGTAATAAGGACTCTACACTGAAAATCTCCGGTAAGAGATTTAATGATAGTGTTTGTATTAAGTAGTAAGTACTCTACAGGGAAAATCTCAGGAAGAGATTAAAATACAACACATCAGGATAGGTCAGTCAGTTACCTAGGCAGAACTGGACATCTTAGGTAGACGTTTCTAAGATTAAAGGCGTACGCAGACTCCTCAGGAAAATGGGGTCGTCTGGGTCCAAGATTGTGAGAGAGTGTCCTGATTCTCACTGTTGTCAAAGCATGAAAAAGAAATATGGTGATAAATGGGTACCGTTTTTTTACGTGTCGGTTGAGAAGTGGGGTTTCCCAAAGGAAGGGAGTTTTAGTATAACAAAGCCGGAGGTGTTAAAGGAGAAAATAGAAGCTGCAAAAAATGAGGTAGGAATGAAGAACAAAATTATGAGAAAGGATTTAGAAGAGATAGATGATCACAGAGACACAGACACCCAGACACCCAGAAAGACAGAGACAGACAGACAGGTAGACAGACAGACATACACACAGACACCTAGACAGACACAGACCAACAGATAGACCGACAGACACCCAGACAGAGACACAAACAGACATCCAGAAAGACAGAGACAGACAGACAGGTAGACAGACACACACCCAGAAAGACAGAGACACAGACAGACAGACATCCACCCAGACAGACAGGCACCCAGACAGACAGACTGAGACACAGACAGACACCCAGACAGACAGGAAGACACCAAGACAGAGATACAGACAGACAGACTAACACCCAGACAGACCGAGACACAGATAGACAGACAGAGACACAGACAGACAGAACGACAGACAGAGTCATAGAGATAGATAGACAGAGACATAGACAGACAGACACACAGACAGACAGAGACACAGACAGACAGACAGTCACAGAGTCACAGAGACACAGACACCAGATGAGTCTTTGTTTTGAACTATTCACAATTTGACAGCACGTTCAGAGGAGAAGAGATTTTGCCTCAATAGTTCAACTGCTTGAGTAGGCTAATGTTATCAAAGACTATATTCTAATGTTAGCCTGAAGCTACGTAGCACTAGATTAGGATGATATGGGAAACCACATCCAAAACCACATAGTTAGTTTTCACAGTAAGTGTATTTAGAGACTTTAAATCAATTCAGTTTGCAAGAATTTCACACTAAACTGTAATGAACGTCCAGGGATTATTTCAATGTCCATGGAGCTTGTTTGAAGGTCATAGCCAAGTTATTTTGGCACTGACTAGCCAACATCATCCAGTTTAATTTTATAGGAGCTAACCTGGTAGTTGATATGAAGCTACAGCACGAGAATGTGGGCAAATAGTTTTAAGATTTGGCCCAACACAAAGGTGTAACCAGGCAGTCTTATTTTGTATAGGGACAGATAACAATGAAGAGAAAGGGAGATATTTACCACTTTTTTGTAAAGAAGCACAGATCAGGCCCCAGCCCACATATCAGCAGCCCTGGCAGCTCCCATCCTGGAACTAACCAGGCAAGTCAGTGTGATCAGACACAAGGACCCAGTCAATTTTGACAGACTAAGCCTCATTTTGTAATGAATATTTTTATTGAAGTTTAACACACAAATAATACAGACAGGGAGAGATCAATTCACTCAATCATGGAGCCATCAAGGCCAGAGATTAAGTCTCATTTTGAATGTTGATTCAGCTTGTAACAATTGATGGTTTTGTGTGTCATGTTTTTTTTTTATTGCTGTTTTATTTATTTTGAGTGCATCTACACAGAAACGTCTGCCTCTGAGGAGGAAGACAGTGAGGAGATGCCACTGAACCTCCCACATCAAGCACCACATATCGTGCACCAAAAGGAACAAGTGGTTGGCCCATAATTACTTACCTATCTATGAACCTATTTAACAGCAGCTATTCTGACATGATAGAATAAGACAAACACAGGTGCTACTAATGACATTGATTAGTGTCGTGTTCATTATTTTGAGAAAGGACATCAAAACAAGAGTTGTCCTTTTATTTGAGAGAATAAGTAAATTACACAGCTGTGGGTCTGATCAGCTTCACTCAAAAGCTCCGCTGGATCAGTTTGTTATTTTGGGCGTCATCCTTTCTGATTGGTACATGAGTCACTACTCTCATTGGACCTTGTTTTGGGCAGAGGCGGTTTCTCTGTAAATAATTCTTTAAAGACCTTAGTCCATATTTTGCTGCACTGCGTATTATCATAGGGTAAACACAAAAACAGATCACTTCCCATGGTTGAGGTACTACTCAGAGTTTGACTGAGCCAGCCGGGCAAAGGGTGCACTTGCTTACAGTGTGTGCACCATTTGTTATTGATTCTTTGATTTGATTGAGTGAGTGATTAGGGCTCAATGTGTTGTTCATATCAGGGAGACTGTTCAGAAATCCTGCAGACAGAAGGTCATGATGATGAACAGAAAGGATTTGTGATCGTGTCAGCAGAATATCTCTTTGTATAATGTTCGTTTTCACCACACCCAGTATAACAAACCATTTTCACATATGTCTTGTTGAGCAAACATGTCACATTAGCCAAAGGTTCAGATTCAGCTTCACTTAAATTGAACAGAAGCTTTTCATGTCAAAATGACTGTTGTGCAAATGGTCTACACTTAAACCTATAAGTTATCTACTGTTAGCCATAATACTTAATCTTGTATTTCTGTATTTAATCCCTTGAGATGTGTTTCCATAACTACTTAATATGATGTAAAATGATCTGGTTTGTATAGGCTTTTACATAGACACATACAGTACATTTTTATGTTAGATAAACTCCAAAGTATTTCTCTGACTAATTTCCTGCATGCTTAAGCTTTACTTGCTGAAAATATTTCCACTTGGTGACGCAGATTGTTAATGTAAAGAGGGGGACCCATGTCCTGCTGATGACTACTATTATGATCACAATTGTGTGTGTGTGTGTGTGTGTGTGTGTGTGTGTGTGTGTGTGTGTGTGTGTGTGTGTGTGTGAGAGACTTCCTGTTCTCTCAGTCTTGTTTGTGACTCTTGAGACTTCTTTTGTCCTGAGCTCACAGTCAGTGTTCATGTTTCACCTCTCAGACTGACTGAAGTCCAGAAGATGAATGTTTGTGAGGAAGAGGAGGACAGAGCGGAGTCTCCAGGATCCAGCTGTCTGTCTAAGAAGAGTGACCGGTGTGTGAGATACTCCTAGCAGAAACAATAGCCTTTTGAGTTTTATTTTCTTAAAGGCATGTGTATCTGTGATATGACTGTGTGAGAAAATTAAAGATGAAAGATATCAAAACGAGCTGCTAAGAACTACTAATGCTGCATAGTTTAAAGAATCAATATGGACTTTAACTAAGGTTAAACTACACTATGCAGTTTTTTTTTTTGTTTGTTTGTTTGAAACCCAGACAGACAGAGACTCAGACAGACAGAAACCCAGACAGACAGAAACACACACAGACAGACACCCAGACAGACAAAGACACAGACACAGACAGATAGATAGATACCCACCCAGACAGACAGACAGAGACCCAGACAGACAGACAGACACCCAGGCAGAGACAGAGACACAGACAGACAGACAGACAGACACACAGACACACAGACAGACAGAAACAGACACAGACAAACAGACACCTAGACAGACTGAGACACAGGCAGACACCCACACAGACAGGCAGTCAACCAGACAGAGACAGACAGGCAGACTGACACCCAGACAGACAGACTGACACCCAGACAGACAGACTGACATCATACTGTTAACCCTACTTACAGAAGTTGAATGTGTTTTTAATGTGTTTTTATAATCAAAAGGAGGGAAATATAATGGAAAATTTATATTACATGATTGTGTGTTCTTTTTTATAACCATATATAGCCATGTTTGATCTCAGTAATATTCTGAAAAGTTTTTGAGTATAAAACTGTGTGCCTTTATAGTCTTGTTTGGTTTTACTCAGTACCTTTCACCTAGAAATATTTCTCATTATGCAAATTGTTTGTAACAGTAGTTGTTTGCTGTATAAACTTGACCTTGGTTCACACGGTCAGGCAGAGCTTGTTAGTGAGGTTTAATAGTGATGAGTACATTCCATTATAGCCACCTGTGACAGATAAGTAAATCATAATAATGAGCAATACTCCTAGAAGTGAATAAGAATCACCGTGGGACTACCCCACTCTGAACATATTCTGCAGACTGTCTTGTGCATTTGTAGAACTGTTCTTCTTGCAAGAATAAAATGACAAAACCTTTAAAGACAAATTGATTGACTCAAGATCTTTATTTTTGTGCATTGGTGGGTGTTTTCCAGAAAATTTCAGCAACGAACGTGTCAGAAGTGGGATCTCAGGCTGATCCCTCAGGACCCAGGGAAGGTGAATGGCCATTTGAGACTGATCAAATGTGTCTCACCTCCACCTCAGTTCATTCGAGACTGGAGGACCCTCTCCATGGACCTAGAAGCTGTCACCTCAAGGTCCAACAAACTCAAATTAACAGGAAACATCCTAAATTCAGGGTAAGCTAATTTTCAATTGTTAAATGAAGCTAAAGATCAATTTTTGATTGAGTCAATCAGTCCTTGAACTATGGAGAAGAATGTTATCCTGGTCACATCTTAGGACAAGTGTAATAAGGACTCTACACTGAAAATCTCCGGTAAGAGATTTAATGATAGTGTTTGTATTAAGTAGTAAGTACTCTACAGGGAAAATCTCAGGAAGAGATTAAAATACAACACATCAGGATAGGTCAGTCAGTTACCTAGGCAGAACTGGACATCTTAGGTAGACGTTTCTAAGATTAAAGGCGTACGCAGACTCCTCAGGAAAATGGGGTCGTCTGGGTCCAAGATTGTGAGAGAGTGTCCTGATTCTCACTGTTGTCAAAGCATGAAAAAGAAATATGGTGATAAATGGGTACCGTTTTTTTACGTGTCGGTTGAGAAGTGGGGTTTCCCAAAGGAAGGGAGTTTTAGTATAACAAAGCCGGAGGTGTTAAAGGAGAAAATAGAAGCTGCAAAAAATGAGGTAGGAATGAAGAACAAAATTATGAGAAAGGATTTAGAAGAGATAGATGATCACAGAGACACAGACACCCAGACACCCAGAAAGACAGAGACAGACAGACAGGTAGACAGACAGACATACACACAGACACCTAGACAGACACAGACCAACAGATAGACCGACAGACACCCAGACAGAGACACAAACAGACATCCAGAAAGACAGAGACAGACAGGTAGACAGACACACACCCAGAAAGACAGAGACACAGACAGACAGACATCCACCCAGACAGACAGGCACCCAGACAGACAGACAGACACCAAGACAGACTGAGACCCAGACAGACACCCAGACAGACAGGAAGACACCGAGACAGAGATACAGACAGACAGACTGACACCCAGACAGACCGAGACACAGATAGACAGACAGAGACACAGACAGACAGAACGACAGACAGAGTCATAGAGATAGATAGACAGAGACATAGACAGACAGACACACAGACAGACAGACAGACAGACACACAGACAGACAGAGACACAGACAGACAGACAGTCACAGAGTCACAGAGACACAGACACCAGATGAGTCTTTGTTTTGAACTATTCACAATTTGACAGCACGTTCAGAGGAGAAGAGATTTTGCCTCAATAGTTCAACTGCTTGAGTAGGCTAATGTTATCAAAGACTATATTCTAATGTTAGCCTGAAGCTACGTAGCACTAGATTAGGATGATATGGGAAACCACATCCAAAACCACATAGTTAGTTTTCACAGTAAGTGTATTTAGAGACTTTAAATCAATTCAGTTTGCAAGAATTTCACACTAAACTGTAATGAACGTCCAGAGATTATTTCAATGTCCATGGAGCTTGTTTGAAGGTCATAGCCAAGTTATTTTGGCACTGACTAGCCAACATCATCCAGTTTAATTTTATAGGAGCTAACCTGGTAGTTGATATGAAGCTACAGCACGAGAATGTGGGCAAATAGTTTTAAGATTTGGCCCAACACAAAGGTGTAACCAGGCAGTCTTATTTTGTATAGGGACAGATAACAATGAAGAGAAAGGGAGATATTTACCACTTTTTTGTAAAGAAGCACAGATCAGGCCCCAGCCCACATATCAGCAGCCCTGGCAGCTCCCATCCTGGAACTAACCAGGCAAGTCAGTGTGATCAGACACAAGGACCCAGTCAATTTTGACAGACTAAGCCTCATTTTGTAATGAACATTTTTATTGAAGTTTAACACACAAATAATACAGACAGGGAGAGATCAATTCACTCAATCATGGAGCCATCAAGGCCAGAGATTAAGTCTCATTTTGAATGTTGATTCAGCTTGTAACAATTGATGGTTTTGTGTGTCATGTTTTTTTTTTATTGCTGTTTTATTTATTTTGAGTGCATCTACACAGAAACGTCTGCCTCTGAGGAGGAAGACAGTGAGGAGATGCCACTGAACCTCCCACATCAAGCACCACATATCGTGCACCAAAAGGAACAAGTGGTTGGCTCATAATTACTTACCTATCTATGAACCTATTTAACAGCAGCTACTCTGACATGACAGAATAAGACAAACACAGGTGCTACTAATGACATTGATTAGTGTCGTGTTCATTATTTTGAGAAAGGACATCAAAACAAGAGTTGTCCTTTTATTTGAGAGAATAAGTAAATTACACAGCTGTGGGTCTGATCAGCTTCACTCAAAAGCTCCGCTGGATCAGTTTGTTATTTTGGGCATCATCCTTTCTGATTGGTACATGAGTCACTACTCTCATTGGACCTTGTTTTGGGCAGAGGCGGTTTCTCTGTAAATAATTCTTTAAAGACCTTAGTCCATATTTTGCTGCACTGCGTATTATCATAGGGTAAACACAAAAACAGATCACTTCCCATGGTTGAGGTACTACTCAGAGTTTGACTGAGCCAGCCGGGCAAAGGGTGCACTTGCTTACAGTGTGTGCACCATTTGTTATTGATTCTTTGATTTGATTGAGTGAGTGATTAGGGCTCAATGTGTTGTTCATATCAGGGAGACTGTTCAGAAATCCTGCAGACAGAAGGTCATGATGATGAACAGAAAGGATTTGTGATCGTGTCAGCAGAATATCTCTTTGTATAATGTTCGTTTTCACCACACCCAGTATAACAAACCATTTTCACATATGTCTTGTTGAGCAAACATGTCACATTAGCCAAAGGTTCAGATTCAGCTTCACTTAAACTGAACAGAAGCTTTTCATGTCAAAATGACTGTTGTGCAAATGGTCTACACTTAAACCTATAAGTTATCTACTGTTAGCCATAATACTTAATCTTGTATTTCTGTATTTAATCCCTTGAGATGTGTTTCCATAACTACTTAATATGATGTAAAATGATCTGGTTTGTATAGGCTTTTACATAGACACATACAGTACATTTTTATGTTAGATAAACTCCAAAGTATTTCTCTGACTAATTTCCTGCATGCTTAAGCTTTACTTGCTGAAAATATTTCCACTTGGTGACGCAGATTGTTAATGTAAAGAGGGGGACCCATGTCCTGCTGATGACTACTATTATGATCACAATTGTGTGTGTGTGTGTGTGTGTGTGTGTGTGTGTGTGTGTGTGTGTGTGTGTGTGAGAGAGACTTCTTGTTCTCTCAGTCTTGTTTGTGCCCCTTGAGACTTCTTTTGTCCTGAGCTCACAGTCAGTGTTCATGTTTCACCTCTCAGACTGACTGAAGTCCAGAAGATGAATGTTTGTGAGGAAGAGGAGGACAGAGCGGAGTCTCCAGGATCCAGCTGTCTGTCTAAGAAGAGTGACCGGTCCAAAGGTCGTCCTCTAAACTTCAGTCATGAACCTGGACCTTCAGACACAAAGTAAGAGAACCAATACTCATTTATACGACTCATGTTCATTTGAATTCAATTCAAAATACTTCATTAGTCCCTCAAGGGACAATTCAAGGCACAAGTACATATAGAATATTCATTAATACACAAAAAACTCTCTTGGTGGGCTTAGACCAAGATGGCAGCATAACTTGATGGTTCCACAGAAACTAAATGTATAAAATAAATAAATCCCAAAGTCATATTTACTAGTTTAACGAGAGCGACATTTTCAAGCGTGCAAAAGCAGAAAAACGATTGATTGATCATATTGGGATGTGAGACTGCTTATTTTCTGTGACCTGACTTCAGACTTGATGAAAAACTTTGTGTTTTGTCTCATAGTGGCGTTTCACATTGGCACTTTTAATAAGCGCCACGCTCTCTGAACATATGAGACACACTGGTTTCTGCTCCCAGTGGGAACAATGAACATGAATCAGTCTGTCCATTCCAGGTTGAAAGCTCGATTTTCACGATCCACTTTTCGCTGCTTAGAGAGCGCCATTATAGTTCTCTGTTGTCCCACGAGTGGGCGTGGCTTTAGCACACTCAGAGTCCACAGTCCTGGAGCTGAGAGTTCATTTTTACCTGATTTTGACACCTAATTTTATAAACTTGTCGATATTTTTAATCATTCAAATTTGGCTGGGTGGTTAATAAAAGTTCTGACAAACTCAGAACATTATTCTGATTTTACACAGACTTTAAAACAAAAGGAATGACCTTTATATTGAGGGATAAAAACAATAAAATGTCCACAGATAAAAGCGCCAAAAGTTTAATGTGGTTGAAGCAAGCCTCTAACTGTTATTCTACTTGAAACATTTTTTAATGCTACAGTAAACAGCACCAACGGCAGCAGACGGCATAAACGGACATGGCAGGTTCCTCCTCTAAAGATTGTTACCATTATTGTATTTCTTTGGGCAAAAAAATGGGGTATTGGACTCTTTCCATGGTATGGGGTGACTTTCTTAGCTGATCACATTGATAACATCACTGCTGATTATTTGCCTACATGACCGCGAACACAGCAGCTATTGAATTTCTTAACAATGCAGATCACAATTACAGGGCAGTCACACTGAAACATGAAATGGTGTTGGATTATCTGTTTGCTTTGGAAGGAGGCATGTGTAAAGCTCTCAATCTGACTGTCTCTCAGTGCTGTGTGTTAGCTCCTGATCCTCATGACAATATCACACAATTGGTTGATATCCTGAATACCATTACCAGTCATTTCAAACCCTCCGATGGTGCAGGGGTTTCAGCAATGGATTGGCTTTACGGCCGTTTTGGCCCATGGGGAACACTGATTCTCCAAATCCTCATTCCTATCTTTTTAGTAATGCCTCTTACGATCTGTTTCTGTACAGTCCTGCTCACCTGTATGAAAGCTCTGATTCAGAGATATGTGGATCAAACTGTGGGCCATTTCTTGCAAACTCCCCACCACATTCCTGACTATAACCCCACCCTACTTGACTCAGACTCAGATCTCAACTCTCGTAATGACAATACCATTTTCTGAATGAAGTTGGTCAGTTTCTCATTACGATGATGTTTTTTGAATCCTCGTGAATTGACACAGTTGATGTTGTTGAGAAATTGATTTTTTTTTAATATCCTTTGCATATAGTGTGATTTTTATAATCAAACGGAAGGAAATGTAATAGGAAATTTATATTACATGATTGTGTGTTCTTTTTTAACCATATATATCCATGTCTGATCTCATTAATATTCTGAAAAGCTTTTAAGTATAACACTGTGTGTCTTATGGTCTCGTTTGGTTTTACTCAGTACCTTGCACTTAGAAATCTTTATCTCATTTATGCAAGTTGTTTGTAGCAGTAGTTGTTTGATGTATAAACTTGACCTTGGTTCACACGGTCCAGCAGAGCTTGTTAGTGAGATTTGATAGTGATGAGCATATTCCATTGTGGCCACCTGCAACAGTTAGCTAAGCAAACCATAATAATGACGAATACTCCTTAGAAGTGTATAAGAATCAGCGTGGGACTGCCCCACCCTGAGCTTTTTTTGCAGACTGTAATGTGCATTTGTAGAACTGTTCCTCTTGCAAGAATAAAATGACAAAACCTTTAAGGACCAATTGGTTGACTCAAGATCTTTATTTTGTGTTGGTGAGTGCTTTCCAGAGAATTTCAGCAACAGTTTCTTTATTTCTTTATTTTTTCTGTTAGTGCCTGAAACTGAGGTGCTTCGTCAGGAACTCCTTCAGTTGTTGGAGGATGGAGAAGCGGGCGCAGCAGTGACTTGTGAGACGTCGTCTGGGTTGGCTGCTACTGACTGTGAGATCAGAATGATGTCTGGACTGCCTGCCTCTCCCATTCCTTTGTGAGGACTGTGTTATTGCAGTTCACACACGCTTTGTCCTGCACAACAGAGAGGCAGTAACAGGAGGGTTTTTGCAGCCTTCATCAGAGTTTCACCAGCAAACAGGTACAGTTTTTAAGTCCTATGCATTCCTTACTATGTACTATGAGTGGGTGCTGGTATTGTGCATTTATTGTGTATCAGTAGACTTCTAATTTTATTTATTTTTTTATATTATGTTTTTTAATGTTAGTGCAGCTGTTACCTGTGCAAAGGCCAGACCGTGTGTGGCTGCTCATCAGGTAACATTGACGTTTCACCTGGCAGAATTGTGGCTCTTGTAACCCATAAATTTAACATGTAGTATATTGATTTGAAGTGTTGTGATATTGTATGTAGTAGCGCATGTTCCGCCACAAGGTGGCGCATTGTGCTCACTGATGGGTCTAAAAATCCGAGGTAGAAATGAGGAAGAAGCGGGAAGTGGAAAAAACAAAACAAGATGAGCGCAAGCACAAGTGCAGTCTTTTGGAAACCACATGGAGTAAATGTTAAATATATTGATTAAGTTTGATGTTATTGTTGTTCGAAAGAGCTTAAAGTTGTCCGGGATAATACTGTGTTGCCAGAAGATTAAGGAGGATGACTAACTAACATGTTTTGATGACTAGTCTCCAGTGAGTGTGTTATGTTTTCAGTGCTAGCTTCAACCTTGTTAGCTCAAGCTCATTTCACAGACGTGAATGATTTAAAAAAAAAAAAAACAACAACAACAATTGGACAAGCGTGAGGTGTTTGGAAGAAATGCTTATCACTGTGGTTTTATGATGTGTGAGATACTCCTAGCAGAAACAATAGCCTTTTGAGTTTTATTTTCTTAAAGGCATGTGTATCTGTGATATGACTGTGTGAGAAAATTAAAGATGAAAGATATCAAAACGAGCTGCTAAGAACTACTAATGCTGCATAGTTTAAAGAATCAATATGGACTTTAACTAAGGTTAAACTACACTATGCAGTTTTTTTTTTTGTTTGTTTGTTTGTTTGAAACCCAGACAGACAGAGACTCAGACAGACAGAAACCCAGACAGACAGAAACACACACAGACAGACACCCAGACAGACAAAGACACAGACACAGACAGATAGATAGATACCCACCCAGGCAGACAGACAGAGACCCAGACAGACAGACAGACACCCAGGCAGAGACAGAGACAGACAGACAGACAGACAGACAGAAACAGACACAGACAAACAGACACCTAGACAGACTGAGACACAGGCAGACACCCACACAGACAGGCAGTCAACCAGACAGAGACAGACAGGCAGACTGACACCCAGACAGACAGACTGACACCCAGACAGACAGAGACACAGACAGACACCTAGACAGACTGGCACCCAGACAGACACACACAAACACACACACACACACACACACACACACAAACAGATACAAACACCCAGAGAGATAGACACCCAGACAGACAGACAGAGACGCAGACAGACACTGACACATCCAGACACCCAGACAGAGACACAGACAGACAGACAGAGTCAGAGACGGACAGAGACACAGACAGACACAGACAGATAGATACCCACCCAGACAGACAGAGACAGACAAACAGACACCCAGACAGACAGAGACACAGACACCGACACATCCAGACACCCAGACAGAGACACAGACAGACAGAGACACAGACACCTAGACACCCACACAGACAGACAGACAGACTGACACCCAGAAAGACAGAAACAGACATACAGACATCCAGACAGAGACACAGACAGACAGAGACACAGATCGAAAGAGACACACGCAGACAGACACCCAGACACTGACACATCCAGACTCACAGACAGAGACAGAGACAGACAGAGACACAAACAGACAGACGCAGACAGACAAACAGACATCCAGACAGAGATCCAGACAGACAGACACCCAGACAGACAGAGACTCAGAAACACAGACAGACAGACAGACAGACAGGTAGACACACACGCAGACAGACGGACACCCAGACACACACGCAGACAGACGGACACCCAGACACACACGCAGACAGACAGACATCCAGACACACACGCAGACAGACAGATACCCAGACACACACGCAGACAGACAGAGACACAGACCGAAAGAGACACAGACACCGACACATCCAGATACCCAGACAGACATCAAGAGAGAGACACAGACAGACAGACAGAAAGACAGAGACAGACAGATACCCACACAGACAGACAGACTGACACACAGACAGACACCCACACAGACAGACAGGCTGACACCCAGACAGACACCCACACAGACAGACAGACAGACAGACTGACACCCAGGCAGACATCCAGAAAGACAGAGACAGCCATACAGACATCCAGACAGAGACAAACACATATTCTTAACCAAATCTTTTTGTGACATTAGACAACAGGTTGCCAGTACACAACCTCCAGCTGCCTCAGGTCCTCTGCATGACATTAAGCCTGGAGATTGCGTTGTGGTAAAGGAGGAGAAAGTCTTGGAGACATCATTGCTGGTTAGGACCATTCCAGGTCCTCCTGGTCACTCACACTGCTGTGAAGGTCGCAGAACATGCTATGGCATCCGTTCAGACATACAGGCCTCTGTGGCATCAAAGGAACTGTGAGCATTATCATACTGTTAACCCTACTTACAGAAGTTGAATGTGTTTTTAATGTGTTTTTATAATCAAAAGGAGGGAAATATAATGGAAAATTTATATTACATGATTGTGTGTTCTTTTTTATAACCATATATAGCCATGTTTGATCTCAGTAATATTCTGAAAAGTTTTTGAGTATAAAACTGTGTGCCTTTATAGTCTTGTTTGGTTTTACTCAGTACCTTTCACCTAGAAATATTTCTCATTATGCAAATTGTTTGTAACAGTAGTTGTTTGCTGTATAAACTTGACCTTGGTTCACACGGTCAGGCAGAGCTTGTTAGTGAGGTTTAATAGTGATGAGTACATTCCATTATAGCCACCTGTGACAGATAAGTAAATCATAATAATGAGCAATACTCCTAGAAGTGAATAAGAATCACCGTGGGACTACCCCACTCTGAACATATTCTGCAGACTGTCTTGTGCATTTGTAGAACTGTTCTTCTTGCAAGAATAAAATGACAAAACCTTTAAAGACAAATTGATTGACTCAAGATCTTTATTTTTGTGCATTGGTGGGTGTTTTCCAGAAAATTTCAGCAACGAACGTGTCAGAAGTGGGATCTCAGGCTGATCCCTCAGGACCCAGGGAAGGTGAATGGCCATTTGAGACTGATCAAATGTGTCTCACCTCCACCTCAGTTCATTCGAGACTGGAGGACCCTCTCCATGGACCTAGAAGCTGTCACCTCAAGGTCCAACAAACTCAAATTAACAGGAAACATCCTAAATTCAGGGTAAGCTAATTTTCAATTGTTAAATGAAGCTAAAGATCAATTTTTGATTGAGTCAATCAGTCCTTGAACTATGGAGAAGAATGTTATCCTGGTCACATCTTAGGACAAGTGTAATAAGGACTCTACACTGAAAATCTCCGGTAAGAGATTTAATGATAGTGTTTGTATTAAGTAGTAAGTACTCTACAGGGAAAATCTCAGGAAGAGATTAAAATACAACACATCAGGATAGGTCAGTCAGTTACCTAGGCAGAACTGGACATCTTAGGTAGACGTTTCTAAGATTAAAGGCGTACGCAGACTCCTCAGGAAAATGGGGTCGTCTGGGTCCAAGATTGTGAGAGAGTGTCCTGATTCTCACTGTTGTCAAAGCATGAAAAAGAAATATGGTGATAAATGGGTACCGTTTTTTTACGTGTCGGTTGAGAAGTGGGGTTTCCCAAAGGAAGGGAGTTTTAGTATAACAAAGCCGGAGGTGTTAAAGGAGAAAATAGAAGCTGCAAAAAATGAGGTAGGAATGAAGAACAAAATTATGAGAAAGGATTTAGAAGAGATAGATGATCACAGAGACACAGACACCCAGACACCCAGAAAGACAGAGACAGACAGACAGGTAGACAGACAGACATACACACAGACACCTAGACAGACACAGACCAACAGATAGACCGACAGACACCCAGACAGAGACACAAACAGACATCCAGAAAGACAGAGACAGACAGACAGGTAGACAGACACACACCCAGAAAGACAGAGACACAGACAGACAGAGATCCACCCAGACAGACAGGCACCCAGACAGACAGACAGACACCAAGACAGACTGAGACCCAGACAGACACCCAGACAGACAGGAAGACACCGAGACAGAGATACAGACAGACAGACTGACACCCAGACAGACCGAGACACAGATAGACAGACAGAGACACAGACAGACAGAACGACAGACAGAGTCATAGAGATAGATAGACAGAGACATAGACAGACAGACACACAGACACACAGACAGACACACAGACAGACAGAGACACAGACAGACAGACAGTCACAGAGTCACAGAGACACAGACACCAGATGAGTCTTTGTTTTGAACTATTCACAATTTGACAGCACGTTCAGAGGAGAAGAGATTTTGCCTCAATAGTTCAACTGCTTGAGTAGGCTAATGTTATCAAAGACTATATTCTAATGTTAGCCTGAAGCTACGTAGCACTAGATTAGGATGATATGGGAAACCACATCCAAAACCACATAGTTAGTTTTCACAGTAAGTGTATTTAGAGACTTTAAATCAATTCAGTTTGCAAGAATTTCACACTAAACTGTAATGAACGTCCAGAGATTATTTCAATGTCCATGGAGCTTGTTTGAAGGTCATAGCCAAGTTATTTTGGCACTGACTAGCCAACATCATCCAGTTTAATTTTATAGGAGCTAACCTGGTAGTTGATATGAAGCTACAGCACGAGAATGTGGGCAAATAGTTTTAAGATTTGGCCCAACACAAAGGTGTAACCAGGCAGTCTTATTTTGTATAGGGACAGATAACAATGAAGAGAAAGGGAGATATTTACCACTTTTTTGTAAAGAAGCACAGATCAGGCCCCAGCCCACATATCAGCAGCCCTGGCAGCTCCCATCCTGGAACTAACCAGGCAAGTCAGTGTGATCAGACACAAGGACCCAGTCAATTTTGACAGACTAAGCCTCATTTTGTAATGAATATTTTTATTGAAGTTTAACACACAAATAATACAGACAGGGAGAGATCAATTCACTCAATCATGGAGCCATCAAGGCCAGAGATTAAGTCTCATTTTGAATGTTGATTCAGCTTGTAACAATTGATGGTTTTGTGTGTCATGTTTTTTTTTTTATTGCTGTTTTATTTATTTTGAGTGCATCTACACAGAAACGTCTGCCTCTGAGGAGGAAGACAGTGAGGAGATGCCACTGAACCTCCCACATCAAGCACCACATATCGTGCACCAAAAGGAACAAGTGGTTGGCCCATAATTACTTACCTATCTATGAACCTATTTAACAGCAGCTATTCTGACATGATAGAATAAGACAAACACAGGTGCTACTAATGACATTGATTAGTGTCGTGTTCATTATTTTGAGAAAGGACATCAAAACAAGAGTTGTCCTTTTATTTGAGAGAATAAGTAAATTACACAGCTGTGGGTCTGATCAGCTTCACTCAAAAGCTCCGCTGGATCAGTTTGTTATTTTGGGCGTCATCCTTTCTGATTGGTACATGAGTCACTACTCTCATTGGACCTTGTTTTGGGCAGAGGCGGTTTCTCTGTAAATAATTCTTTAAAGACCTTAGTCCATATTTTGCTGCACTGCGTATTATCATAGGGTAAACACAAAAACAGATCACTTCCCATGGTTGAGGTACTACTCAGAGTTTGACTGAGCCAGCCGGGCAAAGGGTGCACTTGCTTACAGTGTGTGCACCATTTGTTATTGATTCTTTGATTTGATTGAGTGAGTGATTAGGGCTCAATGTGTTGTTCATATCAGGGAGACTGTTCAGAAATCCTGCAGACAGAAGGTCATGATGATGAACAGAAAGGATTTGTGATCGTGTCAGCAGAATATCTCTTTGTATAATGTTCGTTTTCACCACACCCAGTATAACAAACCATTTTCACATATGTCTTGTTGAGCAAACATGTCACATTAGCCAAAGGTTCAGATTCAGCTTCACTTAAATTGAACAGAAGCTTTTCATGTCAAAATGACTGTTGTGCAAATGGTCTACACTTAAACCTATAAGTTATCTACTGTTAGCCATAATACTTAATCTTGTATTTCTGTATTTAATCCCTTGAGATGTGTTTCCATAACTACTTAATATGATGTAAAATGATCTGGTTTGTATAGGCTTTTACATAGACACATACAGTACATTTTTATGTTAGATAAACTCCAAAGTATTTCTCTGACTAATTTCCTGCATGCTTAAGCTTTACTTGCTGAAAATATTTCCACTTGGTGACGCAGATTGTTAATGTAAAGAGGGGGACCCATGTCCTGCTGATGACTACTATTATGATCACAATTGTGTGTGTGTGTGTCTGTGTGTGTGTGTGTGTGTGTGTGTGTGTGTGTGTGTGTGTGTGAGAGACTTCCTGTTCTCTCAGTCTTGTTTGTGCCCCTTGAGACTTCTTTTGTCCTGAGCTCACAGTCAGTGTTCATGTTTCACCTCTCAGACTGACTGAAGTCCAGAAGATGAATGTTTGTGAGGAAGAGGAGGACAGAGCGGAGTCTCCAGGATCCAGCTGTCTGTCTAAGAAGAGTGACCGGTCCAAAGGTCGTCCTCTAAACTTCAGTCATGAACCTGGACCTTCAGACACAAAGTAAGAGAACCAATACTCATTTATATGACTCGTGTTCATTTGAATTCAATTCAAAATACTTCATTAGTCCCTCAAGGGACAATTCAAGGCACAAGTACATATAGAATATTCATTAATACACAAAAAACTCTTTTGGTGGGCTTAGACCAAGATGGCGGCATAACTTGATGGTTCCACAGAAACTAAATGTATAAAATAAATAAATCCCAAAGTCATATTTACTAGTTTAACGAGAGCGACATTTTCAAGCGTGCAAAAGCAGAAAAACGATTGATTGATCATATTGGGATGTGAGACTGCTTATTTTCTGTGACCTGACTTCAGACTTGATGAAAAACTTTGTGTTTTGTCTCATAGTGGCGTTTCACATTGGCACTTTTAATAAGCGCCACGCTCTCTGAACATATGAGACACACTGGTTTCTGCTCCCAGTGGGAACAATGAACATGAATCAATCTGTCCATTCCAGGTTGAAAGCTCGATTTTCACGATCCACTTTTCGCTGCTTAGAGAGCGCCATTATATTTCTCTGTCGTCCCACGAGTGGGCGTGGCTTTAGCACACTCAGAGTCCACAGTCCTGGAGCTGAGAGTTCATTTTTACCTGATTTTGACACCTAATTTTATAAACTTGTCGATATTTTTAATCATTCAAATTTGGCTGGGTGGTTAATAAAAGTTCTGACAAACTCAGAACATTATTCTGATTTTACACAGACTTTAAAACAAAAGGAATGACCTTTATATTGAGGGATAAAAACAATAAAATGTCCACAGATAAAAGCGCCAAAAGTTTAATGTGGTTGAAGCAAGCCTCTAACTGTTATTCTACTTGAAACATTTTTTAATGCTACAGTAAACAGCACCAACGGCAGCAGACGGCATAAACGGACATGGCAGGTTCCTCCTCTAAAGATTGTTACCATTATTGTATTTCTTTGGGCAAAAAAATGGGGTATTGGACTCTTTCCATGGTATGGGGTGACTTTCTTAGCTGATCACATTGATAACATCACTGCTGATTATTTGCCTACATGACCGCGAACACAGCAGCTATTGAATTTCTTAACAATGCAGATCACAATTACAGGGCAGTCACACTGAAACATGAAATGGTGTTGGATTATCTGTTTGCTTTGGAAGGAGGCATGTGTAAAGCTCTCAATCTGACTGTCTCTCAGTGCTGTGTGTTAGCTCCTGATCCTCATGACAATATCACACAATTGGTTGATATCCTGAATACCATTACCAGTCATTTCAAACCCTCCGATGGTGCAGGGGTTTCAGCAATGGATTGGCTTTACGGCCGTTTTGGCCCATGGGGAACACTGATTCTCCAAATCCTCATTCCTATCTTTTTAGTAATGCCTCTTACGATCTGTTTCTGTACAGTCCTGCTCACCTGTATGAAAGCTCTGATTCAGAGATATGTGGATCAAACTGTGGGCCATTTCTTGCAAACTCCCCACCACATTCCTGACTATAACCCCACCCTACTTGACTCAGACTCAGATCTCAACTCTCGTAATGACAATACCATTTTCTGAATGAAGTTGGTCAGTTTCTCATTACGATGATGTTTTTTGAATCCTCGTGAATTGACACAGTTGATGTTGTTGAGAAATTGATTTTTTTTTAATATCCTTTGCATATAGTGTGATTTTTATAATCAAACGGAAGGAAATGTAATAGGAAATTTATATTACATGATTGTGTGTTCTTTTTTAACCATATATATCCATGTCTGATCTCATTAATATTCTGAAAAGCTTTTAAGTATAACACTGTGTGTCTTATGGTCTCGTTTGGTTTTACTCAGTACCTTGCACTTAGAAATCTTTATCTCATTTATGCAAGTTGTTTGTAGCAGTAGTTGTTTGATGTATAAACTTGACCTTGGTTCACACGGTCCAGCAGAGCTTGTTAGTGAGATTTGATAGTGATGAGCATATTCCATTGTGGCCACCTGCAACAGTTAGCTAAGCAAACCATAATAATGACGAATACTCCTTAGAAGTGTATAAGAATCAGCGTGGGACTGCCCCACCCTGAGCTTTTTTTGCAGACTGTAATGTGCATTTGTAGAACTGTTCCTCTTGCAAGAATAAAATGACAAAACCTTTAAGGACCAATTGGTTGACTCAAGATCTTTATTTTGTGTTGGTGAGTGCTTTCCAGAGAATTTCAGCAACAGTTTCTTTATTTCTTTATTTTTTCTGTTAGTGCCTGAAACTGAGGTGCTTCGTCAGGAACTCCTTCAGTTGTTGGAGGATGGAGAAGCGGGCGCAGCAGTGACTTGTGAGACGTCGTCTGGGTTGGCTGCTACTGACTGTGAGATCAGAATGATGTCTGGACTGCCTGCCTCTCCCATTCCTTTGTGAGGACTGTGTTATTGCAGTTCACACACGCTTTGTCCTGCACAACAGAGAGGCAGTAACAGGAGGGTTTTTGCAGCCTTCATCAGAGTTTCACCAGCAAACAGGTACAGTTTTTAAGTCCTATGCATTCCTTACTATGTACTATGAGTGGGTGCTGGTATTGTGCATTTATTGTGTATCAGTAGACTTCTAATTTTATTTATTTTTTTATATTATGTTTTTTAATGTTAGTGCAGCTGTTACCTGTGCAAAGGCCAGACCGTGTGTGGCTGCTCATCAGGTAACATTGACGTTTCACCTGGCAGAATTGTGGCTCTTGTAACCCATAAATTTAACATGTAGTATATTGATTTGAAGTGTTGTGATATTGTATGTAGTAGCGCATGTTCCGCCACAAGGTGGCGCATTGTGCTCACTGATGGGTCTAAAAATCCGAGGTAGAAATGAGGAAGAAGCGGGAAGTGGAAAAAACAAAACAAGATGAGCGCAAGCACAAGTGCAGTCTTTTGGAAACCACATGGAGTAAATGTTAAATATATTGATTAAGTTTGATGTTATTGTTGTTCGAAAGAGCTTAAAGTTGTCCGGGATAATACTGTGTTGCCAGAAGATTAAGGAGGATGACTAACTAACATGTTTTGATGACTAGTCTCCGGTGAGTGTGTTATGTTTTCAGTGCTAGCTTCAACCTTGTTAGCTCAAGCTCATTTCACAGACGTGAATGATTTAAAAAAAAAAACAACAACAACAATTGGACAAGCGTGAGGTGTTTGGAAGAAATGCTTATCACTGTGGTTTTATGATGTGTGAGATACTCCTAGCAGAAACAATAGCCTTTTGAGTTTTATTTTCTTAAAGGCATGTGTATCTGTGATATGACTGTGTGAGAAAATTAAAGATGAAAGATATCAAAACGAGCTGCTAAGAACTACTAATGCTGCATAGTTTAAAGAATCAATATGGACTTTAACTAAGGTTAAACTACACTATGCAGTTTTTTTTGTTTGTTTGTTTGTTTGAAACCCAGACAGACAGAGACTCAGACAGACAGAAACCCAGACAGACAGAAACACACACAGACAGACACCCAGACAGACAAAGACACAGACACAGACAGATAGATAGATACCCACCCAGGCAGACAGACAGAGACCCAGACAGACAGACAGACACCCAGGCAGAGACAGAGACACAGACAGACAGACAGACAGACACACAGACACACAGACAGACAGAAACAGACACAGACAAACAGACACCTAGACAGACTGAGACACAGGCAGACACCCACACAGACAGGCAGTCAACCAGACAGAGACAGACAGGCAGACTGACACCCAGACAGACAGAGACACAGACAGACACCTAGACAGACTGGCACCCAGACAGACACACACAAACACACACACACACACATACACACACACACACACACACACACACACACACACACACAAACAGATACAAACACCCAGAGAGATAGACACCCAGACAGACAGACAGAGACGCAGACAGACACTGACACATCCAGACACCCAGACAGAGACACAGACAGACAGACAGAGTCAGAGACGGACAGAGACACAGACAGACACAGACAGATAGATACCCACCCAGACAGACAGAGACAGACAAACAGACACCCAGACAGACAGAGACACAGACACCGACACATCCAGACACCCAGACAGAGACACAGACAGACAGAGACACAGACACCTAGACACCCACACAGACAGACAGACAGACTGACACCCAGACAGACACCCAGAAAGACAGAAACAGACATACAGACATCCAGACAGAGACACAGATCGAAAGAGACACACGCAGACAGACACCCAGACACTGACACATCCAGACTCACAGACAGAGACAGAGACAGACAGAGACACAAACAGACAGACGCAGACAGATAGATACCCACCCAGACAGACAGAGACAGACAAACAGACATCCAGACAGAGATCCAGACAGACAGACACCCAGACAGACAGAGACTCAGAAACACAGACAGACAGACAGACAGACAGACAGACAGACAGGTAGATACCCACCCAGACAGACGGACACCCAGACACACACGCAGACAGACGGACACCCAGACACACACGCAGACAGACAGACATCCAGACACACACGCAGACAGACAGATACCCAGACACACACGCAGACAGACAGACACAGACCGAAAGAGACACAGACACCCAGACACCGACACATCCAGATACCCAGACAGACATCAAGAGAGAGACACAGACAGACAGACAGAAAGACAGAGACAGACAGATACCCACACAGACAGACAGACTGACACACAGACAGACACCCACACAGACAGACAGGCTGACACCCAGACAGACACCCACACAGACAGACAGACAGACAGACTGACATCCAGAAAGACAGAGACAGCCATACAGACATCCAGACAGAGACAAACACATATTCTTAACCAAATCTTTTTGTGACATTAGACAACAGGTTGCCAGTACACAACCTCCAGCTGCCTCAGGTCCTCTGCATGACATTAAGCCTGGAGATTGCGTTGTGGTAAAGGAGGAGAAAGTCTTGGAGACATCATTGCTGGTTAGGACCATTCCAGGTCCTCCTGGTCACTCACACTGCTGTGAAGGTCGCAGAACATGCTATGGCATCCGTCCAGACATACAGGCCTCTGTGGCATCAGAGGAACTGTGAGCATTATCATACTGTTAACCCTACTTACAGAAGTTGAATGTGTTTTTAATGTGTTTTTATAATCAAAAGGAGGGAAATATAATGGAAAATTTATATTACATGATTGTGTGTTCTTTTTTATAACCATATATAGCCATGTTTGATCTCAGTAATATTCTGAAAAGTTTTTGAGTATAAAACTGTGTGCCTTTATAGTCTTGTTTGGTTTTACTCAGTACCTTTCACCTAGAAATATTTCTCATTATGCAAATTGTTTGTAACAGTAGTTGTTTGCTGTATAAACTTGACCTTGGTTCACACGGTCAGGCAGAGCTTGTTAGTGAGGTTTAATAGTGATGAGTACATTCCATTATAGCCACCTGTGACAGATAAGTAAATCATAATAATGAGCAATACTCCTAGAAGTGAATAAGAATCACCGTGGGACTACCCCACTCTGAACATATTCTGCAGACTGTCTTGTGCATTTGTAGAACTGTTCTTCTTGCAAGAATAAAATGACAAAACCTTTAAAGACAAATTGATTGACTCAAGATCTTTATTTTTGTGCATTGGTGGGTGTTTTCCAGAAAATTTCAGCAACGAACGTGTCAGAAGTGGGATCTCAGGCTGATCCCTCAGGACCCAGGGAAGGTGAATGGCCATTTGAGACTGATCAAATGTGTCTCACCTCCACCTCAGTTCATTCGAGACTGGAGGACCCTCTCCATGGACCTAGAAGCTGTCACCTCAAGGTCCAACAAACTCACATTAACAGAAAACATCCTAAATTAAGGGTAAGCTAATTTTCAATTGTTAAATGAAGCTAAAGATCAATTTTTGATTTAGTCAATCAGTCCTTGAACTATGGAAAAGAAGGTTATCCTGGTCACATCTTAGGACAAGTGTAATAAGGACTCTACACTGAAAATCTCCGGTAAGAGATTTAATGATAGTGTTTGTATTAAGTAGTAAGTACTCTACAGGGAAAATCTCAGGAAGAGATTAAAATACAACACATCAGGATAGGTCAGTCAGTTACCTTGGCAAAACTAGACATCTTAAGTAGACGTTTCTAAGATTAAAGGTGCACGCAGACGCCTCAGGAAAATGGGGTCGTCTGGGTCCAAGATTGTGAGAGAGTGTCCTGATTCTCACTGTTGTCAAAGCATGAACAAGAAATATGGTGATAAATGGGTAACATTTTTTTTTTACGTGTCGGTTGACAAGTGGGGTTTCCCAAAGGAAGGGAGTTTTAGTATAACAAAGCTGGAGGTGTTAAAGGAGAAAATAGAAGCTGCAAAAAATGAGGTAGGAATGAAGAACAAAATTATGAGAAAGGATTTAGAAGAGATAGATGATCACAAAGACCCAGACAGAGACACAGACCGACAGACAGACAGAGACACAGACCAGACAGACACCTAGACGGAGACACGGACAGACAGACAGACAGAGACACAGACAGACACCCAGACACCCACAAAGACAGAAAGACAGAGGCAGACAGACACCCAGACACACACCTAGACAGCAACACAGACAGACAGACAGACAGACAGACAGGTAGACAGACACACACCCAGAAAGACAGACAGACATCCACCCAGACAGACAGGCACCCAGACAGACAGAGACTCAGACAGACAGACACCCAGACAGACCGAGACACAGACAGACAGACAGAGACACAGACAGACAGAACGACAGACAGAGTCATAGAAATAGATAGACAGAGACATAGACAGACAGACACCAAGACAGACAGACAGAGACACTGACAGACACACACACAAAGAGACAGAAACAGACACAGACACCCAGACAGGGAGAAGCCCAGATAGACAGAGACACAGACAGACACCTAGACAGACACCCAAACAGACAGTTAGACACACAGACAGACAGACAGACACCCAGACAGACAGAGACACAGATCGAAAGAGACACAGACAGACAGACAGAGAGTATTCACAATTTGACAGCATGTTCAGAGGAGGAGATTTTGCCTCGATAGTTCAACTGCTTGAGTAGGCTAATGTTATCAAAGGCTATATTAGCCTGAAGCTACTTAGCACTAGATTAGGATGATATGGGAAACCACACCATAGTTAGTTTTCACAGTAAGTGTATTTAGAGACTTTAAATCAATTCAGTTTGCAAGAATTTCACACTAAACTGTAATGAACGTCCAGAGATTATTTCAATGTCCATGGAGCTTGTTTGAAGGTCATAGCCAAGTTATTTTGGCATTGACTAGCCAACATCATCCAGTTTAATTTTATAGGAGCTAACCTGGTAGTTGATTTGAAGCTACAGTGCGAGAATGTGGGCAAATAGTTTTAAGATTTGGCCCAACACAAAGGTGTAACCAGGCAGTCATATTTTGTATAGGGATAGATAACAATGAAGAGAAAGGGAGATATTTCCCACTTTTTTTGTAAAGAAGCACAGATCAGGCCCCAGCCCACATATCAGCAGCCCAACCTGGAACTAACCAGGCAAGTCAGTATGATCAGACACAAGGACCCAGTCAATTTTGACAGACTAAGCCTCATTTTGTAATGAACATTTTTATTGAAGTTTAACACACAAATAATACAGACAGGGAGAGATCAATTCACTCAATCATGGAGCCATCAAGGCCAGATATTAAGCCTCATTTTGAATGTTGATTCAGCTTGTAACAATTGATGGTTTTGTGTGTGATGTTTTTTTTTATTGCTGTTTTATTTATTTTGAGTGCATCTACACAGAAACGTCTGCCCCTGAGGAGGAAGACAGTGAGGAGATGCCACTGAACCCCCCACATCAAGCATCACATATCGTGCACCAAAAGGAACAAGTGGTAGGCCCATAATTACTTACCTATCTATGAACCTACACTCCTGATCAAAATCTTAAGACCGGGTGAAAGATTATTAATATTCGCATTTCGAGCTGGTGGAACTTAACCAGATTATAAGTTGAGCTTCAAAATGCAAAAAGAAGAAACAGGAGCAAGACACAGCAAAATAGAATTAGCAGTTTATTGAAAACTGCATTTAAATTTAAACAGACTGTTTATCAGCTGATCAAGAGTTTAAGACCACAGCCTTAAAAAGTCAAAATCTGCGCAAAAATCTGGCTTTCATGTCATTTTCTATTGGGCATTCACGCTGTCATGACCCCCTGA
Organism: Sciaenops ocellatus; assembly: GCA_033000465.1. Classification (NCBI taxonomy): domain Eukaryota; kingdom Metazoa; phylum Chordata; class Actinopteri; family Sciaenidae; genus Sciaenops; species Sciaenops ocellatus. Next base: position 47,455 of record CP136869.1, on the reverse strand, counting down.
TGGCAAAGGCAAATAGATTTTCTGTCTTTGAACGTGGAAGGATTATTGAGGTGCGCAAGCAAGCCTTCTTGCAACGCGCCATCCCTGCCGAGCTTGGACGCAGTAAAGCAGTCATTTTAAATTTCTTAAAAGATCCTAAGGTGTTATGGGAGGGTTATGGGACAAAAAAGTCAAGTGGTAGACCCAAAAAAAAATTCACCTGCACTGAGCTGGAGGATCTGACGGGCTGTCTGTGAAGACACAGGCCGATTCTTGACCCAAACTAAGACCTTTACTGTACTGTACTTTTTGACTGTAGCCCAATCACCATAAGACGGCATCTGCAATAGAAGGGCTTAAAGAACAAAAAATGTCTGTGAAGGCCACATCTCCTCCCACACCACAAACTTGCCTATTTGCACTTTGCAAGGGAGCACCAAACATGGGACATTAGAAGGTGGAAGAAAGTTTTATTCTCTGACAAGAAAAATTTAATCTGGATGGTCCTGATGGCTTCCAATGTTAGTGGCATGACAAGGAGATCCCATTGGAGATGTTTTCTACGAGGCACAGTGGAGGAGGCTCCATCATGATCTGGGATGCTTTTTCCTTCAATGTAAAAATGGAGCTTCAGTTTGTGCAGGGACGTCAAAATGCGGCTGGCTCTGTGGAGATGTTGCAGCAGGAACCCCTCTTGACTGAGAACCCTCGTTTGTGCAGTGATGACTGGGTCTTTCAACAGGACAACGCTTCAGTTTACAACACCCGCCTGACAAAGGACTTCTTCCAGGGTTAGGGTTGGGCTCTTTTGGACCATCCTGGGTGTCCCCCTGATCTAAATCCCACTGAGGACGTTTGGTGATGGATGGCAAGGGAAGTTTACAAAAATGGACATCAGTTCCAGACCATGGATGCCCTTCTTGAAGCCATCTTCACCACATGGGGCAATGTTCTCACCAGCCTTCTGGAAAAACTCACATCAAGCATGCCTAAATTAATTTTTGAAATGATTAACAAGAATGGTGGGGCTACTGAGTACCACTGAGTACTACTGAGCACTAGTGAATCCATTTTTTTACACTTTTACATCCATATTTGGGCTATTTTGGGCTGTGGTCTTAAACTTTTGATCAGCTGATAAAAAGTCTGTTTTAGTTTAACTGTAGTTTTCAATAAACTGCTGATTCTGTTTTGCTGTCTCTTGCTCCTGTTTCTTCTTTTTGCATTCTGCAGCTCTACTTACAATATGGTTAAGTTCCGATAGCTTGAAATGCGGATATTAGTCATTTTTCACCCGGTCTTAAGATTTTGATCAGGAGTGTATTTAACAGCAGCTATTCTGACATGATAGATGTCAACACAGATGCTACTAATGACATTAATTAGTGTCGTGTTTATTATTTTAAGAAAGGACATTAAAGCAAGAGTTATCCTCTTTTTATTTGAGAAAATAAGTAAATTACTCAGCTGTGGGTCTGATCTGCTTCACTCAAAAGCTCCGCTAAATCAGTTGGGTGTCATCCTTTCTGATTGGTACATGAGTCACTACTCTCACTGGACCCTGAGCCAGCCGGGCAAAGGGTGCGCTTGCTTACAGTGTGTGCACCATTAGTTATTGATTCTTTGATTTGATTGAGTGAGTGATTAGGGCTCAATGTGTTGTTCATATCAGGGAGACTGTTCAGAAATCCTGCGGACAAAAGGTCATGATGATGAACAGAAAGGATTTGTGATCGTGTCAGCAGAATATCTCTTTGTATAATGTTCATTTTCCCCACACTCAGTATAACAAACCATTTTCACATATGTCTTGTTGAACAAACATGTCACATTAGCCAAAGGTCCAGATTCAGCTTTACTTAAATTGAACAGAAGCTTTTCATGTCAAAATGACTGTTGTGCGAATGGTCTGCACTTAAACCTATAAGCTATCTACTGTTAGCCATAATACTTAATCTTGTATTTCTGTATTTAATCCCTTGAGATGTGTGTCCATAACTACTTAATATGATGTAAAATGATCTGGTTTGTATAGGCTTTTGCATAGGCACATACAGTACATTTTTATGTTAAATAAACTCCAAAGTATTTCTCTCACTAATTTCCTGCATGCTCAAGCTTTACTTGCTGAAAATATTTCCACTTGGTGACGCAGATTGTTAATGTAAAGAGGGGGACCCATGTCCTGCTGATGACTACTATTATGATCACAATTATGTGTGTGTGTGTGTGTGTGTGTGTGTGTGTGTGTGTGTGTGTGTGTGTGTGAGACTTCCTGTTCTTTCAGTCTTGTTTGTGACTCTTGAGACTTCTTGTGTCCTGAGCTCACATTCAGTGTTCATATTTGACCTCTCAGACTGACTGAAGTCCAGAAGATGAATGTTTGTGAGGAAGAGGAGGACAGAGCAGAGTCTCCAGGATCCAGCTGTCTGTCTAAGAAGAGTGACCGGTCCAAAGGTCGTCCTCTAAACTTCAGTCATGAACCTGGACCTTCAGACACAAAGTAAGAGAACTGATACTCATTTATATGACTCGTGTTCACTTACCTCTGCCCAATCATTTGAATTCAATTCAAAATACTTCATTAGTCCCTCAAGGGACAATTCAAGGCACAAGTACACATAGAATATTCATTAATACACTTAGACCAAGATGGCGGCATAACTTGATGGTTCCACACAAACTAAATGTATAAAATAAATAAATCCCAAAGTTATATTTACTAGTTTAATGAGAGCGACATTTTCAAGCGTGCAAAAGCAGAAAAACGAGCTAAGAACTGAGAACAAGGAGTAGGCCAGCTCAGTGGAGTTCATTAGATGGACGGGATAGACCAGGAGGATTCAACTTAAATCTGAAGAGGTTAGAGTTAGAGAAAATGTCCTCAAGCGAAGGTCCGGGACATCATAATGTCAAAGTTGCGTTATGAATTAGTGTGATATTGAAGTAGCCTCGTGATTGTATCAACATCTGCACGTGACTGTTAAATGAAATAAAGTTTGAACAATATTTATTGTCACTTAACATCGAACTCTACATCTAGCAGTGAATGAATGGCTCATGATCCTGATTGATTGAACATATTGGGATGTGAGACTGCTTATTTTCTGTGACCTGACTTCAGACTTGATGAAAAACTTTGTGTTTTGTCTCATAGTGGCGTTTCACATTGGCACTTTTAATAAGCGCCACGCTCTCTGAACATATGAGACACACTGGTTTCTGCTCCCAGTGGGAACAATGAACATGAATCAGTCTGTCCATTCCAGGTTGAAAGCTCGATTTTCACAATCCACTTTTCGCTGCTTAGAGAGCACCATTATAGTTCTCTGTTGTCCCACGAGTGGGCGTGGCTTTAGCACACTCAGAGTCCACAGTCCTGGAGCTGAGAATTCATTTTTACCTGATTTTGACACCTAATTTTATAAACTTGTCGATATTTTTAATCATTCAAATTTGGCTGGGTGGTTAATAAAAGTTCTGACAAACTCAGAACATTATTCTGATTTTACACAGACTTTAAAACAAAAGGAATGACTTATATTGAGAGATAAAAACAATAAAATGTCCACAGATAAAAGCGCCAAAAGTTTAATGTGGTTGAAGCAAGCCTCTAACTGTTATTCTACTTGAAACATTTTTTAATGCTACAGTAAATAACACCAACGGCAGCAGATGGCATAAACGGGACATGGCAGGTTCCTCCTCGAAAGATTATTACCATTATTGTATTTCCTTGGGCAAAAAATGGGATATTGGACTCTTTCCATGGTATGGGGTGACTTTCTTAGCTGATCACATTGATAACAATGTAGTGTATTTGTAAGAACTTTCAGTAACCTCTCTTTCTAAATGAAGAATAAACATCCTAAATGAAGAATAAACATTCTATAGTATTTACGATCTCTCTTGGGAGGACAGGGTGCAGGTCTGAGGAACTGTATACCTTTCTCTCTCTGAGATATAGGGTTTGTGAGATGACCTTTGGCCATCTCTCTCGGCAAAGAAACAGGTGTGGTAAAGTAAACTATGGAAGACAATGACGGAAGTTGGTTCCTTAAAAGGACGGTTTTCAGAATGTTTATTCATGTTTTCCTGAAGGTATAAGACCTAGTCCGGGAGAAGAGGGGAGCACAATTTTAATTTAATTTAAATTTCAATTTTTCGGACAACAATGTGGAATTTGGCATGGAGATTCGGAAGTTCTAATTATTCAAGTCAAGACGAGTTGCGGCTCTTTTCTTTTCAAGTATCCACAGGCCGACTTGGGCAGCCATGGAAAAGATACGGCAACATCACTGCTGACTTATTTGCCTACATGACCGCGAACACAGCAGCTATTGAATCTCTTAACAATGCGGATCGCAATTACAGGGCAGTCATACTGAAACATGAAATGGTGTTGGATTATCTGTTTGCTTCAGAACGAGGCATATGTAAATCTCTAAATCTGACTGTCTCTCAGTGCTGTGTGTTAGCTCCTGATCCTCATGACAATATCACACAATTGGTTGATATCCTGAATACCATTACCAATCATTTCAAACCCTCCGATGGTGCAGGGGTTTCAGCAATGGATTGGCTTTACGGCCGTTTTTCCCCATGGGGATCTAGGCATGGGCCGATATGAGATTCTGACGGTATGATAACCTTAGGCAAGGTATTAGGTATTATGATTACAGCTCTAAAATGTGTATTTTGAATGTCTGTATTTAAAAACAAGAAAAATAAAAAACACTTTTCCATTAAACAGTCTTTTATTTTTAAACAATAGAACATGCTGAACATTAGTAAATATGTATTTAAAGTAAATAAAAAAATGACTGAATTCTTTCTAAATAAAAACACAATAAATAAATAAATGCAGTCAGTCCTTTAACTGAAGCTTAACCTGCAACTCAAATGAATTAAAAAACAACACAAAATGCAAATAAATGCAAGCACTTAACCCTTGGCTCAAGAGCATAAATAATTGAAAAAAGTAAAAGCACTTCTAAGATAAAATAAATAAATAAAAATAAATGCAGACAGGAGCTTAAAACTGAATCTTAACATTTTTTGGACTTGCTCACTTAGCCTACATTTCTCTCAGTCCAAGTTATGGTGCAGGAATGTGAGCATGTTCACTTTCTCTGGGTTGAACTTGGAACGGTGAGGTGAGAGGATGTGTCCACTAGAACTGAACACCCCCCTGAGGGCACACTGGTGGCTGGGATGCTGAGAAATGTTCTCGCTACATTGCTAAGGAGAGGTAACTCTTCCACGTGTCTTCCACCATGCCAGTACGTCAGCATCGGAGGGTATGGGAGCATAAGACAAATACTGTTTAATCTCCATTTTCACTCTTTCTTTTGGGGAGGCATCTTCGGCTTCGACTCTTTGATGTTTTGCTGATGTAATTTTTTTCAGCAAAGAAGACAGAGATTTGTCTTTCTTCTTTGTGGCAGCAGAGGGGGCAGTGGTGGTGGAAGTGCTGGTTCCCTGTTCTTGATCAGCAGTGGCTGCAGGTGGTTCTTGAGGTGGCAGTGAGGTTGTGTGACCTGCCAGGTTCACAGCCTCCTCTTCAGCAGACCTGATGATGTCATCCTTGTTTTGACTAAAGTTGTCCTTGAAACGGGGATCAGTGAAGCAAGCGATGTCAATCACCTTCTTGTTGTTGTTGTTGCAGATCGTCCATCATTACCTTTTTCATTTGTTTTGTTAGGGCATCATCTCCCTCATTCTCATTCAGTAGGTTAGTGATGTGTTCCATAACAGGCTTCAAAGATAAGAGGGTGGTCTTTGTTTCAGAGCCAAGTAAATCTGTCAAGTCATTGAGAGGCCCCAGGAGTTGGCAGACCCTCTCCAAAGTTTGTACATCACTGTCTTTTGGCATTAAATGCCATAAGCTCCTGTCTGCTGCAAGAACTGCACAACATGCTTGTTGCTGTTCCAGAAATCTCTCAATCATTTTCAAAGTGGACCCCCATCTTGTCACTACATCATGAATTAGTGATTTTTCAGGAATGTCCAGGGTTGCCTGCTGCTTTTTCAGTTCTCTTTTTCTCTTCCAGCTGCGAAAGAAACCTTGTACAAGATGCCTCCACGCTCGTACAGCTGTGTCAACTTTTTGAATTTTGAGTGCTTTGGCTATAGCTAGGTTAAGATTATGGCCAAAACATCCAAGCCAAACATAGGGTTGGCCATGAAATGCTTTTTTCGTATTAGCTGCGTTGTCTGTTGTGATGGTAGACAATCTGCCATTTGTGATGTTCCACTCCATCAACATGTTTTCAAAAAAACTCTAAGATGTGTTCAGCTGTGTGGTCCTCTGGGAAAAACATAGTTTCTAGACAGAAGGACTTCACTTCCCACTCTGGAGAGAGGAAATGTACTGTGAAGCTGATGTATGGTTCCCCACTACCGCCACTGCTAGTCCAAAAATCAGTTGTTGCAGAAAACCCCACCCCTTTTTCCACTTGTTTCTGCACATGAGCCTTGACCTCGGAGTACATCTTGGGGATTTCATTCTTTGAAAATAATTTTCTTGATGGCACTTTGTAAAGTGGCACTGCTGTCTTCATCAGTTTCAGAAACCCAGGTTTCTCCACAGCTTGGAAGGGCATCATGTCTTTGGCAATGAAGTAAGCCACAGCATTGTTCAGGTCTTTAGCATGCTTTGATGTGGGTGCATAGGTGACTTGTTTCTCAAATGATTGCTGAATTGTGGGCTGACCTTAAGCTTTTGAGGTGGATGCCCTGTTGCTACCAGAGCTACTGCTGTCCTAAAAAGAAAATTAGACAAACGTGAATTTAACCTGAATTTGTAATGATACAGGTTATACAAGCTAAACTTAATTGTAGCATTAAAGTGAAACAAAATATTACACCTGTGCTTCTCTTCTTTGCTTCATGTTTGAGAGGAAACTAGCTGGTGTTATCCATATAGCAATAAAGATTGATGAACGAAAAAAAACTTTAACTAGCATTTTTTAAACTAGCATGCTAAGATGGATCCATCTTAGCATGCTAGTTACCATATCTGCCTCAGTAAAAAAAAAAAGAAGTTAACCATAACTTTTTTAAATTTTTTTTTTTAGTAATAATCTCATTTCACTAATGCCAAACGCTAATATGCTCCTTCATTTCAAGACAGCATTAACTTTACCTTGAATTTAGCGATGAGTATAGCGATGGGTGGTGCTCCCGTAGATGTGCAATCATGTTAGAGCTATTGCCTCCTCGGGCTGCCACTGTCCTCATGCATGTTGGGCGACCTTCTTCTTCTAAGCCGTGGCCTTTTTCCAGTAGCCGAAGTATTCCCATACAACCGACTTTGTCCTTTTCGACGGGGGGAAAAGTTCGGGGGGCTCGCCTCCTTCAGCCATCATGCACAGCTACCTGCGTGTCACTCACAGCAAGCTGAGGTAAGGGGGGGGTGGCACTACACTGCAGCTGCACACGGCGTGAGGGGACCTCCACTTTCTCTCTGACGAGACGTCACATTGAAAAAAAAAAAAAAACGCTCATACCGCAGGGACAGTATGACAGAAAATTTTAGTGGTTTTGAAACCTTGACTTTTTCATACCGCAGTATACCTTGAAACCGGTAGCCGGCCCATGCCTATGGGGAACACTGATTCTCCAAATCCTCATTCCTATGTGTTTAGTAATGCCTCTTATGAGTACAGTCCTGCTCACCTGTATGAAAGCTCTGATTCAGAGATATGTGGATCAAACTGTGGGCCATTTCATGCAAACTCCCCACCACATTCCTGGCTATAACCCCACCCTACTTGACTCAGACTCAGATCTCGACTCTCGTAATGGCAATACCATTTTCTGAATAAAGTTGGTCAGTTTCTCATTATGATGATGTGTTTTGAATCCTCGTGAATTGACACATTTGATGTTGTTGAGAAATTGATTTTTTTTTTTATATCCTTTGCATATAGTGTGATTTTTATAATCAAAAGGAGGGAAATGTAATGGAAAATTTATATTACATGATTGTGTGTTCTTTTTTAACCATATATATCCATGTTTGATCTCAGTAATATTCTGAAAACGTTTTAAGTATAACACTTGTGTGCCTTATAGTCTTGTTTGGTTTTACTCAGTACCTTGCGCTTAGAAATCTTTATCTCATTTATGCAAGTTGTTTGTAGCAGTAGTAGTTTGATGTATAAACTTGACCGTGGTTCCCACGGTCCAGCAGAGCTTGTTAGTGAGATTTGATAGTGATGAGCATATTCCATTGTGGCCACCTGCAACAGTTAGCTAAGCAAACCATAATAATGACGAATACTCCTTAGAAGTGTATAAGAATCAGCGTGGGACTGCTCCACCCTGAGCATTTTCTGCAGACTGTAATGTGCATTTGTAGAACTGTTCCTCTTGCATGAATAAAATGACAAAACCTTTAAGGACCAATTGGTTGACTCAAGATCTTTATTTTGTGTTGGTGAGTGCTTTCCAGAGAATTTCAGCAACAGTTTCTTTATTTCTTTATTTTTTCTGTTAGTGCCTGAAACTGAGGTGCTTCGTCAGGAGCTCCTTCAGTTGTTGGAGGATGGAGAAGAGGGCGTAGCAGTGACTTGTGAGACGTCGTCTGAGTTGGCTGCTACTGACTGGGAGATCAGAAACACGGTGTCCTTGCAAAAGTGGAAAGAGGCCAGGCCTTCTCTTATTGAAAATATGCTAGCTATTCTGGATCCACATCCACACTGTGTGTGTCAGTGTGGCAAACAAGTTGTTGTGAGATGTCTGGACTGCCTGCTTCTCCCATTCCTTTGTGAGGACTGTGTTATTGTTAGTTTTAATGTTAGTGCGGCTGTTACCTGTGCAAAGGCCAGTGTGTGGCTGCTCAGCAGGTAACATTGACGTTTCACCTGGCAGAATTGTGGCTCTTGTAACCATATGTAGACCCCATAAATTTAACATGTAGTATATTGATTTTAAGTGTTGCGATATTCTAGGTAGTAGCGCATGTTCCGCCACAAGGTGGCCCATTGTGCTCACCGATGGGTCTAAAAATCCGAGGTAGAAATGAGGAAGAAGCCAGAAGTGGAAAAAACAAAATAAGATGAGTGCAAGCACAAGTGCAGTCTTTTGGAAACCGCATGGAGTAAATGTTAAATATATTGATTAAGTTTGATGTTATTGTTGTTCGAGAAGAGCTTAAAGTTGTCCGGTATAATGCTGTGTTGCCAGAAGATTAAGGAGGATGACGTGTTTTGATGACTAGTCTCCGGTGAGTGTGTTATGTTTTCAGTGCTAGCTTCAACCTTGTTAGCTCAAGCTCATTTCACAGACATGAATGATTTTAAAAAAAAACCAAAAAAAAAAAAAAACAATGGGACAAGCGTGAGGTGTTTGGACGAAATGCTTATCACTGTGGTTTTATGATGTGTGAGATATTCCTAGCAGAAACAATAGCCTTTTGAGTTTTATTTTCTTAAATGTATGTATGTGTATTTGTGATATGACTGTATGAGAAAATTAAAGATGAAAGATATCAAAACGAGCTGCTAAGAACTACTAATGCTGCATAGTTTAAAGAATCAATATGGACTTTAAGTAAGGTTAAACTACACTATGCAGGTTGTTTTTTTTTTTGTTTGTTTTTTTATGGTTGACTTCGGGGAGGAGACAAGGGCAAAGCGGTGGTTTCAGAGGGAGAGTGGCAGTCCGGCCGCTACTACAGCTTCAAGTGGAGCCACTCCATGGATCAGGATGCAACAGGACAGCTTTAACTGGTTTCCAGATAAGATTTGACAAAACAATAAACAAAAAGCCTACACAACTGAACTGAGACTGAAACTAACTGAAAAGGAGACATTAAAACTTTTGACTGGACTGAATTGAACTTGAAATGACTGGAACTGAATGAATAAGTAATTTTCTTTTATGAGAAAGATTCCACTTTACAGTGGAGGTGATTTTATTTAAGTTACTTATCCTAAGTACCCAGGTAAAGTAATTTACATTGGCCAATTGAGTCATTTTGTTTTATTTCTTATTTGTGATATCTTACAGAACTCTGGAAAAAAACCGAGGTACATTTAATTTCACTTGAACCAGGCCTACTGTATTTTTCTGGGGTAAACCGAGGTACATTTAATTTCACTTGAACCTGGTATACTGTATTTTATTTTACTATTTTATCAAAGCATAACACAGAGGTGAAATAGCACTTATTGAGAGAAGTGGTACTTTTTTTTTATGGTGAATAAATGTGCCAGTTTATTGCCTAAATTAAAACACTTGTGTTTTGCTTATTAATCCTCCAACTGAACTTAGATTTTAGATACTGGTGTCATACTATTCCTCAGATTAACCACTCTTAGTGTTACACATAACTGGTAAGTGGCCTTTTGTCACACACTACATATACAGTAGAAGTGTTTACAGGTTTTAGTGCATTTTGTGCATTGCTATCTTGTTTGGGATTACCCTTGGCCCACGATATATATGTGGGCACTTGTCAAAAGGTCATTTGGATTTACCAGACTGCTTTGAAAACAACATGAAAAAAATGAATGTCTTTGTTGAGCCATGACTGAATTTGTAATTTTGTTTTCAGCTTGTAATATCTATAAATGACAAAGCTAGGTAAAAATATGTTGCTTAGTTCTGGTCAAAGACAGAGACACAGACAGACAGACTGACACCCAGACAGACACACACACACAAACAGATACAAACACCCAGAGAGATAGACACCCAGACAGACAGAGACACAGACACCGATACATCCAGACACCCAGACAGAGACACAGACAGACAGATAGAGTCAGAGACAGACAGAGACACAAACAGATAGATACCCACCCAGACAGACAGAAACAGGCAATCAGACATCCAGACAGAGACACAGACACCCAGACAGACACCCATACAGACAAAGAAACAGACAGACACGGACACAGACAGACAGACAGACAGACAGTCACAGACACAGACAGATAGATAGATACCCAGACAGACACCCAGACAGACGGACACCCAGGCACACGCAGACAGACAGAGGTACAGACAGACAAACAGACAGATACCAAGACAGACAGACAGACAGAAACAGACACAGACACCCAGACAGGCAGACTGACACCCAGACAGGCAGACTGACACCCAGACAGACAGAGACACAGACAGACAGACTGACACCCAGAAAGACAGAGACAAACGCATATTCTTAACCAAATCTTTTTGTGACATTAGACAACATGTTGCCAGTGCACAACCTTCAGCTGCCTCAGGTCCTCTGCATGACATTAAACCTGGAGATTGCGTTGTGGTAAAGGAGGAGAAAGTCTTGGAGACATCATTGCTGGTTAGGACCATTCCAAGTCCTCCTGGTCACTCACACTGCTGTGAAGGTCGCAGAACAAGCTATGTCATCCGTTCAGACATACAGGCCTCTGTGGCATCAGAGGAACTGTGAGCATTATCATACCGTTAACCCTTCTTACAGAAGTTGAATGTTTTATATTCTTTACTTATAATGTGTTTTACATAATCAAAAGGAGTGAAATGTAATGGAAAATTTATATTATATAATTGTCTTTTCTTTTTTATAACCATATATAGCCATGTTTGATCTGAGTAATATTTTGAAAACTTTTGAAGTATAAAACTGTGTGCCTTATAGTCTTGTTTGGTTTTACTGAGTACCTTTCACCTAGAAATATTTCTCATTATGCAAATTGTTTGTAACAGTAGTTGTATGCTGAATAAACTTGACCTTGGTTCACACGGTCAGGCAGAGCTTGTTAGTGAGGTTTGATAGTGATGAGTACATTCCATTATAGCCACCTGTGACAGTTAGATAAGTAAATCATAATAATGAGAAATACTCCTAGAAGTGAAGAAGAATCAGCGTGGCACTGCCCCACTCTGAACATATTCTGCAGACTGTCTTGTGCATTTGTAGAACTGTTCCTCTTGCAAGAATAAAATGACAAAACCTTTAAGGACAAATTGATTGACTCAAGATCTTTATTTTTGTGCATTGGTGGGTGTTTTCCAGAAAATTTCAGCAACGAACGTGTCAGAAATGGGATCTCAGGCTGATCCCTCAGGACCCAGGGAAGGTGAATGGCCATCTGAGACTGATCAAATGTGTCTCACCTCCACCTCAGTTCATTCGAGACTGGAGGACCCTCTCCATGGACCTAGAAGCTGTCACCTCAAGGTCCAACAAACTCAAATTAACAGGAAACATCCTAAATTCAGGGTAAGCTAATTTTCAATTGTTAAATGAAGCTAAAGATCAATTTTTGATTGAGTCAATCAGTCCTTGAACTATGGAGAAGAAGGTTATCCTGGTCACATCTTAGGACAAGTGTAATAAGGACTCTACACTGAAAATCTCCGGTAAGAGATTTAATGATAGTGTTTGTATTAAGTAGTAAGTACTCTACAGGGAAAATCTCAGGTACGAGATTAAAATACAACACATCAGGATAGGTCAGTCAGTTACCTAGGCAAAACTGGACATCTTAGGTAGACGTTTCTAAGATTAAAGGCGCGCGCGGACTCCTATGGAAAAAGGGGTCATCTCTCATCGTCAAGATTGTGAGAGAGTGTCCTGATTCTCCATTTTGTCAAAACATAAAAAAGAAATATGGTGTTAAATGGGTACCATTTTTCTACGTGCGGGATGAGAAGTGGGGTTTCCCGAAAGAAGGGAGTTTTAGTATAACAAAGCTGGAGATGTTAAAGGAGAAAATAGAAGCTGCAAAAAATGAGGTAGGAATGAAGAACAAAATTATGAGAAAGGATTTAGAAGAGATAGATGGTCACAAAGAAAGCTGGAAAATGTGGATGAAGGAAGTATGTCTGACATAGGGAATGACAACAGACAGTGAGAGAAATGTCTAAATGTTCAGAAACAAAGTTAGGGAAAGAATGCTTTGCTACTGACACACATAAACCTTCTCCCTCTGCTCCATCTATATATGCCGAGGCAAAAAGTGAGCTGACAGCCCTCCAGCACAAGCACAATGAAGCACGTATGCCTTCCGACCTCCACCAGCACCACCTCCCCCACCCCCGTCATATGGATCGATATCTTCAACAACCAAGGAACAGGAGGAGAGGTCCGCATCTGGAGGAACCAGATCTGAAGAGGTAATTACCCACAAACGCACAGACAGCGCTTCAGCCTCCTCTGCCTCATCATCTATGTCTGAACAAATGCTCTCACCCAGTCACACATACACAGGAATCGAGTACCGGCCTGATCCAGCTGACAGTACAACTATGGTAACACCACAACCAACAAACCCATTCCACCCATTCTTGCTGCACCCTAACTACAATATGCCTATGGTTGAGTATCCAGGTCCAACAGGTCCCATACGAGTCCACAGAAGATGGACAGATGATGGAAAACATCTTCCCTCCCTGGAATCTGGTGGGCGCCGGTTTGGTGAGGCCTTGGTGTCTTTCTGCAGAAACTGGAATCCCATGTCTCGCACGAGTTACGACGACTACTGAAGAACAGACTCACCAGCAACTAGTTCCAGGAAATCGTCACCAACCTGGATGGTGACTATCACCAAGAACAATCAGAGTGGAGTGCAGCTGGAGCATATGAGAGGTGGGTTGTTGGAATCAGCACAACTATTGAACTTGCGTTCCCACAGAAAGTCTGCATGACAATCATCCAACAATGCACACAATATAAAGAAGAAAACACATATTGTCACAGACTGTGTGGTGTGTTTGAACAATATTGAGGCATTCCCAAACCTAACGATATGGCTAGGGAAAATCACGAAACAGCGTATGAAAGTCATCCGAAAAAGTTGTTTCTTGAGTGGTCTCCGCTGTAGTGTTCGCCACAGTGTCCACAGTTCCTGCGTTGGCTGGAAGGATCAATGTCTGAAGGAGATCCGTAGACATGTCAAACATGCCGAGGAGCGGCAAAGGAAGGAATCAAGGAACTCCAGAAACATGAGTTGTACAACGCTTCTCTAACGATGATGCAAAGTGTTGTTGACCAACATGGAGGCCGCGGACGTGGCCGGGGAGGCAGGCGAGGTGAAGGAAGAGGACAAATACAAGAAAATAATGCAACGTATGACCAGGATGAATGTTTCTACTGCAAGGAAAAAGGACACTGGGCCAGAAATTGCCACAAAAAGAAACAAGAAGAGCAAGGAACATCCAAATTTGCCTCTGACTTACTGCCTAATGCATTCATCGTTTCATCTGAGGGGGAAGGTAATGCACCACACACAGATGTTTGCAAGGAATAAATGCTTGGCACTGATACACTGCTTTCCATGCTGTTAGGGACCATTGATGGGTAAGAAAAAGAACAGGATTTCAAAACCACACCCACTTACAACCTATTGTCATCTGAAGCGTATAAAAGAATGCTATTGTTTGCATGGTAAAAGGTACCCCAGTAACTTTTTTGGTTGATTCTGGCCCCACAAATTCCATAATCAGATTCTCTGAGCTCAAACCCACTGACATAAAACTCAGTGGCAGGTATACCAGGTCAGTTAGCGCTACGGGAGATTCAGTTTAAGAGAAATACTCTACTCCCATGATTTGTGAGTGGATGAGGAATTGATAACAAGTAAACATTCCTTTTTGATTTCTGATGTTTGTCTAAATTTGTTGGACCATGATTTCATGTGCACATTTAACATTGACAGAAACCGAATGTGCGGCTGCGGTTTGTCTGACTGAGAAACACCTCAAATTTTATGACATATACGGTTCACTCCCACACATCTCCATTTCAAAACCTGGAGAGATTTAAGCCCATTTGTTAATCGATGTGTGCGTGCCTCAGATTGGACTCCCATGCCAGAAAATGGTGCATGTTATTCTCAATCTCGGGGGGCATTTAAAAGACCACTACAAACTAAAATAAATTGCTTGTACTCTGTGTATCTTTTTGAAAAAGATAATTCACATCACCTCACTGCCTGCAGTCCCAGTGACATTTCCCCACTTTTGAATCAGGTTCCCCCTGAATTATGGGCAAACCGCAAATACGATGTGGGTCTGATTAAAAAAAAAAAACTGTGATCCTGTTCAGATCACCCTAAAATCTGATTACAGACCTGTGGTGAAACAATATCCCTTGAAGAAGGAAGCCATTGAAGGCATCCCCCCTGTTTTTCACTCTGTACTAAAAGCAGGAGTTAATTCAAATCAATACAATTTTATTTTATTTATAAGCACCATATCATAACAAAAGTTATCTCATGACACTTTTAATGCAGATCAGGTCTAGACTGTACTCTTTATAATATTAATTTCAGAGACCCAACACTGTTATTGTTCCCTGTGAGGACTCTCCAGTACAGACTCCTATTTTTCCTGTAAAAAAAATCAGAACTTAAGGCCAACCAGATGAATAGCGTTTCGTTCAAGACCTGCAAGCTGTTAATGCTGCAGTCTCTTCACCTGCTTCAAATGTTCTAAATCCTTACACAATCACCTTACAGGTTCCAGAGGGCTTTCAGTATTTCTCTGTGGTTGATTTGTCTAATGTGTTCTTCTCTGTTCCAGTTCATAAAGATTCACAGTTCTGGTTTACATTCCTGTTTGATGGTAAACGTTACACTTTACACTAGAATGTGTCAAGGCTTCACTTCTCTCCATCTCCATCCAGCTTCAGGACAATGCATATGTTGATGACCTACTTATCACATCTCCCACTAAGGAGCAGTGCGAGACGGATACTGTTGCCCTCCTGCAACACCTGTGTTGGGAAGGACACAAAGCTAGCCTGGGTAAGCTACAGTTCGTACAGCAGGAGGTCACCTTTTTGGGTCACGCGTTAACCCCAAACGGCAAGTCTCTCTCTCCAGAATGCATATCTGCTATTGTCAACACACCTAAACCACTCACAAAGAAACAAGCTATGTCTTTTTTGGGCATGGGTTATGGGCTGCAACCATTTCATTCCTAACTTCTCTGTGCTTGAACGTCCTTTAAGATATCACACATGCTAGGGGCCTCACAACCTCCTCCAAAATCACCTGGACACCTGAGGCTAAGACATCTTTCGTTAACTTGAAGAAAGCTCTACAGTCTGCTCCAACTTTAGGGGTTCCAAATCCTGATAAACCTTTCGTTCAGTGTGTGGATGAAAAGGAGGGATGTATGACAAGTGTTCTGTTACAAAAACACAGATCACGTTTAAAGCCTTTTGCTTATTTTTCATGCACTCTTGATCCTGTTGCTAAGGCTCTACCTCATTGTCTGAGATGGAGAGCCACACAGTTGTGAAGCTAAAGTTCAACACGTATGTACACCACGACCTGATCTTTCAGATACACCCCTGAACAACCCTAAGAAGAGAAGAGATACTTTATTAATCCCTCAACGAGGAAATTCTTTTTTCACTCAGTTTATTTTACATGCATTTTTAACCCCGAACACACATACAAGGGGGCTCATAGACATGAAATGTGGCGAGAGATGGTGGAGTGATGGGCAGCCCCAAGAGGAGCAATTGCGAGCATTGCAAGCAATTTTGGGGGTCTTTGGTCTTGCTCAAGGGCACCTCGGCAGTGCCCAGGAGGTGAACTGGCACCCCTCCAGCTACCAGTCCACCTTCCATACTATGGTCCATGTTGGACTTGAACCGGCCACCTTCCGGTTCCCAAGCCAAGTCTCTACAGACTGAGCTCCTGCCACCCCTCAGCTACTGCCGCCCCTGACCTAGTTTTCTATGTGGATGGGTCTGCATCAAGGGACCCAGACACAGGACAATGTCAGCCTGGTTATGCTGTTGTTGATGATCATGGTGTTGTACAATCTTCTCCTCTGCCTTCTCATTACTCAGCACAGGCAGCAGAGCTGGTGGCCTTGACAGAAGCATGCAAATTGGCAGAAGGTAAAACAGTGACTGTCTACACCGACTCAAGGTATGCCTTTGGTGTCTTCCACGATGTTGGAGCCTTGTGGAAACACAGAAAATTTCTAAAATCTGTTTGCAAACCAATTTTGCATCATGATAAGATATCTGGTTTGTTTGAGGCTATTTTGCTTCCGAAACAGAACTCTGTCTGTAAATGTGCAGCACATACATCATCTGAGGATGTGATTTCCAGAGGGGGTGCTCGAGCAGATGTAGCTGCCAAAGTAGCGGCTCGACTTCCTGTTAATGTCAAACATGAAACCACTGCCCTATTGTCACATTCTGTTGCTTCTCTTTCTGATATCAGCTATTTTGTTACACCAGCAGAGAAGAAGCTGTGGACTCAGAATAACTGCTATCAAAAGGAGGGTGTGTGGTATGGACCAGATGATAAACCGTGTCTGCCAAAGAAATTGTATCCATGCTTTGCCAAACTCTCACATGGGTTGGATCATGTCTCAAAAGCAGGTATGTGCGTAGTCATTCGGGCTTATTGTTTTCAATTTGTGCCATATTGGATTTTCCGCCATTTTGAATTTTATCAAAAACCTTCAAAAAGCATTTCAGGTCACGCAGATTGTCCAATTTCCACAGGACTTGACACATAGAATCTTCAGACCAAGCCGCGCAAAAGTTATCATGTGGATTTTTTAATTTCGCTTCCGTTTGCCCGTAGCAGCCGATCAAACTCAGCGGCAATGCCGCCAAACAGGAAGTGAGGCCATATCTCGTCAACCGTTTGATGTTTTAATTTCAAACTTCTAAGACAGACTCAGGACCACTTCTTTGAGACGTCCAAGAATTTTGGTGACCTTTGACCTTTGGGGGGGCGCTATAAGTAGCAAAAATGCATTTTCACTCATATCTTCATATTTATTTGGACTTTAACCTTAATTGCAGTATTGACTGATACTCTCAGACATCCCAGTACGTTTGGTAAAGGACTGTGTGCATTTGCATAAAAATTCAGAGGCCATTTCAGCGGTGAAGCCGCCAAACAGGAAGTGAGGCCATATCTCGGCAACCGTTTGATGTTTTGACTTCAAACTTGTAAGACCACTTTTTTGAGAGGCCCAAGAATTTTGGTGACCTTTGACCTTTTGGGGGCGCTATAATTAGCAAAATTGCATTTTCACTCATATCTTCATATTGCTTTGGACCTTAATTCAACCTTAATTCAGTATCAGTCAATATAAAGTATTGACTGATACTCTGAGACATCCCTGTACATTTAGTAAAGGACTATGTAATACATACATGAAGATTTGGCTGCCATTTTGAATTTAGTCAAAAACACGCTTATGATTACAGATGGGACACACTTTGTCTGACATGAAACCTGGTGGATATGGTCACAGGAAGTGAGCCAATATCTCTGCGATGCATTGATGTATCGACGCCAAACTTGGTGTATGGACTCATGACACCTTCCTGAGCAGGCATGGGCTTGCCTGCTATGCTGCTAGCCCCCCCCCCCCCCCCCCCCATTGCTGCTTGCAGCTATATTTCATATATATATATATATTTCATATTCAGTTAATTCAGTCTGTAATGATACAATAATAATTTATTGTATCATTACAGGCTGAATTAACTGAATGAAAATAAATAGTTGTCCATACTATAATAACCCAAATTATATTTTATGTGAAAAACTCTACTTTGTTTCATAGACCACTTAATAAAACAAAACATATAAAACTGATCTGTCATTTATTATCTACTAATTTTGCATTGTCAAATGAAAACGAAATGATTTATTGGTAGCTGGATATATGGCTTTTTTTTTTTTTTTTTTTGCTAGTGTCTGACTACAACATATTAATAAAACGGTAGATGATACAAGAATATGCTGAAATACTAAATGTAATCTATTTATAATAGTAATCCCTTATTATCGAGTTCAGGTACTACTTTTTCCTACTTCTGAATACAGTCAAAATATACTTGGCTGCTATGACAAAGTTAACAATTTAATCTTCAGTAAAAGTCATATTAAATAATACAAACACACACACAGAAGCTGCACAGCGTAGGCGCCAGAAGATCTGACCTATAACTAGGGGTCAGAGAAAAAAATCGATTCATGCAAGAATGTCAATTCTAATCATCTACGATTCTGAATCGATTCATAAACTTCAAAAATTGATTTTTTATTAACGTTTCCCTTGTCTCTCTGCGCACCCTCATAAGCTTCCGTACACAGCGTTGCTGCACAACTCGCTGTGAAGAGCGGCGGCGGCAGCGTCCACTGTTGGCGTCTCTCTTTTTAATATGCACTGATTAAACTCAAATTTTGCAACGGATAGCCTGAGTAAGTAAGGACGTACCGTTTTTATAGTGACAAAAGAAGTATCTGGTTAGCTCTGCCTTCGCCTCCACACTGACTCCGCTGAACGTGCACGCGCGTGCACACACCGCATGTCGGGGCCACGGATGATCGGCGGTGATCAGAGCAATTTGTGGTTATTATCAGTACAAGCAGACTGAATCACAACTTTAATGAGTGCGGGTCAGTTTGACATTATTGTCAGTCTGTTAGAAAAACATTTAATTCTATTAAAATCGAAAAGTAATATTTATGGCCTATAGGTTGTAAAAATAATAGTCATTAAAGTTGCTGGCTGGACTTAATTGTGTAGTGGCTATATGGCCGGCAGCCGGCGCTTGTGGAAAGCTCTGCTATGCACTGTAGCACAAATGGATGGATGGACGGACACACTCATACACAAATGCTGCTCAAAGAATGTAGTAGTTGAATGTTTTGCATTGTTGTGCTGCTGAACACTTTTACAGACACTGTTATAAAAATATAGTCTTGCTGAGAAGAGGCAAATGTATAGTTGTGATTTTCTAAATGAACACATGGGACTAGCTGTTGTATTACAAGGCATCTGAAATACTTGTTTGTTTTTGGGCCAGTTTAGGAAATCTACAGTCATTTATTTGTGAAAAGATCACCAATTATTGTTGTCAATTTTAAGATGCAAGTTTTTGGATCTTGTGTATTCTCAACTGTGTGGAAAACGGTTTGACACTGTTCTTAAATCAGCCTTTCTGAGAGATACATTGAGAAACTATGACACAGCTATCTGAAATAGTCAATTGTTATTGGTCAGTTAATCTGTAGATCGCTATTGTCAGCTATTGGGGCGGCTGTGGCTCAGAGGGAGAGCGGTCGTCCACTAATCAGATGATCAGCAGTTCCATCCCCGGTTCCTCCAGTCTACATGAAGTGTCCTTGGGAAAGATACTGAACCGAACTGATGTGTCTGAATGGTTAGTTGGCACCTTGCATAGCAGCTAATGTCAGTGTATGAATGTGAATGAGATATGTAGTGTAAAAGAGCTTTGAGTGGTTGAAGTTGGACATTAATAAATGGATTTTTTTTCAGCATTTTTAAGTTTCCTTGATATATATGTGTGTCTGTGCGCGTGCGCATGCACATGTGCGTGTGTCTCCACAATTGCTCTAGTATTGCCCATTTTTTGTTCCAATTGAGAAATAAATGAGACATCTCAGTTAAGTCTCAAGTATGGCTCCTGTTGCTAATTGCCCTATCTCACTTACTGCTCCTAGTGAATTTTTGGAGAAACAAAAGAGAAACATATCAGATAAAATAGAAATCAACATGAGGCTGAAATGAGAATCTCAATTTTGTCTCTTGAGCTGTAGAAGAGCAACCTTTGAGCAGTAAATTTTCCCTCTGGGATGGCACAAGTGTTTAAGTTTTGACCTCAAAACTGTTCTTACTATCCACAAGCAGGTGGCGCCATTGAACGAAATCAAAATCAGACAATTAAGACGAAACTGAGCAAATGCTGCTAGGAAGCAGGCTTGTCATGGCCTAAAGCACTGCCTATTGTTTTGATGTACATGAGCGACTTAACCTGTCCCCTTTTGAGATCCTGTTCGCAGCCACCTCGAGTGGGAACAGAGCCACCTGGACATCAGATGGACACCACTCTCTGCGAGGACCAACTGGTAACGTATTGCATATTCTTAACCAAATCTTTTTGTGACATTAGACAACAGGTTGCCAGTGCACAACCCTCAGCTGCCTCAGATCCTCTGCATGACATTAAGCCTGGAGATTTTGTGGTGGTAAAGAACTTCAGGAGAAAGTCGTAGAGACATCATCGCTGGTTAGGACCATTCCAAGTCCTCCTGGTCACTCACACTGCTGTGAAGGTCGCAGAACTTGCTACCTGGATTCACGCAACACACTGCAGAAGAGTTCCACCCCCTGGGGGCACAACCACAGCGACAGTAGGAGAATAATCAGTGATGTGCTAGTAACCTCTCACTGTAGAGTAGGCATACAGACGTGCCAAGGCCACACATAAATTCACACACACACGGCCAGAAGAAGATGACTTCAACTTCAGAAGATGGAGAGACCACGCCCATGGCATCCGTTCAGACATACAGGCCTCTGTGGCATCAGAGGAACTGTAAGCATTATCATACTGTTAACCCTTCTTTTTACAGGTCCCATTCTGTGATGGGAAACTTAAATTCCGACTCCTGTGATGATGATACCATTTTGTAAATTAAGTTGGTCAATTTCTGATTATGATGATGTGTTTTGAATCCTTGTGAACTGACAAATTTGATGTTGTTGAGAAGTTGATTTTTTTATATTATATTCATTGATACTTATAGTGTGATTTTTATAATCAAAAGGAGGGAAATGTAATGGAAAATTTATATTACATGATTGTGTTTTCTTTTTTATAACCATATATGGTCATGTTTGATCTCAGTAATATTCTGAAACGTTTTTTAACAATAAAACTGTGTGGTCATGTTTGATCTCAGTAATATTCTGAAACGTTTTTTAACAATAAAACTGTGTGCGTTATAGTCTTGTTTGGTTTTACTCAGTACCTTTTAGTTAAATATTTCTCATTATGCAAGTTGTTTGTAGCAGTGGATGTTTCATGTATAAACTTGACCTTGGGCCTTGACCAAGGTCAGGCAGAGCTTGTTAGTGAGGTTTGATAGTGATGAGTACATTCCATTGTAGTAATACTTCTAGAAGTGAATAAGAATCAGTGTGGGACTGCCTCACTCTGAACATATTCTGCAGACTGTCTTCTGCATTTGTAGAACTGTTCCTCTTGCAAAAATAAAATGACAAAACCTTTAAGGACCAATTGATTGACTCAAGATCTTTATTTTTGTGTATTGGTGGGTGTTTTCCAGAAAATTTCAGCAACAAGTCTCTGATGTGTTATAAGTACTGTTATGTTCTGTATACCTGGAAAACATATGTATGAGATGTAAAATGCTGATGGGATGACACTGAATCAATAAAAAAGTTAAATTTTAAAAAAAGAAACCCTATCATCTTTTGGCACAAACTGAGTTCAGACATGAGTGAAAACATGTTTGCCATAAAATACATCATATTCTACTTGTTTCCAAGCAAGAAACTTGATTAACAGCGAAGTTGAAAGAGAATGGCAGCTAAATCTAGATTACTCACAGTGAGAAACGTGAAGAACACTGACCTTTTGGCCAAAACTGGATCATTAGTGCCTGAGAAATCTGAAGGCTGCATGACCAAGTATGCGGGTGGAACAAAAAGCTGGTGAGTCTACATTACTTGCACCTCTCACCAGAGTACAAGGCAACCCACTGATAGGTCTCCCCCTCCCAACAGCAAAGCTAAAACTGTCATCTGTAGCACTGTGCTCAGCCATTTTCCCAGTAACATGTCATTTTTTCTGTACACGTATCTATACACAATACAATATACTGAGATGACAAATTTACTCTCAAAACAGCAGATATAAAATAACTGAATTAGAAACAACAGTCTGACTCTGCATTGTGTAGTTAATAATGGACATCTGTTGTTTTGCCAGTTGGATTGGGGTTTATTCTGTGTACAACACAATGATCAGTTCAGCAACATTTGTTCCCACACGCACACCTCTCCTCAGCATAGCATACGTTACTCAATAACACATTTAGTGTTCTTATTAAAACAATCAATAAATCAAAATACATTTCAATCAAATAATACAAAATCAAACACATTTTTCCCACCAACAGACAGCAAATGTTTATATTTTATTAATAAATGTCTTACACTGAAAACATGAACATACAGAGTTTACTGAGTTTACTGAAAACTACTCAAACCTTCTCTCTCTCTCTCTCTCTCTCTGTCTCTCTCTCTCCCTCCTCATCCCCATCACCATCACCATCTGTAAACATACATGTCTCATTAATGCATGTTAATGCATGTTACTAACTAAACTTCTTCCCCGGAGTTTCTGTGCACTCTCGTCCGGCAGGTTCTCCTGGATCGTAGCTGCTGCTGTGGTCCTGCACTACGTCCACTACTTATATTATTGCTGTCATTGTTGTTGTACTCTGTATACTGTAATCATTTTATCATTCATTGTAATTGTACAATATGTTCCTGTTGATTTGTTATGTACATGTGACATCTATTGCACGTCTGTCCATCCTGGGAGAGGGATCCCTCCTCTGTGGTTTCTTCCATTTTTTTTTCCCTGTTAAAGGGTTTTTTGTGGGCAAGTTTTTTCTCACTGGAACCGAGGGTCTAAGGACAGAGGGTGTCACTCCCTGTACAGATTGTAAAGCCCTTTGAGGCAAAATGTGTTTGGTGAATTTGGGCTATACAAATAAAAATTTGATTTGATTTGATTTGATACTGTTGTGAATTTCCGTGGCTGCCGAAGTCGGTCTGTGGATGCTTGAAAAGAAAAGAGCCACAACTCGACTTGACTTGAATAATTAAGACTTTATTCAAAGAAACAAGTGAGTTTGAGATGCATCTCCTGTTTCAAAACCTTCAAATCTCCATGCCGAATCCCCTCCGCGAGTCTCCCTGGGCTCTTTTATACCCACCAGAAAACCCCCAACAAACATTCTGCATTGTCTTGTTACAACATACTGTACTGTGTCTGTTTAACTTAATCAGAAAGAGATGACAAAAGGTCCTGACACAGAGCCCCTCAAGGTGAGATAAGGTCCTGACACAGAGCCAATCAAGTAGAGGAAGGTATAAACTTCAACAGAACTTCCTGCCATTTCCTTAAGAGAGGTCATCAATACTTTAGGATGTTTATTCTTCCTGAAGAGAGGAGCCAAATTCTATAGACTGATTAATCTTCACACAGAAAAGAATCATTACAAATTCTCACAACTACCAAAATAAAATTAACAAAATTAAAGCTCCCCAAAATAAATACACACAAAAACAGGTTTATACAAAAAGAAAAAAACTAAATATGAATACAAACATGGACTTTTGGTTAAATCTAACTGTAAGAACACCTCTGATACATCCAGAGTAATATTTCTCATAACTGACGACCTGACGCTTTTATTTGTCGTTTGTATCTATTTGCTGATGTGCAGCGCTTGCAATCACAGTGCTCTTCTCTGTTATGTTGACGGTGTTGATGTTATGAGACACTGCAATAGTGCGCTATTGTGTAGGGAAATGAAACCCAAGAAAGGACAATTTTGACAGACAGAATGAGCAAATGAAACAATAAAAGAGCAACGCATTTATCTAATTTTTGATTGGAGGCGGGCTATGGCGCAAGCTACTTTTCAGAGGGCGTTTGTTTCATTTCACTTAAAGAAAAATGTAGAAACATATTTTCCTCTCTTCACTAGGCTATTCCTGAATTCAGTAATATTCGGGTACAATGTGTTTGCGCAGATAAAAAAAAAAAAAAAAGAAGAAGATATAGCTGCCATTCTCTTCCAGATCCACTGGTTTACATGTTTCTTGCTCTGAAATGCGTAGAATAGAAGATGTTTGACGGCAAACGTGGTTTCACTCGTTTCCAACACCAGTCTTGGATGTTATGGCACTTTTCCTCTTCCAGGCGCACAGTTTCTTGCTCAGGAGTGTGCAGAATACAAGATTATGTATGGCATGGTTTCCCTTGTCTGCAGCATCGATTTTGGACGTTATGGGACGTTTATGCTTTCGTGTGCACGTCTTTCTCCCAGCCTCCAGAAGTACTGATTCACAAGTTTCTTGCTCAGGAGTGTGCAGAATAGAAGATTATCTGTGGTGTGCAGTCAGGTGAGGCAGGGTAGGCAGTGCCTCACCTAGGCTAATGAGAAAAAAGAAAAAGAAATTAAAATTATATAATTTAATTTTAAAAAAATATTTTTATATATTTTTATAATTTTGTTTTGATTGTTGATTTAATGTTGTAAAAATAAATAAATAAACGTGAAATGTTTTGTTTTAACGGTATAAGTAATGCCACTACTCAGGAGAGCTTGTTTTCAAAGCTGGGGGCTGAGGCAGACTCAACCTCTGCCTCTCTGCCCCGTGTGAAATGAACACAAACAGTTTAGGAGGTTCGCGCATGCGTAGTCTGTTCTCACGCTGTCTTCAATGGGCATCATGAGGTACAACGCTTCTCTGCCTCCACAGTCCGAGTCGGGACATGTCGGGGACATGTCAATCCCGACATGTCATCTCATTTTCAACCTTGACTTTTGAGGGGGGAAATCATTTTAACTGGGAAACCAACCCCTGAACAAAAGGATTTAATCCAAAGGAAGGGACAAAAAATTGTGAGGACTTTCCAAACAGATTGGTATAAAAAGAAAGACTGGTTGTGTGGATGTAGCCAGGCCAGCAAGCTGTTCTGCTGTGTACTTGACGACATCACTGTGCAAATGAAGGCCAGATTAGAAAATTTAAATGAGCTTGCTTTCCTTGGCTTAATTGACAGCAAGAAATTTGCAGAGATGTCAGCTAATTTTGACACTGATAATCTGAAAAGCCTGTCAAAATACGCACGATTCTTTGATCTGGTTAGATTTACAGTCTGATTTGGTGGGATTATACTGTTCACAAATGATCCAAGGAATGTCACCTGTACAGCTGTTTTCTTTTTGAGAGACAATGACCTTCAGGAGACTGTACCAGAGGACACAAAGTTATTGAAGCTGGTCTTAACGATACCTGCTACCACTGCATCTGTGGAGAGGACATTTTCGGCTTTAAAGCGGCTTTAAACCTTACAGCCGTAATAGGATGGAGCCTTATCTCAGCGCGTAAAGGCGTTTGTGTACACGAAAGCATAAACGTGCCATAACGTCCGAAATCGATGCTGCAGAGCATCCAAACCACCTTTGCCATACACAATCCTGGCCCCTGCACACGCCTGAGCAGGAAACTTGTGGATCAGAGGCTCTGGAGGGGCCCGGCGGACCTCCCGTTTCAGGCCGGGCCGCGAGGCTCCTTCGCCGGCCAGCCTCGCCAGCCGTGCCCGGGCAGGTGTCGGGGGGCCATAACATCCGAAATCGGGGTTGGAAGCAAGTCAAACCACCTGGGCCGTAAAATATCTTCTACTCTGCACCTCTCAGAGCAAGGAAGCTGCAAATCAGGGCCTCTGGAGGAGCACGGCAGCCTCTCCATCCTTTTTATGGCCGCAAACGCCTTATCTCAGCGCGTAAAGGCGTTTGTGTACACGAAAGCATAAACATGCCATAACGTCCGAAATCGATGCTGCAGAGCATCCAAACCACCTTTGCCATACACAATCCTGGCCCCTGCACACGCCTGAGCAGGAAACTTGTGGATCAGAGGCTCTGGAGGGGCCCGGCGGACCTCCCGTTTCAGGACGGGCCGCGAGGCTCCTTCGCCGGCCAGCCTCGCCAGCCGTGCCCGGGCAGGTGTCGGGGGGCCATAACATCCGAAATCGGGGTTGGAAGCAAGTCAAACCACCTGGGCCGTAAAATATCTTCTACTCTGCACCTCTCAGAGCAAGGAAGCTGCAAATCAGGGCCTCTGGAGGAGCACGGCAGCCTCTCCATCCTTTTTATGGCCGCAAACGCCTTATCTCAGCGCGTAAAGGCGTTTGTGTACACGAAAGCATAAACGTGCCATAACGTCCGAAATCGATGCTGCAGAGCATCCAAACCACCTTTGCCATACACAATCCTGGCCCCTGCACACGCCTGAGCAGGAAACTTGTGGATCAGAGGCTCTGGAGGGGCCCGGCGGACCTCCCGTTTCAGGCCGGGCCGCGAGGCTCCTTCGCCGGCCAGCCTCGCCAGCCGTGCCCGGGCAGGTGTCGGGGGGCCATAACATCCGAAATCGGGGTTGGAAGCAAGTCAAACCACCTGGGCCGTAAAATATCTTCTACTCTGCACCTCTCAGAGCAAGGAAGCTGCAAATCAGGGCCTCTGGAGGAGCACGGCAGCCTCTCCATCCTTTTTATGGCCGCAAACGCCTTATCTCAGCGCGTAAAGGCGTTTGTGTACACGAAAGCATAAACGTGCCATAACGTCCGAAATCGATGCTGCAGAGCATCCAAACCACCTTTGCCATACACAATCCTGGCCCCTGCACACGCCTGAGCAGGAAACTTGTGGATCAGAGGCTCTGGAGGGGCCCGGCGGACCTCCCGTTTCAGGCCGGGCCGCGAGGCTCCTTCGCCGGCCAGCCTCGCCAGCCGTGCCCGGGCAGGTGTCGGGGGGCCATAACATCCGAAATCGGGGTTGGAAGCAAGTCAAACCACCTGGGCCGTAAAATATCTTCTACTCTGCACCTCTCAGAGCAAGGAAGCTGCAAATCAGGGCCTCTGGAGGAGCACGGCAGCCTCTCCATCCTTTTTATGGCCGCAAACGCCTTATCTCAGCGCGTAAAGGCGTTTGTGTACACGAAAGCATAAACGTGCCATAACGTCCGAAATCGATGCTGCAGAGCATCCAAACCACCTTTGCCATACACAATCCTGGCCCCTGCACACGCCTGAGCAGGAAACTTGTGGATCAGAGGCTCTGGAGGGGCCCGGCGGACCTCCCGTTTCAGGCCGGGCCGCGAGGCTCCTTCGCCGGCCAGCCTCGCCAGCCGTGCCCGGGCAGGTGTCGGGGGGCCATAACATCCGAAATCGGGGTTGGAAGCAAGTCAAACCACCTGGGCCGTAAAATATCTTCTATTCTGCACCTCTCAGAGCAAGGAAGCTGCAAATCAGGGCCTCTGGAGGAGCACGGCAGCCTCTCCATCCTTTTTATGGCCGCAAACGCCTTATCTCAGCGCGTAAAGGCGTTTGTGTACACGAAAGCATAAACGTGCCATAACGTCCGAAATCGATGCTGCAGAGCATCCAAACCACCTTTGCCATACACAATCCTGGCCCCTGCACACGCCTGAGCAGGAAACTTGTGGATCAGAGGCTCTGGAGGGGCCCGGCGGACCTCCCGTTTCAGGCCGCGCCGCGAGGCTCCTTCGCCGGCCAGCCTCGCCAGCCGTGCCCGGGCAGGTGTCGGGGGGCCATAACATCCGAAATCGGGGTTGGAAGCAAGTCAAACCACCTGGGCCGTAAAATATCTTCTATTCTGCACCTCTCAGAGCAAGGAAGCTGCAAATCAGGGCCTCTGGAGGAGCACGGCAGCCTCTCCATCCTTTTTATGGCCGCAAACGCCTTATCTCAGCGCGTAAAGGCGTTTGTGTACACGAAAGCATAAACGTGCCATAACGTCCGAAATCGATGCTGCAGAGCATCCAAACCACCTTTGCCATACACAATCCTGGCCCCTGCACACGCCTGAGCAGGAAACTTGTGGATCAGAGGCTCTGGAGGGGCCCGGCGGACCTCCCGTTTCAGGCCGGGCCGCGAGGCTCCTTCGCCGGCCAGCCTCGCCAGCCGTGCCCGGGCAGGTGTCGGGGGGCCATAACATCCGAAATCGGGGTTGGAAGCAAGTCAAACCACCTGGGCCGTAAAATATCTTCTATTCTGCACCTCTCAGAGCAAGGAAGCTGCAAATCAGGGCCTCTGGAGGAGCACGGCAGCCTCTCCATCCTTTTTATGGCCGCAAACGCCTTATCTCAGCGCGTAAAGGCGTTTGTGTACACGAAAGCATAAACGTGCCATAACGTCCGAAATCGATGCTGCAGAGCATCCAAACCACCTTTGCCATACACAATCCTGGCCCCTGCACACGCCTGAGCAGGAAACTTGTGGATCAGAGGCTCTGGAGGGGCCCGGCGGACCTCCCGTTTCAGGCCGGGCCGCGAGGCTCCTTCGCCGGCCAGCCTCGCCAGCCGTGCCCGGGCAGGTGTCGGGGGGCCATAACATCCGAAATCGGGGTTGGAAGCAAGTCAAACCACCTGGGCCGTAAAATATCTTCTATTCTGCACCTCTCAGAGCAAGGAAGCTGCAAATCAGGGCCTCTGGAGGAGCACGGCAGCCTCTCCATCCTTTTTATGGCCGCAAACGCCTTATCTCAGCGCGTAAAGGCGTTTGTGTACACGAAAGCATAAACGTGCCATAACGTCCGAAATCGATGCTGCAGAGCATCCAAACCACCTTTGCCATACACAATCCTGGCCCCTGCACACGCCTGAGCAGGAAACTTGTGGATCAGAGGCTCTGGAGGGGCCCGGCGGACCTCCCGTTTCAGGCCGGGCCGCGAGGCTCCTTCGCCGGCCAGCCTCGCCAGCCGTGCCCGGGCAGGTGTCGGGGGGCCATAACATCCGAAATCGGGGTTGGAAGCAAGTCAAACCACCTGGGCCGTAAAATATCTTCTATTCTGCACCTCTCAGAGCAAGGAAGCTGCAAATCAGGGCCTCTGGAGGAGCACGGCAGCCTCTCCATCCTTTTTATGGCCGCAAACGCCTTATCTCAGCGCGTAAAGGCGTTTGTGTACACGAAAGCATAAACGTGCCATAACGTCCGAAATCGATGCTGCAGAGCATCCAAACCACCTTTGCCATACACAATCCTGGCCCCTGCACACGCCTGAGCAGGAAACTTGTGGATCAGAGGCTCTGGAGGGGCCCGGCGGACCTCCCGTTTCAGGCCGGGCCGCGAGGCTCCTTCGCCGGCCAGCCTCGCCAGCCGTGCCCGGGCAGGTGTCGGGGGGCCATAACATCCGAAATCGGGGTTGGAAGCAAGTCAAACCACCTGGGCCGTAAAATATCTTCTATTCTGCACCTCTCAGAGCAAGGAAGCTGCAAATCAGGGCCTCTGGAGGAGCACGGCAGCCTCTCCATCCTTTTTATGGCCGCAAACGCCTTATCTCAGCGCGTAAAGGCGTTTGTGTACACGAAAGCATAAACGTGCCATAACGTCCGAAATCGATGCTGCAGAGCATCCAAACCACCTTTGCCATACACAATCCTGGCCCCTGCACACGCCTGAGCAGGAAACTTGTGGATCAGAGGCTCTGGAGGGGCCCGGCGGACCTCCCGTTTCAGGCCGGGCCGCGAGGCTCCTTCGCCGGCCAGCCTCGCCAGCCGTGCCCGGGCAGGTGTCGGGGGGCCATAACATCCGAAATCGGGGTTGGAAGCAAGTCAAACCACCTGGGCCGTAAAATATCTTCTATTCTGCACCTCTCAGAGCAAGAAAGCTGCAAATCAGGGCCTCTGGAGGAGCACGGCAGCCTCTCCATCCTTTTTATGGCCGCAAACGCCTTATCTCAGCGCGTAAAGGCGTTTGTGTACACGAAAGCATAAACGTGCCATAACGTCCGAAATCGATGCTGCAGAGCATCCAAACCACCTTTGCCATACACAATCCTGGCCCCTGCACACGCCTGGGCAGGAAACTTGTGGATCAGAGGCTCTGGAGGGGCCCGGCGGACCTCCCGTTTCAGGCCGGGCCGCCAGGCTCCTTCGCCGGCCAGCCTCGCCAGCCGTGCCCGGGCAGGTGTCGGGGGGCCATAACATCCGAAATCGGGGTTGGAAGCAAGTCAAACCACCTGGGCCGTAAAATATCTTCTATTCTGCACCTCTCAGAGCAAGAAAGCTGCAAATCAGGGCCTCTGGAGGAGCACGGCAGCCTCTCCATCCTTTTTATGGCCGCAAACGCCTTATCTCAGCGCGTAAAGGCGTTTGTGTACACGAAAGCATAAACGTGCCATAACGTCCGAAATCGATGCTGCAGAGCATCCAAACCACCTTTGCCATACACAATCCTGGCCCCTGCACACGCCTGGGCAGGAAACTTGTGGATCAGAGGCTCTGGAGGGGCCCGGCGGACCTCCCGTTTCAGGCCGGGCCGCGAGGCTCCTTCGCCGGCCAGCCTCGCCAGCCGTGCCCGGGCAGGTGTCGGGGGGCCATAACATCCGAAATCGGGGTTGGAAGCAAGTCAAACCACCTGGGCCGTAAAATATCTTCTATTCTGCACCTCTCAGAGCAAGAAAGCTGCAAATCAGGGCCTCTGGAGGAGCACGGCAGCCTCTCCATCCTTTTTATGGCCGCAAACGCCTTATCTCAGCGCGTAAAGGCGTTTGTGTACACGAAAGCATAAACGTGCCATAACGTCCGAAATCGATGCTGCAGAGCATCCAAACCACCTTTGCCATACACAATCCTGGCCCCTGCACACGCCTGGGCAGGAAACTTGTGGATCAGAGGCTCTGGAGGGGCCCGGCGGACCTCCCGTTTCAGGCCGGGCCGCGAGGCTCCTTCGCCGGCCAGCCTCGCCAGCCGTGCCCGGGCAGGTGTCGGGGGGCCATAACATCCGAAATCGGGGTTGGAAGCAAGTCAAACCACCTGGGCCGTAAAATATCTTCTATTCTGCACCTCTCAGAGCAAGAAAGCTGCAAATCAGGGCCTCTGGAGGAGCACGGCAGCCTCTCCATCCTTTTTATGGCCGCAAACGCCTTATCTCAGCGCGTAAAGGCGTTTGTGTACACGAAAGCATAAACGTGCCATAACGTCCGAAATCGATGCTGCAGAGCATCCAAACCACCTTTGCCATACACAATCCTGGCCCCTGCACACGCCTGGGCAGGAAACTTGTGGATCAGAGGCTCTGGAGGGGCCCGGCGGACCTCCCGTTTCAGGCCGGGCCGCGAGGCTCCTTCGCCGGCCAGCCTCGCCAGCCGTGCCCGGGCAGGTGTCGGGGGGCCATAACATCCGAAATCGGGGTTGGAAGCAAGTCAAACCACCTGGGCCGTAAAATATCTTCTATTCTGCACCTCTCAGAGCAAGAAAGCTGCAAATCAGGGCCTCTGGAGGAGCACGGCAGCCTCTCCATCCTTTTTATGGCCGCAAACGCCTTATCTCAGCGCGTAAAGGCGTTTGTGTACACGAAAGCATAAACGTGCCATAACGTCCGAAATCGATGCTGCAGAGCATCCAAACCACCTTTGCCATACACAATGCTGGCCCCTGCACACGCCTGAGCAGGAAACTTGTGGATCAGAGGCTCTGGAGGGGCCCGGCGGACCTCCCGTTTCAGGCCGGGCCGCGAGGCTCCTTCGCCGGCCAGCCTCGCCAGCCGTGCCCGGGCAGGTGTCGGGGGGCCATAACATCCGAAATCGGGGTTGGAAGCAAGTCAAACCACCTGGGCCGTAAAATATCTTCTATTCTGCACCTCTCAGAGCAAGAAAGCTGCAAATCAGGGCCTCTGGAGGAGCACGGCAGCCTCTCCATCCTTTTTATGGCCGCAAACGCCTTATCTCAGCGCGTAAAGGCGTTTGTGTACACGAAAGCATAAACGTGCCATAACGTCCGAAATCGATGCTGCAGAGCATCCAAACCACCTTTGCCATACACAATCCTGGCCCCTGCACACGCCTGAGCAGGAAACTTGTGGATCAGAGGCTCTGGAGGGGCCCGGCGGACCTCCCGTTTCAGGACGGGCCGCGAGGCTCCTTCGCCGGCCAGCCTCGCCAGCCGTGCCCAGGCAGGTGTCGGGGGGCCATAACATCCGAAATCGGGGTTGGAAGCAAGTCAAACCACCTGGGCCGTAAAATATCTTCTATTCTGCACCTCTCAGAGCAAGAAAGCTGCAAATCAGGGCCTCTGGAGGAGCACGGCAGCCTCTCCATCCTTTTTATGGCCGCAAACGCCTTATCTCAGCGCGTAAAGGCGTTTGTGTACACGAAAGCATAAACGTGCCATAACGTCCGAAATCGATGCTGCAGAGCATCCAAACCACCTTTGCCATACACAATCCTGGCCCCTGCACACGCCTGGGCAGGAAACTTGTGGATCAGAGGCTCTGGAGGGGCCCGGCGGACCTCCCGTTTCAGGCAGGGCCGCGAGGCTCCTTCGCCGGCCAGCCTCGCCAGCCGTGCCCGGGCAGGTGTCGGGGGGCCATAACATCCGAAATCGGGGTTGGAAGCAAGTCAAACCACCTGGGCCGTAAAATATCTTCTATTCTGCACCTCTCAGAGCAAGAAAGCTGCAAATCAGGGCCTCTGGAGGAGCACGGCAGCCTCTCCATCCTTTTTATGGCCGCAAACGCCTTATCTCAGCGCGTAAAGGCGTTTGTGTACACGAAAGCATAAACGTGCCATAACGTCCGAAATCGATGCTGCAGAGCATCCAAACCACCTTTGCCATACACAATCCTGGCCCCTGCACACGCCTGGGCAGGAAACTTGTGGATCAGAGGCTCTGGAGGGGCCCGGCGGACCTCCCGTTTCAGGCCGGGCCGCGAGGCTCCTTCGCCGGCCAGCCTCGCCAGCCGTGCCCGGGCAGGTGTCGGGGGGCCATAACATCCGAAATCGGGGTTGGAAGCAAGTCAAACCACCTGGGCCGTAAAATATCTTCTATTCTGCACCTCTCAGAGCAAGAAAGCTGCAAATCAGGGCCTCTGGAGGAGCACGGCAGCCTCTCCATCCTTTTTATGGCCGCAAACGCCTTATCTCAGCGCGTAAAGGCGTTTGTGTACACGAAAGCATAAACGTGCCATAACGTCCGAAATCGATGCTGCAGAGCATCCAAACCACCTTTGCCATACACAATCCTGGCCCCTGCACACGCCTGAGCAGGAAACTTGTGGATCAGAGGCTCTGGAGGGGCCCGGCGGACCTCCCGTTTCAGGCCGGGCCGCGAGGCTCCTTCGCCGGCCAGCCTCGCCAGCCGTGCCCGGGCAGGTGTCGGGGGGCCATAACATCCGAAATCGGGGTTGGAAGCAAGTCAAACCACCTGGGCCGTAAAATATCTTCTATTCTGCACCTCTCAGAGCAAGAAAGCTGCAAATCAGGGCCTCTGGAGGAGCACGGCAGCCTCTCCATCCTTTTTATGGCCGCAAACGCCTTATCTCAGCGCGTAAAGGCGTTTGTGTACACGAAAGCATAAACGTGCCATAACGTCCGAAATCGATGCTGCAGAGCATCCAAACCACCTTTGCCATACACAATCCTGGCCCCTGCACACGCCTGAGCAGGAAACTTGTGGATCAGAGGCTCTGGAGGGGCCCGGCGGACCTCCCGTTTCAGGCCGGGCCGCGAGGCTCCTTCGCCGGCCAGCCTCGCCAGCCGTGCCCGGGCAGGTGTCGGGGGGCCATAACATCCGAAATCGGGGTTGGAAGCAAGTCAAACCACCTGGGCCGTAAAATATCTTCTATTCTGCACCTCTCAGAGCAAGAAAGCTGCAAATCAGGGCCTCTGGAGGAGCACGGCAGCCTCTCCATCCTTTTTATGGCCGCAAACGCCTTATCTCAGCGCGTAAAGGCGTTTGTGTACACGAAAGCATAAACGTGCCATAACGTCCGAAATCGATGCTGCAGAGCATCCAAACCACCTTTGCCATACACAATCCTGGCCCCTGCACACGCCTGAGCAGGAAACTTGTGGATCAGAGGCTCTGGAGGGGCCCGGCGGACCTCCCGTTTCAGGACGGGCCGCGAGGCTCCTTCGCCGGCCAGCCTCGCCAGCCGTGCCCGGGCAGGTGTCGGGGGGCCATAACATCAGAAATCGGGGTTGGAAGCAAGTCAAACCACCTGGGCCGTAAAATATCTTCTATTCTGCACCTCTCAGGGCAAGAAAGCTGCAAATCAGGGCCTCTGGAGGAGCACGGCAGCCTCTCCATCCTTTTTATGGCCGCAAACGCCTTATCTCAGCGCGTAAAGGCGTTTGTGTACACGAAAGCATAAACGTGCCATAACGTCCGAAATCGATGCTGCAGAGCATCCAAACCACCTTTGCCATACACAATCCTGGCCCCTGCACACGCCTGGGCAGGAAACTTGTGGATCAGAGGCTCTGGAGGGGCCCGGCGGACCTCCCGTTTCAGGCCGGGCCGCGAGGCTCCTTCGCCGGCCAGCCTCGCCAGCCGTGCCCGGGCAGGTGTCGGGGGGCCATAACATCAGAAATCGGGGTTGGAAGCAAGTCAAACCACCTGGGCCGTAAAATATCTTCTATTCTGCACCTCTCAGGGCAAGAAAGCTGCAAATCAGGGCCTCTGGAGGAGCACGGCAGCCTCTCCATCCTTTTTATGGCCGCAAACGCCTTATCTCAGCGCGTAAAGGCGTTTGTGTACACGAAAGCATAAACGTGCCATAACGTCCGAAATCGATGCTGCAGAGCATCCAAACCACCTTTGCCATACACAATCCTGGCCCCTGCACACGCCTGAGCAGGAAACTTGTGGATCAGAGGCTCTGGAGGGGCCCGGCGGACCTCCCGTTTCAGGACGGGCCGCGAGGCTCCTTCGCCGGCCAGCCTCGCCAGCCGTGCCCGGGCAGGTGTCGGGGGGCCATAACATCCGAAATCGGGGTTGGAAGCAAGTCAAACCACCTGGGCCGTAAAATATCTTCTATTCTGCACCTCTCAGAGCAAGAAAGCTGCAAATCAGGGCCTCTGGAGGAGCACGGCAGCCTCTCCATCCTTTTTATGGCCGCAAACGCCTTATCTCAGCGCGTAAAGGCGTTTGTGTACACGAAAGCATAAACGTGCCATAACGTCCGAAATCGATGCTGCAGAGCATCCAAACCACCTTTGCCATACACAATCCTGGCCCCTGCACACGCCTGGGCAGGAAACTTGTGGATCAGAGGCTCTGGAGGGGCCCGGCGGACCTCCCGTTTCAGGCCGGGCCGCGAGGCTCCTTCGCCGGCCAGCCTCGCCAGCCGTGCCCGGGCAGGTGTCGGGGGGCCATAACATCCGAAATCGGGGTTGGAAGCAAGTCAAACCACCTGGGCCGTAAAATATCTTCTATTCTGCACCTCTCAGAGCAAGAAAGCTGCAAATCAGGGCCTCTGGAGGAGCACGGCAGCCTCTCCATCCTTTTTATGGCCGCAAACGCCTTATCTCAGCGCGTAAAGGCGTTTGTGTACACGAAAGCATAAACGTGCCATAACGTCCGAAATCGATGCTGCAGAGCATCCAAACCACCTTTGCCATACACAATCCTGGCCCCTGCACACGCCTGGGCAGGAAACTTGTGGATCAGAGGCTCTGGAGGGGCCCGGCGGACCTCCCGTTTCAGGCCGGGCCGCGAGGCTCCTTCGCCGGCCAGCCTCGCCAGCCGTGCCCGGGCAGGTGTCGGGGGGCCATAACATCCGAAATCGGGGTTGGAAGCAAGTCAAACCACCTGGGCCGTAAAATATCTTCTATTCTGCACCTCTCAGAGCAAGAAAGCTGCAAATCAGGGCCTCTGGAGGAGCACGGCAGCCTCTCCATCCTTTTTATGGCCGCAAACGCCTTATCTCAGCGCGTAAAGGCGTTTGTGTACACGAAAGCATAAACGTGCCATAACGTCCGAAATCGATGCTGCAGAGCATCCAAACCACCTTTGCCATACACAATCCTGGCCCCTGCACACGCCTGAGCAGGAAACTTGTGGATCAGAGGCTCTGGAGGGGCCCGGCGGACCTCCCGTTTCAGGCCGGGCCGCGAGGCTCCTTCGCCGGCCAGCCTCGCCAGCCGTGCCCGGGCAGGTGTCGGGGGGCCATAACATCCGAAATCGGGGTTGGAAGCAAGTCAAACCACCTGGGCCGTAAAATATCTTCTATTCTGCACCTCTCAGAGCAAGAAAGCTGCAAATCAGGGCCTCTGGAGGAGCACGGCAGCCTCTCCATCCTTTTTATGGCCGCAAACGCCTTATCTCAGCGCGTAAAGGCGTTTGTGTACACGAAAGCATAAACGTGCCATAACGTCCGAAATCGATGCTGCAGAGCATCCAAACCACCTTTGCCATACACAATCCTGGCCCCTGCACACGCCTGAGCAGGAAACTTGTGGATCAGAGGCTCTGGAGGGGCCCGGCGGACCTCCCGTTTCAGGCCGGGCCGCGAGGCTCCTTCGCCGGCCAGCCTCGCCAGCCGTGCCCGGGCAGGTGTCGGGGGGCCATAACATCCGAAATCGGGGTTGGAAGCAAGTCAAACCACCTGGGCCGTAAAATATCTTCTATTCTGCACCTCTCAGAGCAAGGAAGCTGCAAATCAGGGCCTCTGGAGGAGCACGGCAGCCTCTCCATCCTTTTTATGGCCGCAAACGCCTTATCTCAGCGCGTAAAGGCGTTTGTGTACACGAAAGCATAAACGTGCCATAACGTCCGAAATCGATGCTGCAGAGCATCCAAACCACCTTTGCCATACACAATCCTGGCCCCTGCACACGCCTGAGCAGGAAACTTGTGGATCAGAGGCTCTGGAGGGGCCCGGCGGACCTCCCGTTTCAGGACGGGCCGCGAGGCTCCTTCGCCGGCCAGCCTCGCCAGCCGTGCCCGGGCAGGTGTCGGGGGGCCATAACATCCGAAATCGGGGTTGGAAGCAAGTCAAACCACCTGGGCCGTAAAATATCTTCTATTCTGCACCTCTCAGAGCAAGAAAGCTGCAAATCAGGGCCTCTGGAGGAGCACGGCAGCCTCTCCATCCTTTTTATGGCCGCAAACGCCTTATCTCAGCGCGTAAAGGCGTTTGTGTACACGAAAGCATAAACGTGCCATAACGTCCGAAATCGATGCTGCAGAGCATCCAAACCACCTTTGCCATACACAATCCTGGCCCCTGCACACGCCTGAGCAGGAAACTTGTGGATCAGAGGCTCTGGAGGGGCCCGGCGGACCTCCCGTTTCAGGCCGGGCCGCGAGGCTCCTTCGCCGGCCAGCCTCGCCAGCCGTGCCCGGGCAGGTGTCGGGGGGCCATAACATCCGAAATCGGGGTTGGAAGCAAGTCAAACCACCTGGGCCGTAAAATATCTTCTATTCTGCACCTCTCAGAGCAAGAAAGCTGCAAATCAGGGCCTCTGGAGGAGCACGGCAGCCTCTCCATCCTTTTTATGGCCGCAAACGCCTTATCTCAGCGCGTAAAGGCGTTTGTGTACACGAAAGCATAAACGTGCCATAACGTCCGAAATCGATGCTGCAGAGCATCCAAACCACCTTTGCCATACACAATCCTGGCCCCTGCACACGCCTGAGCAGGAAACTTGTGGATCAGAGGCTCTGGAGGGGCCCGGCGGACCTCCCGTTTCAGGCCGGGCCGCGAGGCTCCTTCGCCGGCCAGCCTCGCCAGCCGTGCCCGGGCAGGTGTCGGGGGGCCATAACATCCGAAATCGGGGTTGGAAGCAAGTCAAACCACCTGGGCCGTAAAATATCTTCTATTCTGCACCTCTCAGAGCAAGAAAGCTGCAAATCAGGGCCTCTGGAGGAGCACGGCAGCCTCTCCATCCTTTTTATGGCCGCAAACGCCTTATCTCAGCGCGTAAAGGCGTTTGTGTACACGAAAGCATAAACGTGCCATAACGTCCGAAATCGATGCTGCAGAGCATCCAAACCACCTTTGCCATACACAATCCTGGCCCCTGCACACGCCTGGGCAGGAAACTTGTGGATCAGAGGCTCTGGAGGGGCCCGGCGGACCTCCCGTTTCAGGCCGGGCCGCGAGGCTCCTTCGCCGGCCAGCCTCGCCAGCCGTGCCCGGGCAGGTGTCGGGGGGCCATAACATCCGAAATCGGGGTTGGAAGCAAGTCAAACCACCTGGGCCGTAAAATATCTTCTATTCTGCACCTCTCAGAGCAAGAAAGCTGCAAATCAGGGCCTCTGGAGGAGCACGGCAGCCTCTCCATCCTTTTTATGGCCGCAAACGCCTTATCTCAGCGCGTAAAGGCGTTTGTGTACACGAAAGCATAAACGTGCCATAACGTCCGAAATCGATGCTGCAGAGCATCCAAACCACCTTTGCCATACACAATCCTGGCCCCTGCACACGCCTGGGCAGGAAACTTGTGGATCAGAGGCTCTGGAGGGGCCCGGCGGACCTCCCGTTTCAGGCCGGGCCGCGAGGCTCCTTCGCCGGCCAGCCTCGCCAGCCGTGCCCGGGCAGGTGTCGGGGGGCCATAACATCCGAAATCGGGGTTGGAAGCAAGTCAAACCACCTGGGCCGTAAAATATCTTCTATTCTGCACCTCTCAGAGCAAGAAAGCTGCAAATCAGGGCCTCTGGAGGAGCACGGCAGCCTCTCCATCCTTTTTATGGCCGCAAACGCCTTATCTCAGCGCGTAAAGGCGTTTGTGTACACGAAAGCATAAACGTGCCATAACGTCCGAAATCGATGCTGCAGAGCATCCAAACCACCTTTGCCATACACAATCCTGGCCCCTGCACACGCCTGAGCAGGAAACTTGTGGATCAGAGGCTCTGGAGGG
The DNA here is from genome assembly GCA_033000465.1 of Sciaenops ocellatus. NCBI lineage: Eukaryota > Metazoa > Chordata > Actinopteri > Sciaenidae > Sciaenops > Sciaenops ocellatus. The sequence continues at coordinate 8,246 of CP136869.1, read as the reverse complement.
GCCCGGCGGACCTCCCGTTTCAGGCCGGGCCGCGAGGCTCCTTCGCCGGCCAGCCTCGCCAGCCGTGCCCGGGCAGGTGTCGGGGGGCCATAACATCCGAAATCGGGGTTGGAAGCAAGTCAAACCACCTGGGCCGTAAAATATCTTCTATTCTGCACCTCTCAGAGCAAGAAAGCTGCAAATCAGGGCCTCTGGAGGAGCACGGCAGCCTCTCCATCCTTTTTATGGCCGCAAACGCCTTATCTCAGCGCGTAAAGGCGTTTGTGTACACGAAAGCATAAACGTGCCATAACGTCCGAAATCGATGCTGCAGAGCATCCAAACCACCTTTGCCATACACAATCCTGGCCCCTGCACACGCCTGGGCAGGAAACTTGTGGATCAGAGGCTCTGGAGGGGCCCGGCGGACCTCCCGTTTCAGGCCGCGCCGCGAGGCTCCTTCGCCGGCCAGCCTCGCCAGCCGTGCCCGGGCAGGTGTCGGGGGGCCATAACATCCGAAATCGGGGTTGGAAGCAAGTCAAACCACCTGGGCCGTAAAATATCTTCTATTCTGCACCTCTCAGAGCAAGAAAGCTGCAAATCAGGGCCTCTGGAGGAGCACGGCAGCCTCTCCATCCTTTTTATGGCCGCAAACGCCTTATCTCAGCGCGTAAAGGCGTTTGTGTACACGAAAGCATAAACGTGCCATAACGTCCGAAATCGATGCTGCAGAGCATCCAAACCACCTTTGCCATACACAATCCTGGCCCCTGCACACGCCTGGGCAGGAAACTTGTGGATCAGAGGCTCTGGAGGGGCCCGGCGGACCTCCCGTTTCAGGCCGGGCCGCGAGGCTCCTTCGCCGGCCAGCCTCGCCAGCCGTGCCCGGGCAGGTGTCGGGGGGCCATAACATCCGAAATCGGGGTTGGAAGCAAGTCAAACCACCTGGGCCGTAAAATATCTTCTATTCTGCACCTCTCAGAGCAAGAAAGCTGCAAATCAGGGCCTCTGGAGGAGCACGGCAGCCTCTCCATCCTTTTTATGGCCGCAAACGCCTTATCTCAGCGCGTAAAGGCGTTTGTGTACACGAAAGCATAAACGTGCCATAACGTCCGAAATCGATGCTGCAGAGCATCCAAACCACCTTTGCCATACACAATCCTGGCCCCTGCACACGCCTGGGCAGGAAACTTGTGGATCAGAGGCTCTGGAGGGGCCCGGCGGACCTCCCGTTTCAGGCCGGGCCGCGAGGCTCCTTCGCCGGCCAGCCTCGCCAGCCGTGCCCGGGCAGGTGTCGGGGGGCCATAACATCCGAAATCGGGGTTGGAAGCAAGTCAAACCACCTGGGCCGTAAAATATCTTCTATTCTGCACCTCTCAGAGCAAGAAAGCTGCAAATCAGGGCCTCTGGAGGAGCACGGCAGCCTCTCCATCCTTTTTATGGCCGCAAACGCCTTATCTCAGCGCGTAAAGGCGTTTGTGTACACGAAAGCATAAACGTGCCATAACGTCCGAAATCGATGCTGCAGAGCATCCAAACCACCTTTGCCATACACAATCCTGGCCCCTGCACACGCCTGAGCAGGAAACTTGTGGATCAGAGGCTCTGGAGGGGCCCGGCGGACCTCCCGTTTCAGGCCGGGCCGCGAGGCTCCTTCGCCGGCCAGCCTCGCCAGCCGTGCCCGGGCAGGTGTCGGGGGGCCATAACATCCGAAATCGGGGTTGGAAGCAAGTCAAACCACCTGGGCCGTAAAATATCTTCTATTCTGCACCTCTCAGAGCAAGAAAGCTGCAAATCAGGGCCTCTGGAGGAGCACGGCAGCCTCTCCATCCTTTTTATGGCCGCAAACGCCTTATCTCAGCGCGTAAAGGCGTTTGTGTACACGAAAGCATAAACGTGCCATAACGTCCGAAATCGATGCTGCAGAGCATCCAAACCACCTTTGCCATACACAATCCTGGCCCCTGCACACGCCTGGGCAGGAAACTTGTGGATCAGAGGCTCTGGAGGGGCCCGGCGGACCTCCCGTTTCAGGCCGCGCCGCGAGGCTCCTTCGCCGGCCAGCCTCGCCAGCCGTGCCCGGGCAGGTGTCGGGGGGCCATAACATCCGAAATCGGGGTTGGAAGCAAGTCAAACCACCTGGGCCGTAAAATATCTTCTATTCTGCACCTCTCAGAGCAAGAAAGCTGCAAATCAGGGCCTCTGGAGGAGCACGGCAGCCTCTCCATCCTTTTTATGGCCGCAAACGCCTTATCTCAGCGCGTAAAGGCGTTTGTGTACACGAAAGCATAAACGTGCCATAACGTCCGAAATCGATGCTGCAGAGCATCCAAACCACCTTTGCCATACACAATCCTGGCCCCTGCACACGCCTGGGCAGGAAACTTGTGGATCAGAGGCTCTGGAGGGGCCCGGCGGACCTCCCGTTTCAGGCCGGGCCGCGAGGCTCCTTCGCCGGCCAGCCTCGCCAGCCGTGCCCGGGCAGGTGTCGGGGGGCCATAACATCCGAAATCGGGGTTGGAAGCAAGTCAAACCACCTGGGCCGTAAAATATCTTCTATTCTGCACCTCTCAGAGCAAGAAAGCTGCAAATCAGGGCCTCTGGAGGAGCACGGCAGCCTCTCCATCCTTTTTATGGCCGCAAACGCCTTATCTCAGCGCGTAAAGGCGTTTGTGTACACGAAAGCATAAACGTGCCATAACGTCCGAAATCGATGCTGCAGAGCATCCAAACCACCTTTGCCATACACAATCCTGGCCCCTGCACACGCCTGAGCAGGAAACTTGTGGATCAGAGGCTCTGGAGGGGCCCGGCGGACCTCCCGTTTCAGGCCGGGCCGCGAGGCTCCTTCGCCGGCCAGCCTCGCCAGCCGTGCCCGGGCAGGTGTCGGGGGGCCATAACATCCGAAATCGGGGTTGGAAGCAAGTCAAACCACCTGGGCCGTAAAATATCTTCTATTCTGCACCTCTCAGAGCAAGAAAGCTGCAAATCAGGGCCTCTGGAGGAGCACGGCAGCCTCTCCATCCTTTTTATGGCCGCAAACGCCTTATCTCAGCGCGTAAAGGCGTTTGTGTACACGAAAGCATAAACGTGCCATAACGTCCGAAATCGATGCTGCAGAGCATCCAAACCACCTTTGCCATACACAATCCTGGCCCCTGCACACGCCTGGGCAGGAAACTTGTGGATCAGAGGCTCTGGAGGGGCCCGGCGGACCTCCCGTTTCAGGCCGGGCCGCGAGGCTCCTTCGCCGGCCAGCCTCGCCAGCCGTGCCCGGGCAGGTGTCGGGGGGCCATAACATCCGAAATCGGGGTTGGAAGCAAGTCAAACCACCTGGGCCGTAAAATATCTTCTATTCTGCACCTCTCAGAGCAAGAAAGCTGCAAATCAGGGCCTCTGGAGGAGCACGGCAGCCTCTCCATCCTTTTTATGGCCGCAAACGCCTTATCTCAGCGCGTAAAGGCGTTTGTGTACACGAAAGCATAAACGTGCCATAACGTCCGAAATCGATGCTGCAGAGCATCCAAACCACCTTTGCCATACACAATCCTGGCCCCTGCACACGCCTGGGCAGGAAACTTGTGGATCAGAGGCTCTGGAGGGGCCCGGCGGACCTCCCGTTTCAGGCCGGGCCGCGAGGCTCCTTCGCCGGCCAGCCTCGCCAGCCGTGCCCGGGCAGGTGTCGGGGGGCCATAACATCCGAAATCGGGGTTGGAAGCAAGTCAAACCACCTGGGCCGTAAAATATCTTCTATTCTGCACCTCTCAGAGCAAGAAAGCTGCAAATCAGGGCCTCTGGAGGAGCACGGCAGCCTCTCCATCCCTTTTATGGCCGCAAACGCCTTATCTCAGCGCGTAAAGGCGTTTGTGTACACGAAAGCATAAACGTGCCATAACGTCCGAAATCGATGCTGCAGAGCATCCAAACCACCTTTGCCATACACAATCCTGGCCCCTGCACACGCCTGGGCAGGAAACTTGTGGATCAGAGGCTCTGGAGGGGCCCGGCGGACCTCCCGTTTCAGGCCGGGCCGCGAGGCTCCTTCGCCGGCCAGCCTCGCCAGCCGTGCCCGGGCAGGTGTCGGGGGGCCATAACATCCGAAATCGGGGTTGGAAGCAAGTCAAACCACCTGGGCCGTAAAATATCTTCTATTCTGCACCTCTCAGAGCAAGAAAGCTGCAAATCAGGGCCTCTGGAGGAGCACGGCAGCCTCTCCATCCTTTTTATGGCCGCAAACGCCTTATCTCAGCGCGTAAAGGCGTTTGTGTACACGAAAGCATAAACGTGCCATAACGTCCGAAATCGATGCTGCAGAGCATCCAAACCACCTTTGCCATACACAATCCTGGCCCCTGCACACGCCTGGGCAGGAAACTTGTGGATCAGAGGCTCTGGAGGGGCCCGGCGGACCTCCCGTTTCAGGCCGGGCCGCGAGGCTCCTTCGCCGGCCAGCCTCGCCAGCCGTGCCCGGGCAGGTGTCGGGGGGCCATAACATCCGAAATCGGGGTTGGAAGCAAGTCAAACCACCTGGGCCGTAAAATATCTTCTATTCTGCACCTCTCAGAGCAAGAAAGCTGCAAATCAGGGCCTCTGGAGGAGCACGGCAGCCTCTCCATCCTTTTTATGGCCGCAAACGCCTTATCTCAGCGCGTAAAGGCGTTTGTGTACACGAAAGCATAAACGTGCCATAACGTCCGAAATCGATGCTGCAGAGCATCCAAACCACCTTTGCCATACACAATCCTGGCCCCTGCACACGCCTGAGCAGGAAACTTGTGGATCAGAGGCTCTGGAGGGGCCCGGCGGACCTCCCGTTTCAGGCCGGGCCGCGAGGCTCCTTCGCCGGCCAGCCTCGCCAGCCGTGCCCGGGCAGGTGTCGGGGGGCCATAACATCCGAAATCGGGGTTGGAAGCAAGTCAAACCACCTGGGCCGTAAAATATCTTCTATTCTGCACCTCTCAGAGCAAGAAAGCTGCAAATCAGGGCCTCTGGAGGAGCACGGCAGCCTCTCCATCCTTTTTATGGCCGCAAACGCCTTATCTCAGCGCGTAAAGGCGTTTGTGTACACGAAAGCATAAACGTGCCATAACGTCCGAAATCGATGCTGCAGAGCATCCAAACCACCTTTGCCATACACAATCCTGGCCCCTGCACACGCCTGGGCAGGAAACTTGTGGATCAGAGGCTCTGGAGGGGCCCGGCGGACCTCCCGTTTCAGGCCGGGCCGCGAGGCTCCTTCGCCGGCCAGCCTCGCCAGCCGTGCCCGGGCAGGTGTCGGGGGGCCATAACATCCGAAATCGGGGTTGGAAGCAAGTCAAACCACCTGGGCCGTAAAATATCTTCTATTCTGCACCTCTCAGAGCAAGAAAGCTGCAAATCAGGGCCTCTGGAGGAGCACGGCAGCCTCTCCATCCTTTTTATGGCCGCAAACGCCTTATCTCAGCGCGTAAAGGCGTTTGTGTACACGAAAGCATAAACGTGCCATAACGTCCGAAATCGATGCTGCAGAGCATCCAAACCACCTTTGCCATACACAATCCTGGCCCCTGCACACGCCTGGGCAGGAAACTTGTGGATCAGAGGCTCTGGAGGGGCCCGGCGGACCTCCCGTTTCAGGCCGGGCCGCGAGGCTCCTTCGCCGGCCAGCCTCGCCAGCCGTGCCCGGGCAGGTGTCGGGGGGCCATAACATCCGAAATCGGGGTTGGAAGCAAGTCAAACCACCTGGGCCGTAAAATATCTTCTATTCTGCACCTCTCAGAGCAAGAAAGCTGCAAATCAGGGCCTCTGGAGGAGCACGGCAGCCTCTCCATCCTTTTTATGGCCGCAAACGCCTTATCTCAGCGCGTAAAGGCGTTTGTGTACACGAAAGCATAAACGTGCCATAACGTCCGAAATCGATGCTGCAGAGCATCCAAACCACCTTTGCCATACACAATCCTGGCCCCTGCACACGCCTGGGCAGGAAACTTGTGGATCAGAGGCTCTGGAGGGGCCCGGCGGACCTCCCGTTTCAGGCCGGGCCGCGAGGCTCCTTCGCCGGCCAGCCTCGCCAGCCGTGCCCGGGCAGGTGTCGGGGGGCCATAACATCCGAAATCGGGGTTGGAAGCAAGTCAAACCACCTGGGCCGTAAAATATCTTCTATTCTGCACCTCTCAGAGCAAGAAAGCTGCAAATCAGGGCCTCTGGAGGAGCACGGCAGCCTCTCCATCCTTTTTATGGCCGCAAACGCCTTATCTCAGCGCGTAAAGGCGTTTGTGTACACGAAAGCATAAACGTGCCATAACGTCCGAAATCGATGCTGCAGAGCATCCAAACCACCTTTGCCATACACAATCCTGGCCCCTGCACACGCCTGGGCAGGAAACTTGTGGATCAGAGGCTCTGGAGGGGCCCGGCGGACCTCCCGTTTCAGGCCGGGCCGCGAGGCTCCTTCGCCGGCCAGCCTCGCCAGCCGTGCCCGGGCAGGTGTCGGGGGGCCATAACATCCGAAATCGGGGTTGGAAGCAAGTCAAACCACCTGGGCCGTAAAATATCTTCTATTCTGCACCTCTCAGAGCAAGAAAGCTGCAAATCAGGGCCTCTGGAGGAGCACGGCAGCCTCTCCATCCTTTTTATGGCCGCAAACGCCTTATCTCAGCGCGTAAAGGCGTTTGTGTACACGAAAGCATAAACGTGCCATAACGTCCGAAATCGATGCTGCAGAGCATCCAAACCACCTTTGCCATACACAATCCTGGCCCCTGCACACGCCTGAGCAGGAAACTTGTGGATCAGAGGCTCTGGAGGGGCCCGGCGGACCTCCCGTTTCAGGCCGGGCCGCGAGGCTCCTTCGCCGGCCAGCCTCGCCAGCCGTGCCCGGGCAGGTGTCGGGGGGCCATAACATCCGAAATCGGGGTTGGAAGCAAGTCAAACCACCTGGGCCGTAAAATATCTTCTATTCTGCACCTCTCAGAGCAAGAAAGCTGCAAATCAGGGCCTCTGGAGGAGCACGGCAGCCTCTCCATCCTTTTTATGGCCGCAAACGCCTTATCTCAGCGCGTAAAGGCGTTTGTGTACACGAAAGCATAAACGTGCCATAACGTCCGAAATCGATGCTGCAGAGCATCCAAACCACCTTTGCCATACACAATCCTGGCCCCTGCACACGCCTGGGCAGGAAACTTGTGGATCAGAGGCTCTGGAGGGGCCCGGCGGACCTCCCGTTTCAGGCCGCGCCGCGAGGCTCCTTCGCCGGCCAGCCTCGCCAGCCGTGCCCGGGCAGGTGTCGGGGGGCCATAACATCCGAAATCGGGGTTGGAAGCAAGTCAAACCACCTGGGCCGTAAAATATCTTCTATTCTGCACCTCTCAGAGCAAGAAAGCTGCAAATCAGGGCCTCTGGAGGAGCACGGCAGCCTCTCCATCCTTTTTATGGCCGCAAACGCCTTATCTCAGCGCGTAAAGGCGTTTGTGTACACGAAAGCATAAACGTGCCATAACGTCCGAAATCGATGCTGCAGAGCATCCAAACCACCTTTGCCATACACAATCCTGGCCCCTGCACACGCCTGAGCAGGAAACTTGTGGATCAGAGGCTCTGGAGGGGCCCGGCGGACCTCCCGTTTCAGGCCGGGCCGCGAGGCTCCTTCGCCGGCCAGCCTCGCCAGCCGTGCCCGGGCAGGTGTCGGGGGGCCATAACATCCGAAATCGGGGTTGGAAGCAAGTCAAACCACCTGGGCCGTAAAATATCTTCTATTCTGCACCTCTCAGAGCAAGAAAGCTGCAAATCAGGGCCTCTGGAGGAGCACGGCAGCCTCTCCATCCTTTTTATGGCCGCAAACGCCTTATCTCAGCGCGTAAAGGCGTTTGTGTACACGAAAGCATAAACGTGCCATAACGTCCGAAATCGATGCTGCAGAGCATCCAAACCACCTTTGCCATACACAATCCTGGCCCCTGCACACGCCTGAGCAGGAAACTTGTGGATCAGAGGCTCTGGAGGGGCCCGGCGGACCTCCCGTTTCAGGCCGGGCCGCGAGGCTCCTTCGCCGGCCAGCCTCGCCAGCCGTGCCCGGGCAGGTGTCGGGGGGCCATAACATCCGAAATCGGGGTTGGAAGCAAGTCAAACCACCTGGGCCGTAAAATATCTTCTATTCTGCACCTCTCAGAGCAAGAAAGCTGCAAATCAGGGCCTCTGGAGGAGCACGGCAGCCTCTCCATCCTTTTTATGGCCGCAAACGCCTTATCTCAGCGCGTAAAGGCGTTTGTGTACACGAAAGCATAAACGTG